>OY744523.1:113130111-113212611 GCA_963556195.1 Sepiola atlantica | reverse complement strand
GCATTCGAAATATATTTCTAATACATATGCATTACCAGTTAACATAACAGCGATCACTCCGAGAGGAAAGCGTGTTCCCTTAAGGGCGATTCTACCGTTGAAATCGTAAGTAGCGGAGAAATCGGTAAATAAGAATAATCGTTAAAAGAAGCCATAGAAGGACACTTGAGTAATGGGAAACCGTAACAGTTGTTGCTTTTTTAACGCAATTGCTCGTAAGGTGTAGAAGACTCGAAATTGTGATAAGAGCGGAAATCCATCGATGCGAAAATTCTTTTAATAATATTGGGTCCTCCGAGAATGATTCAGATATAAATCTATTAAGAAACTGCTACATATACACTTACTCTCACCAATCTTGCGAGAATTATCGACCATGATCTTGGAGACGTTAGGTCGGGTCTTACCAAAGAAACACCTGCAGCATGTCGGTACTAGAAATACTTTTCTGACTGCATTCATGTGAGAGACTGCCAAGAGAACTATTCCTGCAAAGACGTCTCCGGTCAACACTAAAGAAAACGATCGGTTCTTTCTTTTTCTCTTCTTGAGAGGTCATTAGATCCGTCCTCAACCACGCACACATATAAATCCTCATGAATCTCTTTACTCTCTCCTCTTTATATCGGCATCTTCCTCTCCTATCACTTTTTCTGTATATATAGGGAAATTTTAGCAAACATTGTTGAACAGAACAAAATTCATCTACTTGGTTATACATTTTAGATTTTGACACAAAAAAAGATTATTAGAAAAATTGAAAAAATAAACACGGTCTAACCAAGCTCAGAATTTTGTTAATTTTAATAATGTTTGCTTAAATAAAAGAATGCTTCCTAAACGCACACACATAATTAATTAATTAATTACGTTGAAATAGATTGATAAAAAAAACATAAAACCAATATTTTTCAAAAGTGTTCAATAAAAAGTAGAGCTTTCTAAATAAAATATATATGTAAATTAACCGGCGTTTCTGTGTTTTCCAGCTCCGTCGGCGTGCGCTAGTATAGAAACGCAGGTCAATGTGCGTAGGCTGTTCTACTGTTCATATATATATATATATATATATATATATATATATATATATATATATATATATATATATATATATATATATATATATATTTGTGTGTGTGCTTTTAGATTTTAAATGGCATTAAAATCGTTTCAGAAGTAAGAATTCTTTTAAAATTTGTTTTTTACATACGTTCTGAAAGATTCTTTATTATAAAGTCTGGCATTTGACAAAACAGTAAAACAAACTTAAAAGAATTCTTACCCCTGAAACTTGATTTTGATGCCATTTCAAATCTAAAGAAAAAACAGAAAAAGCTATACATATTACTACCTGCACCTGTCCTCTGGCGTTGCCCCCCCCCCCCATATAAAATAGAAGTCTTTCTGCTCATCCCATGGTATCGGTATTTCCCAAACATTCGCTCTATCTATGATAATGGGCACTTTTAAACTTAAAGAGGCCTATAGGGCCTTATTAAATCCAATCCCCCGTTATCTTCGTATAGAAATTACTTTTTATGAGGAAAGAAAAAAGGAAAAAGAAAAACGAAAAGTGAGTATGCCTCATGAGAACTAATGAAACACACATATATAATTAAGGAGCCTGCAGAGCACTAATTAACCATGTGTGTTCAACTAGAAATTATGATATTCACAATAGTTAAATTACTACATATTAAATTAATTTCTTTTCAAATTACTACATAATAACGTTGAATGGGAAAATATCCGGTTCATAGTCCTCCTCCCCCATGCCTCGTAGGCAACAATTTAACAATGTAAAAAGAAATTGTGTGAGTCGACTGTGATCGAACCCTAAACTTTTCGGTCTCAGATTTACTGCGATAACCCCTTGGCAACGAAAGCGAGTAGAAAGTCTATTGATAAATAGGTCACTTAAACAAAACATGTAGCTGACATTCGTTTAATTTTACGATCCGCCAGAACGCGACCAAATTTACGGTCCACTCGTCACACGTTTTGGGTCATTTCTATACGATGAAACCGATTTTTGTCTCCAATTTTTGGATATAATGCGTTTGAAAAGTGTAGGATTCAGAAAAAGTCAACGTTATGAAGCGGTCGAGTACCTATGCGCATATTGACTTAATTCGGAAGTCGAGTCGCTGAAGAAATTGTAGCCGCCGTGTTGAATAATGAAAGACTGCAAGAAACTATGTTCGTTAATTGCATTCTCTAAAAACCGGAATGAGTATAACTGTATTATGAAATAGGTAGAAATAACGTAATCCGATATTCTCGAAAATCGGCGTAATAAAAAGGAGCGTAATGTTTTGTATTATGTAGTAAAGTAATATAAGACAAATAGTTAATATTAACGGACACGGTTTTGAAAAGTAGACGTTGTTTATTATTTCCCGGTGCCGATGGGGAGAGTGGGAGTAGTAAAGTTATAGCAGTAAAGTTTTTGCAACCCTCTATATTGAGTATGTTTTGAGGAGAGTCGAAGATGGTAGGTCAAAAGTATTAGCTGTAGAAAATAATCACAGATTTACTTTAACCAGCTCGAGAGGATAAGCTTAATATAGTGGTGAATTTAGTAGCCATGATGCATGTAGTTATTTTCCTATTCTTGCCAAAGATACAAGGGAAAAACAATTACATGTGTGTATATATAATATATTCATAATTTTTTAAATATTTAAAAATGATACTAAGATAAATATAATAAAATAAATAAAAATATAAATACATAAAAAATATGAATATACAAAAGGGGATGATAAGTAGTCGCATAGATTCGTCCGAACTCTATAAAATACAGTATTTTTTTTAAATAACACGTATATTTTATTAACAAAGACGAGCAATACAGGAAAAGAGAAAATTATTTATAACTAAATAAGTTAGCAAAATACTAGATATGATATACGAAACGCTTTTTTGTTTGTCTTTTAAGGGAGGTGGTGTTTGATCAACACTGCTGGGGAGCCATGATATAAAATACTGTTTTGTTTGTAAATCCCTGGAACAGATTTTCATAGTAAACCACTGATGATCCCTACAATAATATTAAGTCTTGTGGAAATTCTTGGAAGCTAACTTATAAGCAATGATTACAAGAGATTAATTGACTTACAGGAAAAGAAATTTTCCAACAAAGGACTTGGGGCTAAAAAGTGTTTTTCTACTCTCATGCGGATTTAAAGGTTGAAAAACTTCGAATACTATATATATATATATATATATATATATATATATATATATATATATATATATATATATATGAGAAAGAGAGACAGAGATAAAGGTGGTGGGGGATGTGTACCAATTATATAGAAAATATAATTTATTATTTAAAACTCGTGTAGAACGCCCCACATATGAATTTATCTAACTTATATTAATTTATCTTAACTCATAAACAAGAGCGCCTCATGCGACATGCAATAAACCTACTACCTCTTAAAGATAAAACAATGCCTTATGCGATAAACTCCTGAGAAAGAACAGATACTACACTTTGATTCTAGCGCAAAGGCCCGAATAAAAGTAACCAGTCTGCTGATATTTAATTCGGAATTTCATTAAAATATCTTGTCTACTTTTCAATTTTGTTTTGCGGTTTAAATCTAATTGTCTATCACATCGTGTTGATGACCCAATACATTTCTTCGTTTCGTCTTGAAGTATCCAGAATGAGAGAAACATTGATGATGAAAAAATAAATCCTATATTACTCCGGAGATTTCAATTTGTTGTGTTTTTACTCGTGTTTACACATATGTATCCATATATCAAATTGATAATATTGTAACACTACAGTCGGAAAATCATTTGTATTCTAACAATAACAAAATATCTCTTGTCAGTATCTGTTGTTGAGTGAGTTGGGCTTCTGCATAGAACTAGCGAAGATTGTTTTTCACAATTGTCTGATTTGCATGACAACATCTTCGTTGGTCGCAGCTATTCGTTTACCTGCAGAATTACAGGTTTTACCGCTGACATCGAGAGCAGCAAAGCTCAGCGACTGCATGCGATGTCGGGGAAGGTTTTGTTCAGAACAAACAAAAGAATTGCGCAGAAGTAACATTGCGACTTTAACTCCATTGGTTTGCAGTTCCACAGTGAAACGTCGTAGCTTGCCCAACGCAGAGACAGAGATGACTGGAGGACGACGAATCCTGATTCCGACTCTTCTCGGATTTTCACAAGATCCCTGTTAGCCGGGTAGCTCTGACACTACCACGTTGTCACTCTCCCTACCACGGTGAGAAAGGGTTGGATTGCAGGGGTTGTAGCTGCTGTTATACGTCTATAGTGATGAATGTATCTTTTTGAATCAGTCATATTCTATTTTTGTATAAATTATTAATAATGGCAGAAAACAATCATTTAGGGTGTAATAATTATTGTGTTACGTTCTATTTTTCCTTACATCATACAATATACAATGGTGCTACATAACAACTGAAGGTTTTCTTCCCATCCATCCCGATAGTGTTAGTGAGCAGCTGTCCGCATTTCGTCTAAGTTAAGAAACCAGAGAACGATTTCACTAGCTTATCCGCTATATATTCCCGCGACTTCCTGTATATGACGTATTTTCCTGAACACGTTGGCTTTAATTCTAATCGCAACTTCCAATGGAAAATGTATATTTACTTAATGTAGTTACAAAATAGAATCGTCATTCTAAGACCCCACACCTCTTATATCGCGAATAGGATAAACTCAAGTAATTTTTTAAATCTTTGATCAGATAAGTGTTTTTTTATCATTTGTTGACATGCTGAATTTTAACGAGACACGTTGTCGGGATTTTACAGTTAATATCTTAGATTAAAAACAAATATATTTATTAGGAAGAAAGTAATGTTTTTTTAAATTAGTATACATTAATTGTGGGCCACTCTATATTTCATTTAAGGCCCCAAAAAGTATTCTTCAATTTTTATTGTTTATCATAAACGCTTGTTTTTGTCGTTTTCTCAGTCTGTCCTGTAACTTTAAAAAGTGAATTGCTAAAAAGCATAAAAATAAAAACGATAATAAACAAGAACCGACATCCTTTAGCTGCGTCCATTTCATCTCCAGGTTTAATGATTTAAACGCTATTTGTTATACTAGAGATGCACCACCAACCAAGGCCTTAAGCCACTCGAGAATAGGTGTGTCAGTTGGATGATGAGCAATACCATTATAGGATTGGAAACGATGGTTGGAATTGGCAGAATTTAGTCTTTATTTTTTTATGAAAATCGCTCCAAACAAGGGATGAAGTCTCTTCCTGTAAGGAGCAAGAAATACTAATTCAAAGTAATAATAAGCCAACGGTAAGTGTTAGATAGATCGATTCCGAGCCAGTAAACAGCAATTCTTCCCCCTTTGTCAGAAACATCTCTCATGGAATGTGAAGACTAAAGGATAAAATAAAGGAAGCAGGAGTTGCGAGGCTGTCGAAAGTAAACGTTAAGTATTACTTAAACTTACGGCTAGAT
Organism: Sepiola atlantica; assembly: GCA_963556195.1. Taxonomy (NCBI): domain Eukaryota; kingdom Metazoa; phylum Mollusca; class Cephalopoda; order Sepiida; family Sepiolidae; genus Sepiola; species Sepiola atlantica. The sequence continues at coordinate 113,207,125 of OY744523.1, read as the reverse complement.
AAGTATATATTGTTATTGGAATTGAAGACGACCATGCTGTAGTCAGAAAGGAAGCAGCCCCATAATAGTGTTTTCCACAGATACTAGGTTTTAGAAAAATAAACTCTGTTCATGGAATTTCTGTTTGATTTTAGGTTCATAGAGGAAGAAAGGAAATTTCTTTTTCAGTGGTTATAGCTAGACAAGTTCTTGCTGCGAATGTTTTATAGGGGGAAGATCATAGCTCAGTTGAGCACCTTCCATGAAAATAAAAATAGAGTAGAGAAAGACTAGCAGATTCTCTTCTGTGAGAAAAAGGAATGTGGAGAAGAAATGAGATCATCCGCCACTTGATTGCGAAGTGGATTTTGTACTCTGTCAATGCCAGGAAGAGTGGTCGTGACGGCCCTTTCCCAGATGTCTCAGCACTGCTGCATGACGCCCCGACCGATATACTGATCGATTGACTGACACGGCTAGTTATAGTCATGATGGACGTATCTAAACAGCAACATAAGAAAATAAAAATATAAACTAGAAATAACAATATGCACCGAATATTTGATTGAAAGAAAAAAAATATGGCGGCATTTTTTCTACATACTTAACGGCTTCAATTATTTTCTTTTATTCAAATTTATTTGACTTTTATATTTTTTTGCCAAAATCTGAAATATTTTATTTTAAAAAAAATGATGATTTCATATATAGCTTTTTTTAATATTTTATCTTGAATATATATTTTTGACAAAATCCATTCGCTTATGGAAATATCTTTCTTGGAAATCTTATAAACTTTTATTCAAAATTTCTTATTATTTTGACAAAGAATTGCTGATTTTCATGTCTTTGGGCGATTCTATCAGTTTATGGCTTCGTGTAGATGAGGCATGAATACTCTCGCGTTCTGCAGTACTAAAGAAGTAAAGATGCAGACCAGACTTGAGTCTAGATTAGCTGAATCACCTTATTTAAAGTATGTTTCTCGTTTTATCCAGCGTGACACAAGCAGACATAAGTAAAAGAAGTGCACAGAAAGAAATGGCTATATTGTTTGATATGAACACTCATCAACTCACAAAACAGGAAATATCTGTTTACTTACAATCACCGTGAAGGCAAGATATGACAAAACATGCTAGTTTGGTGTGGAAAGGGCCCTTTACGTTTAAGATTAAAATTGTTACAATAAATAAATAAATTCGAACATAATAACCTTCGTTTTATTTAGTATTCAGTCGGATATTTCGTTACATATTTTATGAATTTAAGCAATATTAATCAGTTAATGTGATAAGCAAACGATACCGTAAGTCATTCAATTGAACTTGACAAAAATATATTTTCAAATCGGAGAAACGGTTAACCATGCAACAACTGTTTTAAAAATATGTTTTGTACTCTGTACATTTTAAAAATATTTGTTGTACTCTGTACATTTAAAAAAAAATTTTTGTACTCTGTACATTTCGTCGTAAAAAGAAAAAAATATTGGATAAATTTATGAGGTTTACTTTTCAACTTCAAGTTGTATTGAATACGAATGTACGTTTCGAAACTGAACAAAGGCGTTGCTTCGTTTTGAGGTGTGTTAATTGTATTCTTGGAATAAAAGGGAAGCACTTTGAGAATAAATTATTTTGCTTTTTGTTAAGACTTGCATTTTTTAAAAACCTCTTGAATAGTATTTCGCGGGTGTATTCATATTTTCTAAATATATTGACGCAAAACGGAAACTAGGCATTACAAACTTCTAGTCCTTTTGGGACTTTATACTTGCATATGACAATGAAAATTCTATTTCAAACTGAAGCCTAACAAACTGAAGAAAATGTTATGTCAGGGTTTAGCTTAACACACAAAATAAAATGCTATTGCAAACTTAATATTGACAAACAGAACAAACTGCTATTTCAAATGTAAGATTATCAAAGACAAGTAATAGCTATTTGAAACTTATTATTGACAAGCAAAAGAAAATTCTAATTCAAATTTCAAATTGACAAACAAAAGGAAATGCTATTTACAAACTACAAATAGATACACCAAACAAAATACTATTTAAGCTTTTTGACAAACAAAAGAAAATACTATTTTAAACTACAGATTGACAAGCAAAAGAAAATGCTATTTCAAACTAAAGATGGACAAGCAAAAGAATATGCTATTTAAAATTGACAAGCAAAAGAATATGCTATTTAAAATTGACAAGCAAAAGAATATGCTATTTAAAATTGACAAGCTAAAGAAAATGCTATTTAAAATTGACAAGCAAAAGAATATGCTATATAAAATTGACAAGGAAAAGAAAATGCTTTTTCAAACTATTTAAAACTAAGCTTGACAACCTAAACAAAATGCTATATTAATCTACAGATTGGAAAGCAAAAGTAAATGCTATTTTAAACCAACGATTAGCAAGCAAAAGAACATGCTATTGTCAACCAAAGATCAACAAGCAAAAGTAAATGCTATTTCAAATTGACAAACAAAAGAAAATGCTATTTCAAACTAAGTTTGGCAAACCAAAATAAATGCTATTTTAAACTACAGATGTGCAAACCAAACAAAATGCTATTTCAATTTTAAGCTTACCAAACTCATAGAAAAAGCTATTTTCAACTTAAGCATTAAAGACCAAAGAAAATTACAGTTTTTTAAATAATGTTAAATTCCTTGGATCGAATCTAAATTAATCATACTATTCAGGAATAGTATTACGATCTCGACTTGAATCACATAAAAGTTTACTTTTAAGATTTTAAAATATTAAGACTTATTGAGAAGACGTTAATCGTGAGGGAAATAAAATTCCTACCATAAAAATGCGAGGACACTTTCTAAAAACCTACTTAATTTCACTTATACGACGTTTCCAAAAAATGTTTTATCGATTTTTTCGTTGAGATTAAACGAATTTATATGTGTTTTCTTCTTGCGTGTTTTGGCTACATTATCTAATTTCTTTAATTCCTTAAATTAGATTTGCATCAATTATGGCAATATGTCTTCGATTTGGTTGACTTCATCGTTCGTAAAACTTTTTTTAATAGTTGAACACCTGATTCCAATTACATATAACGATCAAATGTCTGTCTATGACCATAATCACGTCACAGCAAATGTGGGTGTTAATTTGTTTGCAAAATAAGTATTTGTTTGGTGTCCAAGTGAGTATATATTCTAAAAATGATGTTACGATATTTCGGGAATAAAGATAATTTAAAATACTACAGAAATAATAGTTTATATTATGTATTAAATGACATAATAGTTTCTTAATTGTAGAATATGTGAACGTTTAAGAAATACATATATATCTGTTAGGGATGAACTATATACTTTTCTTGGTTGGCTGGTTTGCGCTATATTATTAATGTTGAATATACATGTGTTTGTTGTCGTGTATAAATGATTTCTAACACACACACACACACACACATATATATATATATATATATATATATATATATATATGAAGAGTTCGACTGCAAAACGCGATAAACGCCATTCTCTAAATGACGAAACTATCACTACGAAACGTGTTCCATGTGAACACTCGACCATACCCTTATGTCATATTTTACATGATAGGATACCGCCATTATTTCTCTTAGCTTTCAATCAAAATAAGCTTTTAGTCAAAGTCTACATTAAATATATTCGACCTTTTATTGTTTACGGTAGCAATTTAAACTAATTGGATTTATCGAACTCTTCATATATATATATTTATATATATATATATATATATATATATATATATATATATGTATATACAGGGTGTCTCAAAAAAATGTACTCACTCTTAGAATGGCAAAATGTGCAGAAGATGTCGAGTTTGCACACAAAATTGTGTGGAGCGATAAAGCAAAGTTTTCTCGTCATTCTACGAGTGAGTACATTTTTTTGAGAAACCCTGTATATGTATATATATATATATATATGTATATATATATATATATATATATATATATATATGTATATATATATATATATATATATATATATATATATATATATTATACATGTTAAAAGTTTATGTAAACAAAGAAAGTACGTATAGCGTTAATATTCGTTTGACTGTCCTTTACGAGTTTGTAAGCTCTATTGATTTAATGTTTATTGTTTCGAATTTCGGCATGGATACACACGTTACGTATTGTCATACTGATTTCGTAGATGATCCAACAACTGTTTGTCTATGACTATATTTTTATTTATAATAGTTTAACATTGAAAACATTGCCCGCATTAGGTGATCAATTTTCACAGATTTACATTAAAATTAGATTAATGAAAACAACATTATATATTCACACAGATCGATGCACGTATTTGGATGCAACCATACAAAAGTATAACTGGGGTATTAGAGAGGAATGTTGTCACTTCCATTTCAATAAATACAGTCTTCTTCTGCTTGTCTGAAAGCAATAGTATAATAATTCTGAAAAAATACACCAAAGGCACTCTAATATCCATACACACATCGGATAAGAAAAAACAGTTGGAAATATGTCATACATCAACCACTATGACTATGCAATTCCTTCAGCTAGATACCTCGAAAACGAAGCTGTTAAGCCTTGCATAGTTATATGGAACAAGAGAGAGATAGTAGCAACTCTAGTTGAAGTCAGTGTCCTTAATGATTCTGGCTTAAGCAAAGCTGAAAGAGAGAAGATAACGAAATACCAAAGTCTTATGTACTGCATGAAAAGCTGGAATCTTAGGAAGATCTCCATTATTCTTGTAATTAGTGGAGCATCCTGACTCATGAAAAAGAATTTACAAAACTACCTGGTAAATATACCCGGTGAACCAAGTGCAAAATATATACAGACAATTGCGCTTAAAGGGACGGTTAGACTCCTAAAAATATATTTCAGTTAGAGTCTCTGAAATAGCAGGTGAATGTATACATACTGTAGGATGTCCACTCAACAGCAAAAGCAAAAAGACAAGGAAATTTTAAAACGAATGTGTCGACACATTTTATCTTATTGATGATTACTGAAGTTTCTCGTTTTGTCAGTTTCTTTATTTAGCCGGCTAGTATCCGGGTCTCCTTAATAAATGAAAGAAGTACGGATCCGAGTTTTTTTTGTCGACCATCTCAAGCGCTTTTGATCTTCGCGACCCTATTCAAGAGTTCTGTTTTGCGATATCATTGTTACTATTTACGGCCTTTTATTATTTTTTCATGTACTTTTTTATATTGTTGCCATAATATCTCAGCCGTTGTGAATAGTTATCTGAGAAATAATTATTAATCTAATCGAGAGTGGCATTTATTTTTAGAAATAAGCCAAATAATCGCAGACAGAAGTGCACGCTCTTTTCCAAAACTTTTAATAAATTATGTTTTGTGACTAATTCCAAAAACGGCTACGCGATTTACTGTTGGACCTTTTCAAAAAAAGTAGTCGTACCTTCTATTACTGTCCGGCTAGCATGGAAGATATGTAGGCATAATGTGAACAATATTATTTTCAAAGGCTTCGCGATTAGCCTAGGTTTTAGAATATATGAGGCATAAAATAGATAAGAATAAAAAAAAAGGTTACATTAATCAGATACGTCTTTACATCAACTAAATTTAGGGTGTGTACGCTGTAAGCCGTCACATCATACCTAAATACAGAAACAGTTTTTCCTTTAAAATAAACGAGAACTAACAAGATCTAATTTAGTGATTGCTAAATTACTTTGTTCACCTTAGATCTTTTGTTTAGTAAACTGTTCCTTTGCTTAATACTTATTAGAGATTTTTCTATTATTTTCACTGTAAACCGTGATACTCGGGTTACAACTGAAGCGAAACGTCTATGTTTGTGTTTCTCTCTGACGAAAATGGTTAGACAATCTACAGTAAAACTAAAGTGTATTTATATGCAAAAAAAATCTCTTAAGGAATCTATAAGGGAAGAATCTATCGTAAAACTTAGAGCATATCTTATTTTGATGACATTTAAATCATATGTATAAAATTTTCTGGGGACGACAATGGAAGTGGTACATCAATGTGCTGAATATCTATGTCCCCTCTCTATTAGAGCTATAAGGGCAGAACCACCTTAATAATCTTATATATATACACCCAGTTTCAATTAATTTTAAACCATATGTATAAACACTAGTTCAGAAAGTTTTTTTAAAATTCAGTTTCTTCCAACTATATTAGGGTAAGAAGCGTATATAACATTTATATTTAATGAAATCATTAACTGTAGACGTATACGACGCGGTTATGTGGTTACAAACTAAAGTTATTTTTTATTTACCATTGTGTCACCATTTATCAAAGCTAAAGCAACTCGTGGATAGTGTTAATTAGATTATCAATTGAATGATAAAGAATGTTACGAGACGATTGGAAATGATGAATAGAATGATAAAATAATGATTTTTATAAGGTAGGTTTATGACAAATTTTTATTGCCATTGGATTTAAATAAGATGATGTCGCCGCCTTCGGTAAAGCAATCCCGTAGTAATATGTTCCACAGATGGAAGGTCATTGGAAAGAAACTATAATTATGTAAATTACACGTAATGGTAGGCACACAAAAGAAAAAAAAGCAATGTACTTTGCAGTTGCGGTATTTTATTACCTCTCCACAAGTGCAGATTTAAAACCAATGTCGATTCATAATGTGAAGAAATTTAAGCTCACAAAACGAGACACTCTGGATCGATACAAAAAATGCCTCAGTCTAGAAGGATTGCTCCCTGACTGACAGAGGACAGAAAATATGAAGTTTAGTATCAGAACAGATACTACACTTTGCTCCCAGCCAAAAGAGCAAGATCGCCATGAGATGTATGTATTAAAAGTACCACAAATACAACCTTGGTTCTCAAAAATAAAACATTATAAACCGACCTCGTGTCTAACTTGGCCCTCGTTAGGAGGGAAGTAAATAGGGACTCCAACATAATAGATACCGTCTACATCATTTGATGAGGCCGATGATGATGATCATGATCATTATGATCATCTACAAGCTTATTGCAGAGATGAATACTTTGAAAGACTTACTTTCGACCAGGTGTGCATTCTAATCTGCGTGGAACCGAATACATCTCAATGATAGTCTTTAGATATCGACTGTCTTGCAGATCGTTGAAAATTGTCGATAATAAACGCAAAAACGTTTGTACACAAAACACATATTTATTTATCTCGGCTACATTAGTCGGGCAGAGATGAAGAGAAAAAGATAATCTACTCCTAGTTATTTTAAGAGTTACATTTCAACACGCGCATATGTCTAGCTCTTAAATTATTTATATCTCGAGCTTTCAACCTCCTAAATGATAATACAAAACATTTTATTTCTTACTCAATGCGTTAAGTTTGAATACTTGAACTCTTGACAGTAATCCTTCTTCGTTCATCCCAATGCCCCTTGAATATACTATAATATGTTTTAAAATTCACATAGTGTTTCCAGGAAATATTTGGAAAAATGTTTAAGATACGTTTAAAAATAAGCTATTAAAATATTTTAACGAGTTCGAAGTTTTAAAAAAAGGGCTAAATGTTTTGCGTTTTTATTGTTATTGAATTTAAATTTTGTTTCATTACGTAGTTCCACGAAATCCCGTTGAGAAGCTGAAAGGGCAAAGCGATATCTTTTATACATTCACTGAACGTTTATAACTATTTGCAACTTATAAATGTTGAGGTGATTTCATAAAATTCGCAATGAGATCAAGGTTGATTTTTAAAAGAGAGTAAAATAAAAAAATGAACACTCTTACAAAAGTCGATAATTAAAGTAGAATACAATGTTAGCTCTCATTTTTCATCTTTTTTTAATACAAATTTTACTTGTCAAATTCTCACATTTTTACGCTCATATCAGGTACTAGAAGAATCTCGTGGAAATTACACCGTACTTTCTAGTCTACATCAATCAGTATAAGTTACTGTTAAAAATAATACTCCTTTAGAAATAATTAAAGTATTTTAGGCTCAATGATATTAAATAAAATAATGACAGTTTCCTTTTCAAGAAAAATTATTGCCATTGCCAGATAAACATTCTTTAAATAAATAAAACGAATATGTGTTGTTTTATATATTTATTTAAAATTGAAACAATTTATTTTTTTGTAAACTTACCGTAAAAATAATTGTCAGTGAATATGCTTCAAATCAATAAAAACATATGACATTTTTGAATAGTACTGTTTTAGTATACGGTACGACATCATTTGATGATGGAACATTTCATTTTAAAATGAGTAAAGTCGGAATTTTTAACTTAGCGACATCAGATTAATAACCAATAACCATCGAAACAGATGAGACGATCTGCTATTTTAAATGTGTATGAAAAGTGATTGCGTACGAACGAACAAAAAATGTTTAGCTTATTATTATATAGATTAACAAAACGCATTACCGTAAATGACTGACGTAAATAGTTTTCTTTAATTATCTGACTGATAAAGTCTTTATTTTTTATATATGGAAATTGCTTCAGACAAGGCATGAATCCAGTCTATGTAAGAAGCTAAAAAAACGAAAGATAATAATTGCAAAGACAGGCGATGTCTATTGACCTTAGTCTTGAAAAGACCAAATCGATAGGTAGAAAGAAAACAGTCAGCAAGAAGAGAGTACCACAAGCCTGTAGTTCTTGGAAAGAAACTATTTGAGTATTGATTTAGTCCTCTCCAGAAGTGAGGCACAAGGCCAGTTTTTATCTCACTCCCACAAGTAAGATGTGGCCCAAGGTCGGGTCGGGAAAGTTGGGTTTAAAAATTGCCTGGGCAGCCCCGTCGGCATTCCCCGGTAGGGGCGCCTCAGGCAGTAAGCAATAAACTTACTCCTCCCCAAAAAGAGGAGGCGAAGCCTGGGAGGGTGCACCTCCTAGAACTGCACAGTCCAGACCCATATACAGGCGTAAATCAAGCCCAGAAGGCCAAGACAATACCAGTCTATGGGGTGCAGTATCCCTCGGAACAGATACTACACTTTGATCTTGGCCAAAAGGCCAAGCTAGTCGAAACTATTGGAGTAGGAAGCCGTATTACAATGATATGTTTTAATTATCTCCTCTCTAGGAGTTTAGACACAGGGTCAGATGTGAGTTTTGATGAAAGTGTTTCTGTGAAAAGAACTGGATTCGGACACAGCACACCCAGATCCTCAGCTAACCACTTAGTCACCGTGCCACCCAGCGAATAGATGGAGACAACTAGACTAATGTATTTTAATATTTTTATCTGATCACCTAATGTTTGTTACTAGGTAACATTAAAAGTTACTTCATTTCTTAGACGTTACATATATGAGTTTATTACGAGTCATAAATAAATAATATTTTTTTTTTTAAATATAGACAGAGATACGTCTACTGGTAGCTATTTTCAAGTACCTATTGTTAAGATATATTTTAGAAAACAGGAAACGTTCCAGGCAAGTGGGCTCGAAGGGGTTAAGAGATACGCCTTGCTGACCCTAGAACGTAACAGATATGAAACGACCAAATATTGCGTCACCTTTTCGAGAATAACGAGATGATTTTGGGAGAAGGTAGTTCAGTGGAACAGACTGAGCTGAGAAAACACGTTTATATAGTAAAAGAAAACTTTGATAATTAAGCAAGGCGCTTTAAACAAATATCTTTATTTATTTATTTTCCTTCTTCCTCTTACATTTCAGCTACAAGACGATCATCTAGCTGCATGAATCCTTCAGTCTTCTCAGAACTCATTCTTTCGAGTTAATTTCATGATAATTAATGTAATAAATATGTAGCAGACATTTTATTGCAATTAAGAGAGTTAACCTCGCTCCTATAAGGAAGAAAACATACACGCATAATGACGCAAGCAAGAACGAACGTATGAGTTTTAAAGGTGATTGAAATATTACTGCTTAAATGATTTTTGAGAACTAGATAATTAAATAAATGTTGTGAGAAATTAAAGTAAAAACTAAAGATAGAAGAATAGAAAAATTCATCATTTAAAGAAAAATGTCTGAGTAATTGAATAAATTCGGGTGGGAAAGGTTTTGTGTTTTGAAAAAATATTTACTGAATTAAGTGGAAAGATTACAACTTAATTAACAGCATTTTATTTTATTTCATGATTTAAAGCAAGGAATCCTATTTCTAAATGAAATATTACGTTAAGAATTTTAAATATCACATAATCCTCATTCAAGAACAATTTTTAAATATTAGTTTATCTCAGAGAAACAGACTGAATTGCGACTGGGAATAGACAAGTGACACCTGGGCCAGCAATCATCTGATATATGCTACAGAAGAAAATACAGGAAAATGCCCTCAAGATCCACCAAAAGGGAGGGAAGATGATGGATTAACACGAAACTATTGGAAAACGACTCAGATAGTCCAACGAATAACGAATAAAGAACAATACACGGACTTCGCATGCGTCTGTGGGCGGATATCTTACTCCCAAAAAGGAATGAAGATTTATCGAAGCAAGATGGGATGCGCTTCTCATCCAATGACTCATAAGCAGCGCTCTGTTATTACAGATAAGACGTCGAAAAACCAAGCCAGTACGCAACTCACAGTGCCGAGGATATCCATGCAGTTGAGGCAGAGAGAGAGAGACGAAACTTCCCAGAATAAAATTCACACCGGCTAGCAGTTCGGAAGAATGGTGCATGCTTGACCATACAATAAGCAATGCACTACATGAACAATTAGATAGAAGGAAATATTATCAACGGTTTGAAAAATGTGGTCATGTTATATACCGGATTTGTATGGCATTGTATGGTGAAAAAGGGGAATCCACTAAACCATCAGTCAAGAAAAAATGACGACTGAGGGAGATGGAAAACTAAAGAAATCAGGTGGCTCTGGGCAAAAAGAATATAACCTGGTTATATAATAGAAAGTGTCCACTGTATAACTATCTCTGTGAGAGGAAAACATTTTTTTAATTAAAAATTATTACTTAATTATCTCCCTTGAACCATTTGAATAATTTAGGAATGTTATTCATTTAAGTATTAATTTATATTTATTTTATTTATTTAATTTATTTATTTAGCTATTCATTTGATTTATTTCAATTTATTTATGTATTAAAAAAATTCTCTTCGATATAAAAGAACGTTTTCATACAACAAAGACGTAAGACGCTCAGCCGTTAAAAACAAAAACAGTCAAGACGCTAAATCATCAAACGATACGTGAGACACTAAGCCGTTAAAAATCAGTTTTTTTTTTATTTCATTGTACAGTTAGATAGAAATGCAATTCAGATAATGGGGCTTGACATCAGTGAGGAGGGCCTATACGCAAAAAAAACGGCGAGAGAAAGGCCCTGAAACGGTGCGCATTCTCTCCTGATGACCCGACATTGTCTGGAGGCTGAAATGAAGTATTCCACCAGTAAAACAGCCGGGGATATATATATATATATATATATATATATATATATATATATATATATATATATATATATATATATATATATATATATATATACCAGCGCACAAGGTAAGCTGTTTCTTCCAAACAACAATATCTTATGTTATCAGCTCGCTTTATAGCGAGTTTCTGCTACTGCTCCGGTAGCTAGTTTCATTCTATATATGTGTAACTTGATGTCCCCTGACTTCTTTACGAGTACCAAATACGAACGTTTGTAATGTTTCTCAAATGGTGATGCGGGATGTTGCTACTTAAGATTATGCGTTACAAAGTTATTATCTTCGCTAAAGATGACACGTAGGATGAAGATGAAACGAAACACGTAGTCGTTGTCTTCAACCGGTAAATTCGTCTAACATTTAGATAAACGTTTTCGTACAGCAGTTTCGATCGTAAATAAAGACTCGAAACCCACATGATTTCACTTTGATTGTTGATGTATGCCGACATAATGCTATTCTTCACACTCGTTGTTTATATACGGGTAGCTCTCCGTCGAAGCTTCACTGGATAGAAAAACACAGAACGTTTTCGCCAGTTGCTCTTTAATTTTTTGATCACTTATAGTTACTATTAAACATATTTGTTGTTTCTGACGTTTTTTCCTCAAACAGCAAAGCGCTATGTTTACTTTTCAATTCTGCTCTTAATTCACGATCTATCTATCTTGTATACTAAAAGCTCATTTAGAGTTACATTCCAATCTTAACCTATATTTTAACAGAAATCGCTGCGGTCGCCTTCCTCATGGCTTACACTTAGTTATAACTTTAATATCATCGTTATTACTATTAGTAGTAATAGTATAATTATTACTATTAGTAGTAATAGTATTATTATAACATGCTCTGCCTCTCCACGGGAATCTCCTTACATATGCAACGTTGTTATAACGCTGATATTAATTTAGAATAATCTATTTTCTTGACGCGGAATAATTTCTTTACAATGTTCTACATACCGTATCTTAAACAATTCAGCATAATAAAAATAACATTTATAGAAAGTATAAAATGAGTTTCCACATATTTCTATTTGATAATCAATAATCTACATGAGAAAAGTCATATTCTAAAACCGTTTTCAAACGTATTACCCATCATGAGATATCAAATGTGTGTGTGTTTTTTAATATTTATGCATTTATTTCTATATGTTTTGAACCTTTCTTAGGATTTGCTTGATTTTTATGTTTATGTTGTGAAAAGTTAAAAATGTAAAATATATACATATATTAATTAGTTCATAAATTAGCGGTTACGATATGGTATTTAAGGAGAGGGCATATCATAAGCAACGAATTAAAAAGTCAACAGTGACTGGGAATCAAAATCGTGGGAACATAAGTCGAGATACAGACAAATGGAAGTGACACCATGAAATGATTTTTCACTCTCGAAAGAAGCGATCGAGAACACACATGCATTATTATCCGCTAATATAATCTAAAATGTTTTACGCTGAGTAATCTCTCTCCTTTTCAGTCTATGATTCGATCACCACTTTTATATAATCACAGCCTTATGTAATTAGACAACTATGATATAAATCATCCCCGTGCGACTCAATAAATATATCGTTCTCTCAACATGATAATTGTTCGGGTTATTATGTTTTCATTTAGAAATAAGAAAGTGCTTGACGACTTTTATTTCTAGCTCCTCGTAGCCTACAACAAATATTGACAGTGACGAAATATGACCAGTAAAGATTAGCCTGGGAGGAGAAGCAGAATATATGTATGGTTCGTTGTATTGCCGGAGCTTATCACTCTCAATACGTGTGATATTATTTAGGACTAAATGAGTATGCTACATTAATAGAAATGCTAATATACCTTTAATTATTTTCAACATTACGACATAACATGGTCGGCATGTTGGGAGCCCTCTAAAATAAACGTTAAGGCAAATTGCGAACCAATCTTGAAAAATAATAAATGTATCGTATGCATTTTTATATGCGAGATGCGAGTAATCGTATATTTAACTTGGATATGGTTTTCTTGACTGCTTACTATTCGTATTATCGGAAATAATCATAGAGAGTCGCTTTTAACAGTAGTAAAATATTTGAAAAATGCAAATATTCCAATAGGATATACGGTTCACATTTATCATTATATTGCGCTTTTTTACAGCATTGCACATATGCCTGGATTACTGCTGCTTGTTTATTTGATTGATTGTTAAGCGAGCTGGACCTGCATAGAGCTCACGAATATTGTGCCTCAGGATTGTCTGGAGTGCATGAAGTCCACCTCGTTGGTCGCAGCTATTTGTTAATCTGTAAGATGGCAGGTTCTTACCACCGACATCGAGAATAGTAAGACTCAGATGTTTCATGTGAAGTCGGGGAAGGTTTGGCCTAGAACACACAAAGGAAAGCCGCATAACAAACGTTGCTACCTTCACTATATTGATTTCCGGCTCCGCGCCTGACACGCCTTCGCTTGTCGCACGTAGATGAAGAGACGACCACTGGACGACGGATCCTGATACTGACTCTTCCTGGATTTTCATCAGATCCTTGTTATCCGTAAGTTCTTAAAACGCTTAGTGCCAAACCTGTACGCCATGGGTGACCCTGCCATGAAGAGCAGTTCTTGACAGCATAGTTCTGACACTATCGCGTTACTACTGCCATTACCACGGTGATAAAGGCTTGGTTTTAGAGGGTGTTAGTGGGGGATTTGGTCTCCGACAACGAGGCACCAGATATATTTTTAACTGGCCACATGAAATAAGAGATAGTATTTGGGTGATAGTTGGAATCATTAGTCAGTAAGTACAAATATATATGGTGTTCCTGCTAAAATCATCCAACATCTTGTCAACTTTAAATGGCAAAACGATAAAAAAGATCAGTTTGAAAATTATAGTAAATAATTGTGTTGTTAACGTGACAAATGTAGGACATTCTCTAATTTATTGCCGTTCTGGGAGCCTGAGAATGTACCGGCCATGGGCATGTAACAACCTGAACAGAGAGTTACGCATCAGTGCGATGTCTATGTCGATCAGAGAGGTTTCTCCCCCCCCCCCGGCAGGGCGTATTTAAATTAAGATCTGTTTAAAATATCACTGCCTTTTTCATGACGAGTAATGGAACCGTTATTTTAAGGTGGGGCTGGGTTTACAAAAATAATCGCCCACGTATAATAGTGTTTTAATCTTTTTTTCTAAGTTGATATTATTCGGATTTTGAGGAGAGATGTATTCATATCTTTGCCAAAGGATAAGACTGAAAAATAGGTCAATTCCGCATAAATGTATGATACAGAGCCGATTCAAATGGGGTGGCTACTCTTTGCAAACAAAAAATAGTATTAATTTTTATTAATCGAAAAAAATCAGAGAATTCTCTAATTTTAATTAAATTTACAGTATTAATTATATAAATTATATATTCTCTGTTCATTGCAGCCTTTTTTCACAGATGGGACGTTGCTAGTCTCTCTCTACTCTATTCTTATTTCAATGGAAGATGCTTGACTGAGCTCCAATCTTTGGTTCCTCTTTGTGAGGCAGTTGCAGCAAAAACTCGTCCTCCTATCACCGTGAAAAGATATCTCCTTTCTTTCTCTATGTGTCTAGCGTCAGGTAGTATTTCCATGAACAATGTTTCTTTCAAAGAAATATCCGTCTGTGGAACATATTACTACGGAACTGATTCTTTGCAGACATGTTATTTTAACGTATGGCTGTGTTTACAAAAATAAACGACCACGTATAATGGTGTTTTAATTTTTTTTTTAAGTTGATATTATTTAGAGTCAAGTCCAATGTCAACGAATACTTGTCCCAAACTGTCCTCATAAGTAATCAAAGTTTCTTCATTCCATTCATTGTTTTCGGTTTTCTTATAATATTCTACCTTAATCAACTGACAATCAATCCAGCTCATTAAACTTATCCTCGATTCGCCGCTGGCCTTGAAGAACGGTGGCCCATTGTTAAAAAGAAATTATAAAGATAATAACTTTTTAAATTTAAAGTCAACACTTAATATGAATATAAGTAAATACTTGTACAGAATATTATGTTTTAAAATTCAATAAAATAACCCTGGACTATCTTATCTTTCATAGCTTTATATATAAACGAGTTGATTACGAAATCTTCTAGATTGGTTCGATAAAAATGTTATGAGTTTAATTCTTGCCTAAAGAAAACATTTGAACATTACAACAACGAGGTTGCAGCCAACAGTGCTTAACAGGTAAATAATTTAAAAAAAAAACGTTTATTATCACACACCAAGTGAACACATAACTGTTCTTGCCTGTTTAGTGTTAAAAAAGGCTAGCTGAAGCCGGCTTCAAATTAGTGATGGTGACTTCCTTTGACAGTGGTTCCAATACCATATAAATTTGTTGTTCTTTTAAAAGAAAATCCATGTTTTTCTGTATGATTATTGTTTTTGTGTAAGTTTTTAATGAAAACCCGGAATATTATTTAAAATAACATTCGGTCAGAAAGCACCGATTATTATACAAATTAACCGATGTAAGTAATCATAGTGACTGCATGGTTAATTATATATTCGATCAGTCATCGATTACCAGTGTTTGGTCGGGGCAAATTATAAACAACGGACTACGCCGCTCTATTATGAGACAGCCCGTCAAATTATGTCCCAGATCTTGTCGCAACCTCTCTATCTATATTAAAAACGTAGTTTCTTAATTTATCCCAGCAAATTCCAGTCAAACGAAATTCATATTTGAACGAAACAAGAACAAAGATCTCGTTCCAAAATTCAATTTTTCAGACACTGCTTTATTACATGTAACGTTCAAAGGAGAAATTTCTACGATTTTTTAATGGTCTGATCGTATCATGTGTGTCATTGACGTTTAGAAGTATGGATCTGTTTTAAAAAATGAGGATTTTATATCTGCCTGTTTGTAACTATCTCAGAATAATATTACAAGCAATATTGTATTAAATGACAGCTCTTATTGTACAAAACTACACTGTTATAGTTAAATAATAGTTCGATTTTTTTCAAATTTGCAGACACAAAATCTTAATTATCATAATTATGTGTCAATAAACGTATTGATATGTGCGTCTTTCTGTATATATCGTTTTAGATTATTGGACTATTAGACTGATTTCATAGCTTTTAAGGTTGAAGTTGCCGGTAAGTACACGTATAATATTTGCAAGTACAATTTTTTCAACCGACGTCGCTTGTAAGTTTTCCTTCTGACCGTCGTCGCTTTCAAGTCTTTCTTCAATCGTTATCGCTTACGTCGGGGAAATAGGCTCTTTCCGTGTTATTACAGACGAGAATGGTATTATTTCTTCTTCAGACTTTCTCTGCTCTAAGACCACCTAGAATAACTGTATGTGATTGCAATGATGTGCAAGTTAATTGCAGTTGGCTAGTGTTATCAGGTAATGTAGGTTGTTTCCAGTTTCAGTGTAGCGGTTTGTATGGTGTCAATCGTCCTTTTGATTCCAATTTCTTCCTGTATTTTTCTATATGCTTCGAGACCGTTCTTAGTGATCCTTCACTTATTAGAATTACGATAGTTCCATATTCTCCTCAGCTCTCTGACTAGCTGCATGCATTATATAACATATATTTCTTCTTCGGTTTCATCCTGTGATAGGCTCGGGCGGTTACATTTACTATTGGGTAGTTCTTTTTCTTCTGAACTATTTTGACATCCGGTCTTTTTTCTATGAGTTTATTGGTTTGTATTTCAATTTATCAGGTTATTTGATGCATTTTGTTTATCAATACTAGTTCACGTGTGTACCTGTAGCATTTGTAAGTGTATTAAAAGTGTCGTGGTGTATACAAGTCCTAATCAACTACCTTCCCAACTCAGTCATTTATATTTTATATACTTTACGGACCCATTCAAGTGTATTAATATCTATCATATTAAGGGGTTAAAATATAGAAATGGTATCACCTTGCCGAAATATACACGGGAACAAAAACTAAAACGTCTAGCTGTAATCCATCCATCCATCCATGTACACAATCCGAAAAACCTCGCCACATACATGAAGACCAAATTCTGACCAAATGTCGATTATTCTGTTATTTAATCACCTGTGAGGTTAAACAGGCTATAGTCAAATACTTACTAAAGGTGGGAGAGGTATACGGCTTGCAAAACCTGTACACCTTTACGTTTATACTTCCCGTTTTCAAGAATGGTCTTCGGCGAATGTGCAAGGTTCTCTCTGTTGAAGCATCCATTTGTCGATGACTGCCAGAGGAATTACAACTACTCGTCGAAAATGGAATGATTTATTCTTCAAGCGTACTTTTTTAGATCCGCTATGTGCTGTCTACTCCCATGTATATTAACAATTAACCCCATGAAGGATGTGGTTGTTCACCACCCACGGACGAAAAGGCTGTATTTTTCAAGGTTTACTTCTCTAGATCTGCCATGTTCTCTCTATTTTCAAGCATATTAACAGCTAACCTCGTGAAGCATGTGGCGTTTCACCATGCTCAGACGAGCATTCACTATGGATGAGGTGTATTTTGCGCACTGCATGGTGCTGAGATGCAGGCAGACCAGTTGAATAGGCCATTCAAACCTTTTAGCCATAATATTAATTGGTAAATGTTAAAATTACACTTTACAAAAATATTCATAATAGAAACTGTAACTTATGTTATAAAGAAACACTTGTTTAAAATATCCCTTTATTCAGCTCGTCACACTTAAGTTGTAAATAGCAGTTTTAGACGGGTATACACACCACTATACGATACTCGGTTTTCTTTCAGTTTAATTTTAAATACAATTTTTATGGTTGAACGGTCAAATTTAATTGTTGATTCTTATTCTAGATGTGCCTAAGCATCTCAATAAGAAACTGTGTCAGTCCGCCGGACTCTCATGTTTGTTTGAAATATTATTCTCGTTCGTCTGTCACACTTAATTCTGAAATAACAATTTCATGGCTTAACGCGCATATTGAACGGACGCCACTTATTTGGGATGCGCCCAAGCATCACTATAAACGTCATTGTTCGTAGGTCAGTTTGTTACGCTTACGTTTTCAATCACATAAGTTAGATGCGTCTACACTTGTCTATACGAGGCCCAGTCTTTCTTTAGATGTGTAAACCTTGTAGTTTGAAATGACATTTGATCGCCAAATTTAATGGACGCCTCGTATTACAGATACGTCCAACTATCTCTATAGGAGACTCATGTTTAAGCTTTAAATAGCTTTCTCGTTGGTCTGTCACAATTGTTTGAAATAACATTTATACCGCAAAAATTGCATTAAAATTTAAGTATAGCATTTACGTTTAGATGCGTTTAAACGTCACAATAAGGAACGTGGACCGAAGGTTGATCTGTCATGTTTTAGTTTGAAATAACATTTCAATCACGCATCGCTATGAAAAGTTATTTCAATCTGTCGTCCTGTAACTCTTAGGTTTGATACAACATCATAGATGCATTCACACACTTCTATATAAGAGGTTGCCCATCAGTCGGCTTTTCACGCTGTGGTTTGATAATCATTTTAGATGAATTCACACATTTCTATATAAGAGGTTGCCCATCAGTCGGCCTGTAACGCTGTGGTTTGATAATCATTTTAGATGAATTAACACATTTCTTTATAAGAGGTTGCCCATCAGTCGGCCTGTCACGCTGTGGTTTGATAATCATTTTAGATGAATTCACACATTTCTATATAAGAGGTTGCCCATCAGTCGGCCTGTCACGCTGTGGTTTGATAATCATTTTAGATGAATTCACACATTTCTGTATAAGAGGTTGCCCATCAGTCGGCCTGTCACGCTGTGGTTTGATAATCATTTTAGATGAATTCACACATTTCTATATAAGAGGTTGCCCATCAGTCGGCCTGTCACGCTGTGGTTTGATAATCATTTTAGATGAATTCACACATTTCTATATAAGATTTTGCCCATCAGTCAGCCTGTCACGCGCTGGTTTGACAATCATTTTAGATGAATTCACACATTTCTATATAAGAGGTTGCCTATCAGTCGGCCTGTAACGCTGTGGTTTGATAATCATTTTAGATGAATTAACACATTTCTTTATAAGAGGTTGCCCATCAGTCGGCCTGTCACGCTGTGGTTTGATAATCATTTTAGATGAATTCACACATTTCTATATAAGAGGTTGCCCATCAGTCGGCCTGTCACGCTGTGGTTTGATAATCATTTTAGATGAATTCACACATTTCTGTATAAGAGGTTGCCCATCAGTCGGCCTGTCACGCTGTGGTTTGATAATCATTTTAGATGAATTCACACATTTCTATATAAGAGGTTGCCCATCAGTCGGCCTGTCACGCTGTGGTTTGATAATCATTTTAGAGTAATCCACACATTTCTATATAAGAGGTTGCCCATCAGTCGGCCTGTCACGCTGTAGTTTGATAATCATTTTAGATGAATTCACACATTTCTTTATATAAGGTTGCCCATCAGTCGGCCTGTCACGCTGTGGTTTGATAATCATTTTAGATGAATTCACACATTTCTATATAAGATTTTGCCCATCAGTCAGCCTGTCACGCGCTGGTTTGACAATCATTTTAGATGAATTCACACATTTCTTTATAACAGGTTGCCCATCAGTCGGCCTGTCACGCTGTGGTTTGATAATCATTTTAGATGAATTCACACATTTCTATATAAGAGGTTGCCCATCAGTCGGCCTGTCACGCTGTGGTTTGATAATCATTTTAGAGTAATTCACACATTTCTATATAAGAGGTTGCCCATCAGTCGGCCTGTCACGCTGTGGTTTGATAATCATTTTAGATGAATTCACACATTTCTTTATAAGAGGTTGCCTATCAGTCGGCCTGCCACGCTGTGGTTTGATAATCATTTTAGATGAATTCACACATTTCTATATAAGAGGTTGCCCATCAGTCAGCCTGTCACGCTGTGGTTTTATAATCATTTTAGATAAATTCACACATTTCTATATAAGAGGTTGCCTATCAGTCGGCCTTTCACGCTGTGGTTTTATAATCATTTTAGATGAATTCACACATTTCTATATAAGAGGTTGCCTATCAGTCGGCCTGTCACGCTGTAGTTTGATAATCATTTTAGATGAATTCACACATTTCTATATAAGAGGTTGCCCATCAGTCGGCCTGTCACGCTGTGGTTTGATAATCATTTTAGATGCATCCACGCATCTTTAAAAGAGGCTCTGATCCTTCGGTTGTTATGTCACCGTCAGGTTTTAAATAACATTATAGATGTATCAAAGAATTTCATTAAGTTCTTTTAATCCGTCGGACTTTCACGCTTACGTTTCAAATGACATTCTAAACGCATCAATGCATCACTATAAGAATGTGTGGCTGCCAGTCGATCTGTCATGTTTAGGTTTGAGATTAAAATTTCTATCGCTAAACGCATAGATTGAATGGATGTATCTTAAGTATATAGGTTCATGTTTACCTACATGTGTCGGTCATGTCCAAAGTTCTCTTACCATTATTTTAATTTTTTATTTCTATTGCTATCTATTACTTTATCAAACGGCACCGAGTACTTAAATACAAAACCTCCCAAAGGAATGGTAAAGCACCTCGTTTTATATTGTAGATACGAAACGCGAGAGGGGGGTGAGTTACAACCGGTACGAACAGGGCGGTCTATCAGCGCATGGGTTAGCTTGAATTTCACAGAAGTAGGGTCTGATCAGGCTTTCAGTGAGAAATAAGGAGAGGTCAGTCAGCGATGGCGGTGAATTCAAAGAAACATACGGAAATCATTGAAATCTCTTTGAAAGCTAAGAAAAAAGAGAATTCAGAATGTAAGCGCCGAATTTATCGTGTTTTCCTGTCACCATTTATTTTCGAAAGGTATTAAAATTTCAAATTGAAATGTATACAATTTTGTTCTGACCTTAAATTCCTAGATACTTTCTTTTTTGCTCCTACGCATCTACCCACACATATCATC
Source organism: Sepiola atlantica (assembly GCA_963556195.1). Taxonomy (NCBI): domain Eukaryota; kingdom Metazoa; phylum Mollusca; class Cephalopoda; order Sepiida; family Sepiolidae; genus Sepiola; species Sepiola atlantica. Next base: position 113,185,742 of record OY744523.1, on the reverse strand, counting down.
CTTTTCCTCTTCTTCTTCGTCTTCATCTTCTTCTTTCTCTTTATTTCTATCTTTCCCAATTACACCTATTTTCTTTTTCTTAGTCTATGTTTTTCTGTTTTCCTACTTCTGCTCTCTTTTCTTCTATTTCGCTTTCCTTTTTTCTGCTACTAATTTCTTCTATTAATCTTCGTATTCTTATATTATTAATATTCTTCTTTTCTAATATAATTACTCCTAGTCTTTATTTCCATTTCCTTTTTATTTCTTTTATTATTGTTCCCATTTTTCTTGTTTCTTATTCTTTTGTTACTTCGTTTTCTTGCTGTTACTTCTTTTTTCCCCCTTATATCTTGTTTTGTTTCTTCTCCTTATCTTCCACTTCTTGTCCTTGTTTTTTTCTTTCTTCTTTTTCATATTCTCCTGATTCTTCTCTCCATCTGAATTATCTCCCCTTTTTATAACGTTCTCTTTTAAATGTATCTTCTTTTTCTTGTTCTGCTTTATTTCCCTTTCCCTCAACTTCTCCATAGAATTCTTCTTGTCTTTTGCTACTCTTTTTTATTCTTCTTCGTTTTCTTCTTTCTTTTTTCTGATATTAATTTGTTTAATAATTCTCATTTCTTCTTCTTCTTCTTCTTCTTCTTCTTCTTCTTATTATTATTATTATTATTATTATTATTATTATTATTATTATTATTATTATCATTATTATTATTATCATTACTACGAGTAGTAGTGTATTTTTTATATCTTTCGTTTTCTTTTTATCTTTCTTTTACTTTCATTCTCATTTTTCTTGTTTCTTAATTTTCCCTTCTTTTTCTTTCTTTTTCAATTTATTTTCCTTTATCTTCTTTTTTCTTGCCATTGTATTCCTCCTTCTTTTACTTATTATTACAGCTCTTTTCAAAATTATTACCTACTTTTCTCCCACCCTTGCCAAGTTAACTAGCTCTTTCTTCTCTTCGAATAATTATTTTGTTATATCAGCTTGTAATGTATAATACACATGAAAGCTTCGTTATGCATAATTCTCTGGGTTCATTACATTCGAAACATTAGATTGACAATATTTTCTCTAAATGAGGTTCTAACATTTCTTTTTGGGAAGTGTGTGTTAGCATAATGGATAGTGATGCGAACTATGGGATCGACTATGCCAATAAACAAAAGTAAACGAACTCGAAGAAATGTGTGATAAAGCTGACAACAATAACAGGGAAGAAAATTGGACGCGTGTTTGCAGCAAAATATTGTTGGGATTTTCCCGTTAGAATGAAGGACGAAGACTGTTGTCCGCTGGAAGAAAAGTTGGTGGCATATAAACGTGACTAGACAAGAACAGAAATAACAAACAACGTGGGTAGATAACGAAAAGATATTCATATGGATAAAAAAGAGAAGAAAGAAAGAGAATATTGCTTGCAAAAGAAGTGCCTTTGCGGACTCACTGAAAATACCAGTTGTCTTGTAACAGGATTCCTTCTGGGGACAAGACTGTGAAGAATATTTCAGAACATCAAGATGGCTTCTTTCACTCAAATGGACACTGCATACACACTCGATTGAATTATCCCGCATGGTGTGAAAAGACAGTAGCTACTGTCTTATCGGCTATAGGGCCCCTGGCAACAGGTGGGATAGCCGATTGCTGTAAAGACCAGAGGACCTATGCATTAGGGCCTCGTGCGTATTATATACGCTAAAAAATCATGTGCCAGCTCGTACCTGCCGCAGCAGAGGATAAACAATGTTGACGGCAGCGACGGTTGGAGAGAAGAGACCGATATTTTGAAAATAGGCGCTCTCCTGGATTTTCTGAAGAGATTGAAGCAGTGGTCTGTGATTGGCTGATTTTCATCCAATCACAGGGCACTTAGAATTCAGTGCGCTTAATGATAATTCCAATAATATAAAGGTTATATTTATTTTAAAGAAATAAATATAATTTTTCAGTAAAAAAATCTATGATCTAGTGAAAGATCAGTAAAAGATGGGCCGCTATCATAAGATAATGAAGATGATTATCGTGGCCGGAATATCATCTGATCTCTCACTGAGAGTTGTTGATCATGATACTTTTGCTGATTCGATCACTTCTGTGATGGCTGGCAGGAAACAGCAATAGACGGCAGGTAGACGAGAATTGCTATTACCCTCTTCGTTGCTGTCATTGTGGATAAGAACTGTAGAAGTCTGGTTGATCGTAGATGTTGTCGTGGCGAATGACGCCGAGGAGTCTGGCAGGGATTCAGGTGGCACTGACTGCTGGCGGAGACGCAATCTGCTCAGACAACAAGGCTGGGTGACAATGAGCCGAGATCTTTGAGTGATAAAAAGGCAGCATTCTTATACATATAGGTCAGCCGCTGCTGATGAGGACATTTTGATTAGATCTGGTTGGTTAGCGGAATGATGAAGTATTAAAAGATCACACATTGTGTGTTAGGAGCGCCGAGTTATAAAAGGGAACGCAACCATCCGACATTTTCAAAGTCTATTTGTAGCGCATGGCATAACGCTTTCTCTCCCAATCTATGCGTAACTTTTTGATTGGAATTTAGGGTAATTTACTGTACGTATAGTTTCGTGAAATTACCTGTAGACCAAAGGACATTTTGGCAAGTTATTCGTTCAAGGTTTGACATATTAGCAAATACATGAAATAGTAAAATGCATTTTAAATAAAAATCTGAATACGACACTCGGTTTACTTATTTCACATGAACTCTTGGTATTAATTTTAACTTTTGTAAAGCATACATAACAAATTTTAAATATGAGAAGCCGATTCATTTATTTTTTCAAAGTAAAATCAAAAGTTATTTACAAATGCGAGTGAAGTGAAAAAACTTCAAAAAATGACACTCTTAATTTAAAATTTACTTAAAATAAATAATAAATATCAAAAAGTGAAAACTACTTCAGAGTTAATTTTATTATTTCGTCCGTTGACCAAAGTATTTTTACCACAATATCTGTCTAACTTCTGTATGATGATAAGTGCACTACTGTAGGAATTTTAATTCGTAATGGACTCACACTGAGTCTTGAAATACATATAAGTAAAAATCAATAATTTGGTCTGATCGGTTTCCTATTCGCGACATCTTATATACAAGTATTGGAAGAGTTTTAGTAAGAGCAGTATTTTCTTTTCAGAACCTAACCTGTATGTCTCGATCAGGTTAATGGAAGGTGATCATTCGGAATTATAATTTTATCCTTGAAATGTAACAAATCTATAATTTGTGGTGACCGTCGTGGCGACAAATATCTGATTCGATACTTAATCAGGTCTGTATTTGACCGGGTGCTATCGCTCGAAATGCAGAAATTGAGATAATAAAAAAAATTTTTTTTTTTTCTTAGATGTCTTGGATGTCACCCATGATATCATTAATAAAATCCATGATTCTTTTTTGCAAAACAACCATATTTGATACGAATAAACTTATGTCTATGCATAAAACTGCCCACCAATTTTCAATCATAAATTTCCAACAGACTTTGTTTTGTCGCTGTTCAATGATATACGGGACAGTTTTGTGATAATCATAGCAAGAAGATGTATGATCTTAAATTGACTTCACACTCAACGTAGCATAACCTCTAAGATTTTCATCTACAAGATAATGTCCGTAGACAGATAATAAATGGAAAACTGTCATTACAACCAAAACCAGCCATACTCTAGTGTGTTTGCAACACACAGGTTCACATTTGGGAATGGCGATAAAACAAAGACTGTTGAAAATTCATGACTAAAACTTGGTGGACAAGTCAGGCATAGACTGAAGTTTATTTGTACCAAATATGTTTGGATTGCAGAAACAATTGAGAATGTTACCAATGATTTTATGGATGGGTGTCATTTTATTGTTACTCGTGTGGCATTGTAAATATATGGAGTCACTGGGCATTGTTTCAATTTTCGCTTAAACAATGAGCCGCACGGGGCAGAATGGTTATTGCAGTCTGGTACTTGTTTGAGGAAATAGATTCGCTATCACATTCACCAAGCTGAATGAGAAATGGCAAAAAAGAAAGTTTTTTATTTAAAAGAAAAAAAGGTGCTTATTTGTATAGACGCTCAAGTGACATATCGCAGTTCAATATAAAATAACAGGAAAACGTATGAATATACTTACTTATCAGTGAAAAATATCAGTGTACACAAAAAGAATTATGGAAAATAAGCGAGTAGAATTTAATAAACAATAAAATTAATTAACTATTCAGCGTCCACGAACTCCGAACGACATTCGCGTCAAGCCAGCGTGTCATAGAAGATTATCTATCTTCTTCTAAAATAAAGACGACACGGTGGCGTGTTGTTCGGGGTTCGTGGACTCCGAATACTAAATTAATTTCATTTTTTAATAAAATTCTGCTCGCGTATTTTCCGTAATTGTTTTAGTACACTAATATTTTCGACTGATAAGTATTTCCATAAGTTTTCCTGTTATTTTATTTTTAACTTCCATGTTTCACTTGAGCGTCAATCAAAATAAACACCGAAAAGTATTTATCCAATACTTAAGTTTAAACATTAAACAATTGTCTTCAATACTGAATCAAATGTTTGTATAACAAATAGATAAAAAGACGAGAATATATTGAAAATATTTATTGCAAAGTGTAAACGAATCGCTCGATGGAAATTAACATCTTCAAGTATAAATGAAATGAATTAATAAACCCTAAGGAACAATAATATATGTCATAGTGTTGAAAATTCTATGGTAACTATTTGTTATGGTATTCGTTATTCGTCACCAAAACAAAGCTTTTTTTCTTTATTATCAATTTATTAATATTGTGTCCGAAGATTTCTTTTTCAATTTTATATCATGATGAATCATTGCAATATAATTCGTTCTGATATGCGTCGCTGGTCGGTGACACTTCGGATTAATATGTCATGCGCAGATTGAATGGACGCATCGTAAGAATAACCGTTCTATTTTCATTAATTTTCTATATAAATAGTAAATGTCTATTTATGTATTATATAAAGACCAGTTGATTTTCACTTTTTTATTTTTCTTATCTTTCCGTTTTGCCGGAGATGGGGCATCCTACCGGATGCCAGACATTAACCGGCTAGTTTAGACATTCCAGCCTAGAAATCTTTTTAAGATTCTAACCGGCACTTTAAGTGCAATTGTTTGTATTTCTCTTGCACTCGGTTCACCGAGTATACTCGCCAGATAGCTTTTGAAATTCTTTTTCATTAGTCATGTTGTTCCTATAATTACTGGTATGATAGAGATTTTCCTAAGATTCGAGTTTCTTTTCATGTCGTACATGATACCTTCGTATTTCGTAATAGTTTCCCTTTCAGCTCTGTTTAATCCTGCATCATTAGGGGCACTGACTTCAACTAGGGTTGTTACTTTCTCTCTTTTGTCCCATATTACGATGTCAGGTTTAACAGCTCCGTTTTCTAGATATTGCATAGTTATAGTGGATGGTGTATAAGTTATTTCCAACTGTTCTTTCTGGTATATGCTCATAGGAGTTGTTGCTAAACTGGATATTCAACTTTTTACAAATAGTCCAGTGAAGATATTTGCACACTCCGTTGTGTCACATTGTATAATAGCCATCCCCGAGGAAAACCTTACAACTAGATGTCAGGTGGCTCATTCTCTACTTCTGTGTGGCCGAACCTGCACTTGTTATTGCTGCTGAGACCACTCATCTTTTTAAAGGCATTGGTCATCAAGCTTTGATCTTGAGCAGGCATTATTATTCTCTCCAGATCATAATGGAGAGATCCTCTTTTCAGCCAGTCTACAGAGCCTTCATTATGTATATATTCCTGGGATAATTCACCTAGGAAATACTTAGCACTTTGTTGGTTGGCCCATTCTTCCAGTTTTCTGGAATGGAAGGTCTTGGTGTATTTCTGGCGGCTTTTGCGGGCTATTTCTGCCGTTTTGTTGCCAATCAATAATTCCAAAGCTATATGTTATCACTGGCATAGCTAATTGGTTAATGGCTATTACTTTGTTTTTGTTTGTTGGCTGTGTTTTGCAAATTTTTCTAACTGCCAAATGTTTCTCTCATCTTGGCATGTTGAATTGAATCGTTTTCTTCAAAACTTATGTATTTGTATTGTTCCTGTTCTGCTAGGTCTTTGATGTTAGTATCTTCATTAAGCTGTATGTTTTCCGTTTGGATCTTCCTCCCAGCTCTGAGAGAGCACTTGGCACATTTGTCAAGCCCGAACTTAATTCCAATATCTTTGGAGAAGGTATGTACAACCTGTAAGAGTCGGCTTAAGTCAGCATCTAAACTAGCATACAGCTTGAGGTCATCCATGAAGAACAGGTAGCTGACTCTTTTGTTTAGATCTTGTTTGCGGCCCTGGCTATGATTGTAAGCACTTTGGCTTTTGTTTAGTAATTTGGTTAGTGGATTAATATCCAGGCCAAAGAATAGAGGAGATAAGCTATCTCTTCGGAAGATTCTTCTTCAGATCTTGACGTCAGGGATTTATTGTCCCATTAGTGTGTATTAATGCCATAGTTGTTTTTCACATATTCATTTGTACTGCCATGTTTTTCTTGATGACCGGGTGGATATTATATAGATCAAGACAGCGCAGGAGGCATGTATGGGGTACGCTATCATATGCCTTTTGGTAATTGATCCACGCCATGCTTAGATGTTCTGCCTCTTCCTACAGTCCTCAAGGATGGTCTTATTGATCAAGAGTTGTCTGTATGTGTGTGTCCACTTATATATATATATATATATATATATATATATATATATATATATATATGTATATATACATATATATATATATATATATATATATATATATATATATATATATATATATATATATATATATATACTAGTGTTCATATGAAGTCAATTTTTACGTCATGCATTTTTCATAGCTTCTCATCTTGTTTACAATTTTTGTAATTCACATCACGTGGATAAGCAATTGTCGTCTTATTTACGATCAATACTAATACGTCACGACAGTTGATGCTTGGTGAAGATATCGATACAAATACAGGTATAATAACATGCACTAATAAACAGCATGTTCATAAGAGGTCTGGCCGCGGAACACATTGCTGCGGGGCTGCTTCACTCCAAATTACAACAGGGTCGTTTTAAAATCCAATGTAAACAGATTTCTGTTTTATTCCATTAATGACGTTCAATTCTCTCATGAGGTTCTTCATCATTCAACTGGCAATCATTTCATCTCATTTACCCTCATCATCGAATGGCTTTTGGCGTATTACTTACATTGTTGCGGGAAGATAAATTCCACAACATTGAGGTTAGCAGATGAAATCTCCCCTGCAAAAGAAGAAACTATTTTATTACTAAAAGTCACTTATTTTTACCTTTTTATTTCCTATTTATTTTGCTAAATTAAACATTATTTTATTCTGTTATTGTTTTATTATTAGAATTTTTATTGAATATACACACACAAACACACACACACAGACATACACACACACACACACACACACATATATATATATATATATATATATATATATATATATATATATATATATATATATAAGACGTAATGTCTAAGAAGATCAAACAGACACTACACTTGACCCTAGCCAAAATATACAAATATAATAGTGGCTTATCTGCCACTCGACAATGCGATACAAGGCTTCATGCGATACAATACTAAGCTTAATTTTATGCCATATAGCTATTAATGACTGGTAACAATTACTTATAAAGATTTCTCCTTCTCTGACTCGTGAAAGATACTACACTTTAAATTATTTAATAGCTAAAAGAATAGTTTGCAATTGAAATAAATTAGGCACAAATTCGCCATAAGTGTGGAGATTGGGGGCTTGGTGGTTATGCTGTGTCTATTCTACTCTCAGCTAGACGAATTATGATTTATTCACTGTTTCTTTCTTTTGTGAGAAATGTGTTCTAGAACTTTGACTTCGGCAGTCGTCACAATGAAAAATTTTACTCTACGGGGTACCCAATTTGAAATATCCCCAATTGTTTTTATATACTTTTGTATATATATATATATATATATATATGGTTAGGACGTCTTAATTAGAGTTAAAAAACATGACTCATGTTCCGGGATTTCAAATCCTGCGACTATCTTGAATAATTATTTTTACACTGACGATTCCGAAAGTATGAAACGTATACGTATGTAGATACACAAATATTTGTAATTATTTGTCGGAATTTGAGTTAAACACACATAACTCGCGACAGGCTGGCATTATTATTATTTTTACACTGACGATTCCGGAATTATGAAATGTATATATATATATATATATATATATCTATATTTAATTTCAAACTTTGATCCGAGCCGTAGACTGATTCCGTTTCAGCCACCTTAAGCGGCAAGGTGAGACACATGTCCAGTTTATAGTGGTAATTCACCTACTCTAATAAGGCACTTTGATCCAGCTGCAAAGATAGCCTGGTCCGTCCAGTAGGAATGCCATCACGACTGAAGGTGGACCCAATCAATGGACAATAAACATATTCTCTTTAAAAGGTAGGCGACGTAATGCAATACAACCTATCTGGACTATAAAAAAGAAGGTAATTCATCAGAAGCTGATCTCTTAAAATAGAACAGATACAACACTTTTATTTTAGTCAGAATGTAGGTGTTTAACTTCCTTCACACAACAGCAAGATTACACACATAGTCAGTTTATATTATGAATCTATTATAAAGTCGTACACTAGATTGGCTGCAAAAAATAGTCTGGTCAATCCTGTCGTCACCGGACGTGGGTAGTCAATTACGTTTGCTGGTCATGAATTAGGGGACCGTCAACCCCAACGTTGTGTGTCCGTGGCCTTCTCCTTGTCTTCATTGTTGTTCTAGCCGAGTCGTCTATGCACTGACGAATCGTCGAGGGCACGGCACTGGTTAACAAGTTTACAAAACAAATAAAAGCAACGCAATCTACAAGAAAGAACACCAACTTATATACATTGTGTTTCAATCAGCTGTACTCTGGTTGTGTGTTATACGGACAGAGACCCCAAACGTTAATGTCCACATGTTAGTAAACAGATATCAAATTGTCTGTCGTGGTCAGCACCGTCGCTCGATTGATCAGTTCATCTCATCGTTTGCTCGGCTCGATCTGATCTCGTCCGGAGTTGAATCCAAACTGAATATCTTCCCTCTGAACCGCAAACCGTTTCCTGTCGTAAAACTACCTCATTTTCGTCAAAATTGCCGTAAAACCCTATCATTCCTAAATATCTTATCTACGGTTTTTTTGTCTTAGTCACCGACAAGCCCTTACCTCGAAACAATAGAAACGGGTCACTTCTTGTTGATTGTCCATCCAATTTCCGATCGTTTTTGTATGAGTTAGTGAATTATTTACCCCCTCCCCACCGTTTTGTGCTTTGCGTCCCCCCCTGGTCTATAGTATCACATACGTGACATTTATATAGGAAAGTGATCCTCACTCTAAAGTCACTTTTATTTTTCAGATAATTTTCCAGTCTTTTTACATGTCATTTCCAAAAAGTGGCAAAACTTACACCGTGATGTATTATTTAGTAACGTACTTCATTTCGCTTCATTGGTTATAAACACTACTGAACCGCATCTATTACTAATCGAGATTTGGTATATGTATGTCTGAAGTCGAAACTGTGCTATTACTTCTATTAATATACAGTTATATTATCTTTTAATGTTCTGTTGTCATGATACCATACTCCCAGGCAACATTTTAGCTTTTAGGTGGGGGGGGGATATGTAGTATATGTTTAGTTGTTATAGGACCATCCTCTCAGTTATGATCTCCTCCATTGTTGAGTAATACAGTAAATGTTTGCTCGTCATGATACAAATCTTCCTAAGCATTACCGCCGCTTTTAGATGGTATTCTATCATATGTGTTGTGGTCATAATATCATACTCCAATGCATAACCTTTCCTGTAGAGCTTAGTTTAGTATATGTTCGTTCTCCATCATACCATACTCTCAGGAATTACCTCCCCCATTTGGGGGCAGATCTCTAATATTAACAGGTTCTGCCTATCGCCGGTCCTTGCACTCCGTCTTTGTTTATTAGTCAGGCGCAGAGGTAACAGCACAGGGACCCCTCTAAACACTCAGTGCCTAGCCTTGTTTTCTTACAAGGACAATGAACGCCGTTCTCCTTCTCTCTATTTGGGCAACTTGGGGGAAAATTTTCTCGTCACTAAGTCTTACATGACCAGTCTGGGTCTCTCCTGTTCCTACAGGTTGAGGGTACAGGTTAGACAACTTGTCTGGCTGCTGTTTCCGACTAGTAGGAAGAGCCCAAACTCTTGGGTAGCACCAGGAACGGCTGCTCCATCATCAGTTGCATAATACCATGGGTAGTTGTATGTGTCATGTCGCGCATAGAAAGGGACCCTGCAATTATCTCCGGTGGGCTTTCCCGAGGCCACAACCCCCAGGTCGTGACTAATGGACTGGTTGTGTGAGCTTATTGGCAGCAAACAAGTACCCACCTTAGCCAACACACTCTATAATCAAAACAAACATGTCATTACAAAAAAATAAAAGCAAATCTACACCAGACACCCAACAAAAAACACTCTCGCCTCCGCCCTTGAGGCTCTCCTTTACAAATATCCGGGGACTTAGAACCAACATCAACGACGTAGAAACCTTCCTCCTGACAAACTCCCCGGATATCCTAGCTCTAAGTGAAACTAACCTTCAATCCGTAATCTCTTCTCACCACTTTGACATGACTGACTACCTCCCACTCTACCGTAAAGACTCTGACAAACATATGCACGGGCTAGGAGTTTATGTTTGGAACACCCTCCCCCTGACTAGAGAACATAGGTTAGAATCAGATGACCAAGACTCCATGTGCTTTAGATTGACTATACATCACAGCGTCAGTTACTTATATTTATTATACCGTTCCCCGTCGACCCAGGACTGTACTCTGCTGAACTCTGTCTCTGAAAGCATAGATAGAGCCCTCTTAATTGACTCGAATGCCCACATACATGTATTTGGGGATTTTAATGCCCACCACCGCGACTGGTTGGGATTCTCCAGCCTTACTGACGCAGCCGGCAACTCTACGTATAATTTCTTCTTAGCTCACTCCCTGTCTCAGACTGTCGATTTCCCGACCCGCATCCCCGATCGAGTAGACCAACAAGCCTCACTTCTAGACATTTTCTTGACCTCAATGCCTGAGGCTTATGTGACGAAAGCTCATAGCCCACTCGGGAATGCTGATCACATTGTGCTAATGATACATATAACCTTAAAAAGTCGTCCGAAAGCTGATGAACCGTTGCTCAAAACAACAAGATACTACAAGCAGGCTGATTTTGAGTCAATCAGAGATCACATCAGTGACGCCCCATGGAGGGAAACCTTCTCACTCATTGCCGACCAGTGTGCAAACGAATTAACTGAATGGGTCAAAGCAGGCATCGAAGCCTATGTCCCCATGCGAACATTCTTTAGCAAGCCCCACTCTCCCCAATGGTTCACCTCGGAATGTGCAACTGCCATTTCTAAGAGGCAACAAGCATTCCGTAAATTCGGCCGCCATAATTCAGCTACTAATAGACATACATTTATAGAGTCAAGAAATAATTGCTAGGCCGTGATAGGTGAAGCGAAAGGAAGGTATAAAACGCACCCAGTCACAGAAACTAGGTACTCGTGATTTCTGGAAAATCTACAATAGTGTAGTGAATAATGGTCAATCAACGATTCTCACACTATCAAACCACAATGATGTCGTATGCACGGCCACTGATGAAGCTGAACTACTTGGCCAGCGCTTCGCTTCTAACTCTACTGTAGACTCAGATTACCACCCCCTCTCCAAATTTCCATTGCGGACCGAAGCCACACTTGATAACCTGGTCATCACCCCATCCCAGTTAAGAGACATCATAAAAAACCTTGACACCTCCAAAGCTTGTGGGCATGATCTTATACCAGTATTAGTAATAAAGAAATGCTCTGCTGAACTGGCCCCTATCCTCTCCAAACTCTACAATAAATGCCTAGCTGAATCTTGCTTCCCTGATAGCTGGAAAATTGCCTCTGTGGTACTAGTCTACAAGAGTTCTGGGAATAGAACCGATTCTCACAACTATCGCCCAATCGGTCTGCTGCCGATCTTTGCTAAAATCTTCGAATCCTTAATCCATCTAGCGATAGTAAGGCACTTAGATAATGCTAAACTTTTATCTGACCGCTAGTATGGATTTAGAAAAGCACGATCTACTGCGGACATCATAACGGTCATCTCTGAACGCATGTATCATACACTTGACAAGGCAGAAGAAGCTAGGGCAGTGGCGCTTGATATATCCAAGGCCTTTGACAAGGTATGGCATAAAGGGCTTCTCCTAGAAAAAAACGCTCATACGGTATTACTGGGCAATTACTCAATATAATCAGATCCTTCCTAGACAAAAGAAAAATCCAGGTTGTCCTTGATGGCCGTTCATCTAAGCAACATGACATAAATGCTGGTGTACCCCAGGGATCTATCCTTGGATCTCTGTTGTTCCTGATCTATATAAACGATCTCCCTGATGACACAGTGTCTGAGATTGGTTTATTTGCTGACGGCACCACGCTTTACCCTCGCCATGTTGGCAAAACCGACACAATCATATCCGAGGCATTGGCTGAATCCTTAGAAAATGACCTCGAGGCTGTAGTGGATTGGGGTCACAAATGGTTGGTAACTTTTAATGCCGCTAAGACAAAGCTCCTTTCCTTCAATAACTACAAAGAACCTCTCCAACCACCGATTGTCATGGCTAATAACATCCTACCTAAGAGTGCATCATTCAAACTCCTCGGCCTAACCTTCACAGGTAACATGAATTGGAACAAATACATCGAAGACATTGCCAAGGCTGCCGCAAAGAAGGTTGGCTCCCTTTACCGTGCTAGTAAACTCCTTTCACCTGGCATTATCCTGTATCTCTACAAAGCCACCATCCGCCCATGCATGGAGTATTGTTGTCACATCTAGGCTGGTGCATCATCTACTAGTCTCTCCCTCCTTGACAAGGTCCAAAAAAGAATCGCCAACCTAATAGGTCCCCCACTGTCAACCAAACTTCAGCCTCTGTTCTATCGCCGCAATGTAGCATCCTTGTGCTTGTTTTACAAATACTTCAATGGATTATGCTCCGATGAAATGGCTACTCTGGTGCCCCCGCGACGTAAATTCACTAGATTAACTTGACAATCAACTACATCTTATTCATTGTGGAGGTCCCCAGATGTCCCCAGATGTCCCCAGATGTCCCCAGATGTCGGAGACCATTCTACTCAAATAGCTTCTTTCCTCGTGTTGTTGGCCTCTTGAACTCCCTTCCTTCCCCCTGTTTCCCCGACAGTACAGACATGCAGAAGTTTAAAACTAATGTAAACAGACATCTCGCTGCACAGATCCCAATCTAGGTTGACTGCCCCCTACCTTCTCCCCTCTTTTTTTTCTCAGTAGCCCCTTACGTCTAAAGTGGCGTCTTGCCTTGTTTGGGGTGAACTATGTTAAAAAAAAATATTTTAAGATAAGACTTGCGAAAGTGTCACACATAACGATTAAGCGAGTTTGGATTTTAGAAGCTGCTTATTTTTGTTAATTGTACCCAAAACGAGTCATATTTTTTTTTTTTTTTACCAGACAATCTGTCAGGAGGGAGAATGAAAGACTTCCTGGGCTGAGGAAACAGTGCATACCAGTTCTTGAGAACCCTCTCCTCTACACTATTTCTGCCCCGAAACGACGTATGCCGTGACGTTAATTAAAATACTTGTAACATGGTGCGGCGAGTTCGATTCTCCGCCCAAAACACGTACGCAATCGATCACGTGATCGACATGCATGGCAGAATTGAGAAGACAGAGATTTTGCCAGAAACTGCGCAACGCAAGGTCGGTTGTGGCTCGTGAAAAAGAAATGGGAATATAAACAGGGGAAGACAAATAGAGAGAAGAGAAAGAAAAAAATGTCCTTACCTGTCTTTCGTCTTGTAATCAGTCGAATATAAAAAGGAAGAACCCCGCTGAATAGGAGTTCTACATGCTACGAATCCGAATTCTATTTTTGGACTTCTTATTGTCACCGAGAACAATTGGATTTTAAACTGTGAAAACGAACCTTGCCCGACCATCAGCAGCCTGTACCTGTCAGTGATACTTTTATACATCCACCGGAAATTATATTTTTGATATCTTACCTGAGAATTGTATCGCGCAATCCCTTTATTCAAAACTCCCCCCCCCCCCTGTGCTCGATACTTGCCGGAACTATTGTTTTATCCGTAGTGATTCTCTTACTTAAGGAATATGATCTTTTCTTGATGATTGAACTTTGATACTTCTTTGTGGTATACTCCTTGTGCCACACATCAAAGTTTTGTAATTTACACTATATTGTCTTTCATAAACTGTCTTTATATGATTTACTGTTATTTTTGCTCATCGGTAGATAATAATAGTTAGATTCCATTTCCAATATTATGTCACATCTTCCTTTTCCTTTTTCTTTTTCGTTGCTTATTTCTTCATTTATTTGATGTAAATTATTTATTTTACACTTTGTTTTTAAATTCCTTTCCCTTATTTTGTTATTTACTTCTCACATTTCATGAGCGATTTTCTGACAAAGAAGGAATAATTGCTATTTTCTGGGTTTGAATATATCTATCTAACACATATCGTTGGCTAGTTTTTGACCTTGAAGTGATAATTTTTTAGATTCTTCATTCAAGTGGCTTCATGCCTTGGCTGGAGCGATTTCACTAACAAAAATAATGACGTGGTTGTGTCGTGTTATTTCGTGCTTGTATTTTTGTTCCTTATCTCTATATTCGGTGTCTTGAACTGGAGAATCCTTATTTCCCCCGTATTTCTTATGATCACGGTAACGTGTACGCTGCCGTAGTCCCAACGAAGGCTGAGCTTGTCAAATGTTTCAAAAAGTTAACGGTTAATTATTTAACTTAAAGCAAACACTGAATATTTTAGTCGTAAGTTTTACATTTATTAACTTTATACAAATAAAAGGCATCACTAATGTTGGCTAAGATAAACCGATTAAAATAGTACGCTTACTTTTACGCCTATGTGCTTCCGTGCATTACATTCAACGTTATCTCATAGAATAATACGAGAATTTACGACGCTTACGTCATTTATAATTTGTAAGTTGATTAAACCCTTCATCGTCATTACTTCATTGACGTTCAATGAATTATGGTTAAATTCTCACGACTTTCAAAAGTAAAGTCTAATTTCATACTTACAAATAGCAAGTGAGTTATGTATGCGCATAACTCGAAGATATGATATTACATTATTTTCCACACTATTTCTCTGTTGACTATCTATTTGTTAGATAACGTTTCTATTAAACAAGTAATCAAGAATGCAAATAACATTTGCTTTATCCGTTATGTTTTAAATATATACTTAAAAGATAAAGTTGTATTAAGTTATGGTGAAATTTACCCAGAAAAAACAAGCGTAGCCAATTCTTATCTTATTAAGTCTATATTCTTCCCAATTAAAATTATTTTTTTTATTCCCTTTCTCCTAAAAAACCTTGCATCGCGAATATTTTTCATTTTGTTTTATTCAAGATTTTACCCCGCTAAAAATAGGTTAGATTGAAAACAACATTTGGTCATTCCTTTGTGTGTTAAAAATATATTTCGGAGGTAAAATGGGAATAATTTATAGAGAATAACTCAATAGAAACTACCGTAGCATTTTTCTCCACAAAGCACATTATTTTCCATCCACTTTCACCAAAACGTTGTGTAGCAATTTATCGTTTTATTTAAACATAATTTGGATAGAATAAAACTATACTTTAGCCACCCCCTAAAAAAGGAACCAATCACAGATTGCAATGTATATTATTAGTTATAACAAATAATTAAGTATGTATATTTTGCATAACAATCTAACATGTTTAATATTATTCATGCCCTCCCCCAAAAAATATGTAGCAATTATGGATGGGGTTTGAAACTACTACTACCTAATCCCACAAAATTTCGTACGTTGAAATATTCATTATTATTTATGAAATGAATAATAAAATGAAAGACTGATCAGATAAAATAGTAGCTTAAATTAAAGGGGTGATCGCTGACGGCCATGATTTCTTTAATCAATCTTGACGAAATAAGTGAGGTATTCTAACGGTCCTATGTTAGATATCAGCCTTATTTGAAATAATATTTTTTGTTCAACCAAAAACAAACATGAAAGGTTGTAAGGACAACATGTTTTAATTATACAGCTTAATTAATATATCGTATGTGTGTCGAGGTTCTGATATTGATGTTGAGAGACCTCTTTATAAAAGAATTACCGTTCTTACAATCTCTGGTCCGGAAAAGAGTGATCACTAACGCGTGCTGGTCAGTGATTGCATGATCTTTCAACGTTAAATTGACCCCCACCCACCGAGTTAAACGCCAGCCGAAGCAAACACTCAAGAGTAGCGCTCCAAAGGAAGTCGCGCCGCTGTCCTGAAGGGTAAAAATGAAATGTCAGATTGAAACGACGATTCACGAAATGAGTTTCTCTGACCAGGAATTGAACCATGTTGTGTTAAGTGTTGTTTACGATATTTCCGGCTAATACAACAACATGGTGACAAACAAAGATGGTGGACACCGACATGTGAGAAAAATGAAGATGGCAGGACACAGGGACACAGGAACACAGAAGCAAAGCAACACTTAGAATATTTTGGATCCATGGTTCTACTTAAGACAAAATTAGCCTATCTCTGCTCTACCGTTATTACCATAGAAGATGCTCCACTCAACTTCAATCGTTGGTTCTTCCTTGTAAGATATTCACAGCAGGATCTTTTTTTTCACATCGAAACTAGACATTCCTATCTCCTTAGCATCTGGCGAAATCTTTATAGACAAAGCTTCTTTGCAAAGACTTTTCGTCTTTGAAACGCATTCCCGCGAACTGCTTCCCTGTTGTATCCTAACAAGGTACTTCTTTCTGATACGTATTAGCATAAGATTATTTCTTTCACCTTCACATATTACCAATCGTCTTATTCGTCGACAGAAACAGCTGTTCATCTCTGTAACTCGTAAAGAGTTTGTTCATTCGATAGTGACAGCAGAAGTGTAGCTTAATGCTAAACATTTTTAAACAAAATCCCGATTTCAAAAAGTCGTCTGTAACACAATAAACATATGTATGATGCGTGTAATGCACCTTTTTATCTAATAGCAATACGTGTCTCTCTTGTAATAATCAATGTGTGCAATCTACATAATAAAACAATGTCTCCCTACATATATATGGTAAGCGAGTATATAATAACAACACACATGGATTCGTTTGGATTTTAATAATGTTTTGTACGTTTATTTTCTTTAAATGTATATTTAAAGCATTACACAGTATGAGTTTTCCACCAACATATCACTCGTATAACGGGTTAGAAATTGTTAGAAATACATGTGTTATGTCACGCAGGAAAATCCCAGGAGAGGGGCTCGTCTTTATTTTGTCACGCATCACTATCTTGGACGTCGTCAAATTCAATGGTAATAAATACGTGTTAAAAACCGCCCATAAGTAATAAGTGACCAATGTTAATTTTCTAATAGTTTACCTCATCTTTCAGTTGACAATAATTTCAGTCTCATATACACTTATCCTTCAGTGGCTTTTGGCCTTCTGCTTAGTGGTGACTCAATAGTATGTAAAGTAAAATATGTAGAAGCTCGTTGGAAAAGAACAAAGACTGATAATCCTAAGATGCGTCCATTATATTTGCACGGTTATTAGTGAAACTAAAGCACGACGGACCAACTGACTCGTGGAAATCATCTCTTCATGAAGATGAGTGGACGCATCTAAAAATGCTATTTTATATCCGAGCGTGACGATCCGACGACGAGGCTATTTCAAACGTACACAAGACAGACGCACTGATCGGCAAAATCTCTTATTGGGACGCTTAGACGCGTCGAAAAAGTATGAAAGAATCTGGAGGCGAAGATAAACAAAACACCATCTTGGAGAAGACGAAAAAGAAGAAGAAGGAAAACAAGAACAAGATGGGGTTAGTAGAGTAACAGAAGGTGTAAGATGAATATGGATAAAGAGAATGAAAACAAACAGGTGGCTTAATTGATTAGAAGAAAATGAAGAAGAAAAGGAAGAAGTGATGGAGAGGGAAAATGTGAGAGAATAACACACGATTAAAAAATAAGAAGAAAGAGTGGATAGAGGAGAAGGAGTAGGTTCATAAATGAGTAGAAAGAGTAATGGAAGGTTGAGAAAAAAGGTAAGATACATAAAAGAAGCAGGAGGTAGGTAGAGAAATGGTAACTTTGGACTGATAAATAGACGAAGGTTAAAGAAAAAAAGAACAACAAAAATAACAGCAGTAGAGAGAATAGGAGTTGGAGGGGGAAAAGGCAGCAAGAGAAAGAGAAAGAGAAAGGGAAAGAGAAAGGAGAGGAACAAGAAGAAAAACAAGAACAACAATAATCCACCAGTCTATAGTAAATAGCAGTGTGTATTTATTTGTATATAAATATATAAATTACTGTATATCAGCTCCGTCTCACAAAAGTTAATGAGTAAGAAAAATGACACGTGTAACCATTTCAAGTGTTTATGCGAAAGCCGAAAGTAACTAGCAAGTCAGACAACCATTGAAATGAATTAGAAAATAAATTATTTAGGCATGTTCTTTCTTTTCCCCTCTCTTTATCGCATACCGATAGATATGTTTTCTTTTTATTTCTTTTAAGCTTTACTGTTGTATGCGTTTATTTTTCTTACGTAGTTCTTTTAAACGATTGAAACGTTATTTTATATGAATATTACTGCGAACATTGGTAAAGCATATTCTTTTTCGTCATTGTTGACGAATTGTGTAAATTCGTAAGAGAAATGAAAGAAGAAGGGGGTTTCAGCGGCTCAGAAATCGACACTAATTTGAAATGTCTTTTCAGGGGTGTGGTCTGGTAGCAATGGCGTAAAACTGACTCTGTTCATCACAGAATGTTTGTAAATTTCGAATTTCTTGATAAGGAACAGAAATTGGATTGAGAAGCGTGAAAGTAAAAGGTTATCAAGATAAAAAAAAACAAAGAAAATATTTGGTTTTGGCTGATGAAACCAAAGATAAGATACAATGGAAATAGAAGATAGGAACGGCGCTAACAACGGAGATAAAATGCCAGGTTTACAAAAACGACAACAAAATCCCAGCAGAAACCGAAACAAAACAAAATATCGAAAAGTAATAACGAAATAAAAGAAAGAATCCAATAGCTTTTTTCATGGCCGATCCAATAAAGATTTTAAAAAATCAACCGATATAAAAATAAAGAGAAATGCGTCTTTTTGTTGCATGAAGAATAGAATTTTGCGAAATACTGAGGAGATGCCAAAACAAGCCTCTTCAACTGTGTTCTTTTTTTTTTCAGGAAGAACCTCCGGCATTATGCCGCAAGGAGGGGGGGACGGCTAACGAACTTCTCGCAATCATTACAACTGTGCCGTTAATTGTATTCCTACAGGCTTACATTTTATTATCATTAACAGAATTCTGTAGAATACCAGACCAGATCAAATAATGGCATGGTAGAAAGGATATTTAGTAAATATCATGAAGGAATTAGATTTCCCCAGGCAATGCCACCATCCGCCAATGCATAGATTATTTTTAACACATCTGGGCTGGTGCATCATCCACTTGTCTCTCCCGCCTAGACAAGGTCCAAAAAAGTCGATAATCAAATAGGCATCCACCAAGCTCCCGTCTTTGTCCCATCACCGCAAAGTTGCATCCTTGTGCCTGTTTTACAAGTACTTTAATTGAGTATGCTCAGATGAACTTGCTGTCTTGGTGCCCTCTCGACGTAAATAAAACCCGGCCAACTCGACAAACAGCTAAATCCCATCCATTCACTGTGGAGGTCACGAGGTGCCGGGGAGTCTTCCACTCTAAGAGCTTCTTTCCTGGAGCTGCCAGCCTTTGGAACTCCCCCTCTGCTCAATTTTTTATTACCATACCTACATGCAAGAATTTAGATCTAACGTAAACAAACATCTCACTGCTCAACTCATCACTTAGGATGCCCCCTTTAATTTCTCGCCCCTAATCCACAGTAGCCCCGTACGTCTCAGTGGCAGTATGCCTTGTTTAGGTGAACTCAAAATTTAAAAAAAATAAATTAAAAAATAATTGCAAGTTTTCATCATTAAAAAAAAGACGTGTTCTGTTTCGTATCATCCCAAGAAAAATATATGTCTATGTCTTTTTCTAATTTTAAGTTTAGTTTATACAAGCCCAAAAAACTACACGCCATCTGGCCGCTATTCAACTAGTTCTAAGTATTCTTTTTTTTTAATATAAACCTTCCTTACATATCTCTAATACAAAGTTATTGTCATTTTTTAAACAAATAGGTTTCATTTAAATTACCTCCCTTGAAAATTAATAGAACATATTTTAAGAATTGTGTTGATAATTTATCTTTTATTATTAAATCACTTTAATTTATTATTGTTGATATCGGCAAAACTATTGTATATATATATATATATATATATATATATATATATATATATATATATATATATATAGGAAATAGGACAATACAATTACAAATTAATAACAGCAAACATTAAATTATTATAAACTGGTTAAAATAGATTTGCCTATTAGGCATACAAATAGCTTTGTTTCGATCAATGCTCTCTACAATATATACAGTATTTCAAAAGACTGTGGTAATATTGAGGTAAATAACAATGAGTTGTTTTCATAGTAAATATATGTGTCATGAATGAGAAAAATCGCATTCATTCATTTAGATACGTAAAAGCATGGCAACACAGCGTAACAGTTAATGGCGTGAGTTAATCAGTTCTAATCGATAGTCTTTCAGAAGTTGAAGGTTCAATCCTTACTAAAGCTATGAAAACTAAGTATAACATAAAACTAACATAACTACCTGGTAATAGATTACGGAATTAAAACAATATGCTATGTAGAATAAATAATAGTTCAGTTTGAAATGCCATAAATATGTTATAGTTAGATTATGAAGTTTAAAAGTTTACAAAGATGCAGATGAAGAAGGTCGGAGGTTACATCAGTCAAAACACTGTCAGCGTAACAACTAATATTATAATAATAGTCCGAGTAATCCAATTAATGATACCAAGTGAAAAACTACTTGCTCGCATCGACTGTTTAGTTATCTTGAGTAGAACTTTTGTTTAGCAATGGAAGTGAATGTTCAGCACATCAAAATTAGCATGTTAATGTTTATTATGAGCTTGCAGAATGTCTACAACACTTAAAGGCACATATAGACACGAAATATTGCTCGTAAAATAATATCTAGTCATTATATCTAGAGTCCCCCTCCTATAAAAACACTAAATCGTGACACATAGTCAAGCATCTACGGAGGAATGATGTGCTTTATGTTAGATAACAGAGGAAGTACGTTTGATAGTATGGATTTTAACACAGGTAAATGGGTGCGGGTCCGAGTGACTTTGCTGTGTCTGGAACAAAGGAAGTTGAAAGAGTGTATTGAGAATAACCTCTCACCATTGGGAGAGTTGATAGGTTGGATCAGAAGAGGGCAAGGTTTAGAACGATATGCGAAAAAATGGTCCACGGATGTAACGTCATGTGGGATAAAAGTGAGAATAAACGGAGATTAGGAATTATACACTGGTTTGGAAACTCGTAGCGAACAGTCGCTGACAAAATGTAACAACGAAAACACTGTTGGGAATGACACGCGGTGAATGTCGCTAACTACTTGCCTATCGGTCTATCTGCTTATCTATCAAGTTAATAGTTATTTAGACTAATATAACTGTCTCTCTCCTACAATAAGTGTAAATTGTACTTGTGATTACTTAATATTTTCTCTCAATAAACTTCTATTTTCAGAAATTGTCTTATCTTAATTATTCTTACTATAACGCAATGAGGAAATGCACAACGACGAGCAGTACATGTCCTAGCCACAGAATACCCGGTGAAGAAACTGAAAACAAGAAAACGACGACGAAATAAACAACGACGAGGAAGAAAGAGGGAACAACGCAACACATTTCGATTACGAGAGAAAAAAGAAAAGATGGAGAACGCAACATTTATTTAAACATCCTAATTAATATTCTCCAATTTCTTGTATCCGGCATCATTTAGTCCAAATCTGGTGTAATTTGAAAGATTACTTTTAATAGTATTATTGTAAAATTTTCGACGAATTTGTTGGAGATTGTGACAGACCATTCGTATTATTAGTGATATTATATGTAGTAATAGTAGATTAGAAGAAGTGTATTAATGGTGGTAGTAGTAGTAGTAATAGTAGTAGTATTACTAGCAGTTTTATATGTCGTAGTAATAATATTAATATCACTATTACAGGTAGTAATAATAGTAGTATAATTTCAATCACATATGACACACCCGTCATCCCAAGGGTTCTCCACACCAAACTTGGTACTCATCTGTCCGACTGTTTTGGAGCCTATAAGTGTTATGAGTATTAGTATTCGTATTAGCATTAGTATTAGTAGCAGCGAAACTAGGATGTGTAACGGTAATAGTAGTAACATTTTACCTCACAGTAAAAGCCAGTATTCTAAAGATTCCTCATGCCAAATATGATACAATTCTTCGGGAACATGTTTAGCCTATACCCGTTCAAAATGAAGACCTACACGTTATTATCGGGCTGTAGATTTGTCATTTTGCCTTTTAGAGCGTGTGAAATTAATAGTGTTTGGTCAGTTATTCGATATTGACGTCAATAGCGTTTTCCATAATGTGAAATTGATGTCTGAATGAAAGAAATATTTAAATAGTTATACAATACGTCGTCTGCAAATGTTATTCCAAGTCAATATAACATTGAATATACTTTATAAGACTTTATCTGTTCTCACTCAACAACTTCTGTAGATTCGGGTTTCGCTTATCGCATTTACATAGAAAACGATTGTATGCAAACTGGCTGGAAGTTGAGATCTAAACTATATCGGCTTATATTTCTCTGTTTAGTAGGCGATGAATGATTTAAATGCTGTTCCAAAGACTTTACTAAATCTGTAGCTGTTTTATATATATATATATATTTTATTTCAGTGTAAAGTCTCATAAACAAATGGGCTCATTCATGGAGCATGCACTTGATGTATGTATGAGATACATAAGTATCCGCGTATTCAACTTAAATTCTCCTCTACTTCTCAAACGCTTAGTTAGTAAAGAAGTGAAGAACATTAATGTTTCTTCTTTTTAATTTGCCAATTGTTATAGTATATCTTTCTTGTGTCCTTATTATATCGTCATACTATATATAAGTTGTTTTTATTTTTATTTATATGGTACATAATTTCTACGTACACAAACATGATATATGTTAGAGTATAAAGAATATAATAATTGCTAAAATGTGTAAGAATTACGTTCGTTCTGTTATTTGAAAGTTATCAGATGTAACTTGTCATGGTATTTATCTTTCAAATTTATTTCGTATCAATTTTTTAATTCATTTCTCATTGTACAATAAATTTAACTCTTTATTGAGATAGGACGTCATTGTATTTTTGAATTCGAGTGTAATGCGTTTAAATCCTATCGAATGAATTACGTCCATTTACGTACTAATACCGCTGAGAGATTTTCTAAACCACCATTTCCTCTACATATAAGAGGAAAAAGTTATTTATTTTCTAGTAATAATATAAAATAAAACGTCGGAAATAGGTAGTTTTTTTTTCAACATTAAATAACCGAAAACAGAGTGTATCTAACATTAAATAGACGAAACCTGATCAAACTATTAACCATTGCTAACCTCAGGTAGAATTATTATCATAAGTTATAGTTTAAGACATTCCAATCTCTATCATCTGATGCTTTTTATTTCTCATAACAGCACGTGTTCGGAACGCCATGTTTGTATTTCCACACAAGTGGCTTCAAACTGAGATGTGAGTAAAGGATGACGACAATTCTAAGTGATGATTAATTTCCGGTCCATCAAATCACAGGGTTCCTTTTTGGCGTCTTACATTGAGTGTCTATCTTTTAGCTCTTCCCTTCCCTAGCTCTCTCACTTTCGTTCTTTCTCTTGCTCTTTTTCACACTACTAGTTCCTTCTTTCTGACACGTTCTTGCATAAGATGAGAGATTTCGTTCCTCCCACAGATTTTCAGTCGTCTCATACCTCGGCAGAAACAACTGTTCATTACACTAACTAATAAGTAGTTGGTTCATTGGATAGTGACGACAGAAGGAAAATTTGACGCTTAACTTTTTACAGAGTATCACAGTTTCAATAGGTCGTCTGTAACACCATAAGCAAATGTCTGATGCGTGTCATGTACCTTTTTCTTATAGTAATACGTGTCTCTCCTGTAATAATCAATGTGCAGCTATCTACATGATACAAAAGTGTGTCTCTACATGCTATGGTCATCGAGTATATAATAACAACACAAATATATTCGTTTGGGTTTTAATAATTTTTTGTAGATATATTTTCTTTTTTAATGCATTACACAGTATGATTTTCCCCCAACCCACTTATCGTATGGAAAGCCAGAAATCTTTCGAAACACATCTGTTCTGTCAGGCAGACACAACCCAAGAGAGGGTCTCGTCTTTCTTTTCACCACATATCGCTATCTTCCGTCATTTACGTAAAGCGACTTCCTGTTCGCTATGTTTGACGCCACGTCCGTTAACTTATATTTTTAATAACCCATATTCGTAACAAAGACAGCTACCATAATCATCATCATATGAAGTACTTGTTATCACATTAGTATCATTATTTGCTTGAACCCTATTATTAGTATTTGTTTCTCTACCTGCCGCAGGAGTAGTATCCTTCAAGAAGGATTCTGTATCGCAAGGTGCCTGACTGCTAATAACCACTGAATTCACGAACTCTATCTATCAATCTACCTCGTAACGAGTTCCCTGCTTATGACACATGATTTTTCTTAGTCAATCAAATCATAACAGTAGTAGGTCATGTAATATCGTTTTGCTAGCGATATTTAGAAGAAATACCTTCAAGCTTCAATTTTTCTTCGTTCATTCACGAGGAAATTGTGTCTATAAAAATGTGGGGAGGCAAGTAAATATAGTAACTGCTATTTAACACTTAAACAAGATAGACTGACTGACGGACATATCCTCTTATAGACGTACTTGGACTATCTAGGATAAAGTATGGGCATTTATTATGCATGTTTTGTGATGAAAATGAGATTTGAAATTGAAGCCTGACGGACGGATGGACGGGTAAAGCGTAAATTCGTATTAAACAGCATAGCGCGATATTTGACCGACTCAATTCTGGTGTTGGCATTAGTTTATCCAGTTCTTCTAGAATCAGGTACCATTTGTTTTATTTTCATTATTGTATGTTACGTTCTTTACTTTTTAATTAATTCACACAAAACTGATAATTCCTAAATTTAACTAGCAAGCTATTAGGGACCACATTAAGGTTGCCAACATCCATAATCAAAGTGGTGCTGTGGATACGATTGGATTCAAAGATCATAAGTTCGCGTCGGTACCACTTAATCACATCCACCTCCCAGCTTCTCACGGAGATGAGGGGTAGCGTCTAAAAAAAAATCACGTTTCAGACTTTATTCTTTGTACATTGACCTTCAGAAAGATTGGCAATTGCGACTATTCACCTGTAAACTTCGTCTATGCCGAAAATGAAAAGACCGACGAACTATTTTCTCAAACACATTTGAACACCTCACACACGTTTGAACAAAGAATAATATTTACAGATGACGCGTGTTGACGGCGAGTTGTTTTCATTCTGGTATGTGTTTTTTTTTTTTGGGGGGGGGGTTAACAAGATGTTCAATTATTTTGCTGTTTTACTTTTAGCGTTAAGCACACAATTTGTTTAAATTTTTCTTTCAAAAGTTTTGTTCATTTTTACTTTTTTCGAAAGGATAGCTTATTTCTTAAATAATACTATACATTTATAAGTGAACTTATGTGCAATTTTTTTCCGAGATGATTGACCGTGAATGGCCCTAAGGTCAGCTAGTATTCAATACGAAATATATACAATCGATTGGTTGGCTTAGACACATGATGCAGGAAATATTTGACGATTAAAATTAAATTCAGTTGCTGACTTAATTTTAGTAAAGCCACACGTCATGTAACGTCGCGAGAAATTAGGAGGCTCGGATCGTTTGTTTTCACCCGTGAAGAATTAACTCCTAGTTAAAGAACGGTAGATCCATTTAGTTAAGTTAATACGATCGAGGTTATAATTAAAATCGTTATTGTTTTCTTAAAAAAGGGGGAAAGTCATATTTAGCACAGGTCAAAAACACGTTGTAATATATATATATATATATATATATATATATATATATATATATAATGTGTGTAATAACTAAATAAAGTCAGTCTCTCGATTGTTGTCATCGATAGTTTTATTCTTACAAAATTAATATTTGCAATAGTTGCATCATGTTATTAATAACAATAAATGTAACAGGATTAAATACCTTTCAGAAAATACTCTGACAGTGTCTAAGCTATTTTCATACGGACGCCATCTTAAAAAAAGCTCGTAACTCTGTATATGTCAATGCAGAGTTATTTCCATTTGTTTTGATAATAACAATTATATTTCTGAAAAAAGCGACATAGCTAAAAAAAACACTGTAATATAGCTAGTAAATATATGAAATATATATTAGACCACAGTAATAATTCCGTAGTAAAATTTAAATTTTCTTGTGAATTAAGTGAAAAGTAAAAACGTCACATAGAATAAGAAAATATAACAATGTTGCTGTCATATTGAGCAAAATAGCTTTCATAGTGAATTCATAAAAAATCGATGAACCCTAAACAACACTGCCAAGCTATTAGGATAGTTCGAAGTGTATAAGAAAATATTTTAAAATTATTTTGCGATTGAGTTATTGTAAACATTGCTTTGTTCAAAAGACTTGCACAATTTGTACGCGTTTTAATTGTGAAGAATATTTTTCTTTTCAGGATGGTTTAGTTTTGTATTCCCCATATGCTTGTGGATATAAATGTTGATAATGATGAGTGGTAGTTGAAGCATAAAACGATGTCTTTGTATTTTGTAATTCTTTTATTATTATAATTCAATATTTACAACGCCCTGCGTTCTTCATCGGTAATGAATAGAGAAAAGGAAAATAACCGAAAATGAGGTCACCCATGTATGGTATATTAATGTGCTAGAAATTGGACGGTCATATGCTTTTTGGGAAGGGGGAAGTCAACTAAGTGTTATTTAAATATGTTTAAATGCTGTTATTATTTTTATATAATAAAGTGTGGTCACTTAACCATTTACGTATAATAGTTGAGTTTGTGTAAACCGCGGAACTATAGAGACAGCTTCCGGTATGGTTATGAGTCGTCTCGTGATTACCTTTGTCATTTAAATAAAAGCAATGACGCTGTTATTTTGTGTTTGAGATCTTGTGTTTTGTTAAAATAGAGTAATTTTTTTTATAATTAATATAGTTAAAAGTGTGTTAAGTGCTGTTTAAATGTGTTTAGAGGCTGGTTTTATTATTTATTTAATGTGTGGTTATTCGATTATTTACATATAATAGTATGATCCGAGGTATGTGCGGGACTATAGTGGCCGTTTCCTCTGTAGTTATGTTGGTTCTTACTTTGTAAATAGAAGCAATGAGGATGTTATGTTTGAGATCTTAAGTTAGAGTAATACTGTATTTTAATTAATACATATTTTTAGGGGAAAAAGTTATATTTGAGATTGGCTATCGATTTATTTTTTATTTGCATAGCTATCGATTTATTTTTTATTTGCATAGCTATCGATTTATTTTCATAGCTATACATTGCGGTCTACAGCGCGTGCGCACTTATTGTTGCTCATCTTCAGTTGCAGTTATGTGATATTGTTAGATTATGACAGGTCCTGTATTTTAAACGGGTAGATTGGCTAGTATGAATTATGAATTGTGTGAAAGACATAGGATTAAGTACAATTTAAGGGCATCTGTGATTTTTGGAACAACCATGATTCATGGTGACTCATTTTATAAGCCAAAACAAATTTGAGGTATGTTTTGATCGATAGGAAATGCTCAGATCAAGGGTCAGAGACAAAGGCGATTTGAGTCTGTTGTGACATTCGTTTGAGGGGCCGGGGGGGGGTCTGACGTCATAGATCCTTTTTGTGTGAGAAATTAGTTTTTGGATCAGTTTATGATGGAAGCCCGTAATGTAGAGACGTATAAGCTGGTCTCTGCAGTGCGAGGTCTGTGTGAATCGCGAGAGATGGGCTAAACTTACTAGAAAATAGCTAACTGCATCTAACGTCCCACAGTAAGATGTGAATGTATGAACCGACGACGGGAACCCCCCCTCCACTGGAATGATGTGTGAAATAAAAAGAACAAAATAAATCTCTCTCAGAAAAACCGTCTTCGAGTGTTTCTGTCCTCTGCTTGAAAAATAGAATCTGCTCCCAAAACAGTTACTCCACGACGATCACGACCCAGCAACACAGATGAGGTGCCAACGAACTCACGATCAGCGACGAACGAGAACTGCAAATGTAACTTTCTTATAATGTAAAATATCTGGAAAATGTGTTTGAAGTGACTCTCTTAAAATATGTGTTAAAATGACGCTTAAAACATGTGTTCAAAATTGAAGTGACTCTCTTAAAATATGTGTTAAAATGACGCTTAAAAACATGTGTTTAAAATTGACTATGAGAAGTGCCTTACAGAAAATGTTTTACAAAAGTATTTAAAAAAAGATTGAAATCACTATTAATCCTCTCATGAACTTTTCGTATTGTTTTCGGCCCGGAGAGGATATAATTCGAACTGTTGAAGTGGTTTCGGAGAACTGCCTCAGTCGGGAGGATTAGTGACTTTGTATATAAGCTGGCCCGGCCCCTTGTTTTAAGGGTTATGCAACAAATCCCCTTTTGCTGCCACCCCTTTGAGTGGTTATGTAACAATATTATCCGAAATTAACTTTTTTATTACATTAAAAGTCACCACTTAACAAGGCAAAAAAGCCACTCAAGGATAAAGGTTACAGAGTTTGGTTCGGGGATAGGGGTTAAAGACTGGTTGATGGTGGATAGTGAGACAACATCGCGTTCACCTGTACGATGGTTGTAGCAGGGCAGACATTGATTATTTCCGGAGGCGGTTCGACAATAACTTGTTTACATTGGACTAGTGTGTGTTATTGGAGTAATTTGATTATTGATTTGCGAGTCTGCCCGCGGTCGTAATCTCGTAACGTGCTATTAAAGTTTGACAAGTGTTTTATGTGTGTTAGTGAATTAGTTAATTATTTATTTAGTTTGCGGGTTTGTTAAAGTTTGATATTAACTAGTTTTAAAGCTGATTTTGACTGATTTATTATTTTTTGACAGGTCTGTTAGTGATCCCTTATAATGTATTTTTCAGGTCCATGAATTATTTAGAAAATGTGTCTCGTTTGGAGGTAAAAATTGTCTAAAAGCTTTGTGGAAATCAAATCGTATTTCTGAATTTTCAAACTTAAATTGACACATCTTTTTATTTATTCCTCTCTCTCTCTCTCTCTCTCTCTCTCTATATATATATATATATATATATATATATATATTAAATCATTAATACCTACAAACGCTAGCGTTTCAAGCTTATTGGTCTCATCAGTGCAGGAAAGTAACAATTTAAGACGATCGGGAGGCGCGAACCTGGTTCACAGAGTCAGGCTAGAATCTGCAAGCAGTCGCCATATCCACTCGGTCAACGGAAACTGTCACGCAATTAAGGGAAATTAAGATCTATATGTACCTAGAAGCGGGCACAGATAGAAGACTATTCGAGAGTGGTCGACGAACGTATTCGGAACTTTGCATTATATATATATATATATATATATATATATATATATATATATATATATATATATCGCCTTTAGTAAACTTTTACGTTCTTTTACGTTCTTTCTTTTGTCATTGTTTACCGTGTTTACTGTGTCTTTTATTTCTTTGAGTTTATCTGCATTTAAAATCAAACCGTGTTTCGGTTCATCTCATTCTTTTCGTGTGTTTTTTGTTAATAGTCCTCTTTTCAAATATTTGTCTTTTAATTGTTTCCATTCATTGCGTTACTTTTTACTTTCCCTTTTACATTGACTTTTATTGCTGTGTCTTTTATTTTCATGATAATATTTTCTCTTCTTTTTTATCCATTTTCTTCCTTCTTTCTTTCCCCCCCAACAAATATTCTTTACTTTCTTTTCCATTAATTTAATTTCCATTGACCCTTAGTTATTCATTTTGTTTTATCTTCGAGCTAATTTCTTTTTACTTCTTTCATATCTTTTGCCCATTCATTCATTTCGTATTGAATCAGATAATTCTATTGTTGGCATTGGTTTCCCCGATATCTTTCTTGAAAGGCATCGGGTACTTACATGAGGGACAACCTGAAGGTTATCACCATTCTAAGTGAAAGTGTTTCTGTGGAACGAACTGGATTCGATCTTGGCAAACCCAAGTTGTCAGCCTGTGTCGTTAACCACCGAGCCACCCTAACCCTAACCGATATCTTCTTATATTTCGTTTCTTTTTTCTTGCTTTTAATATTTTCCTTTTTTTTCTATTTATCTGTTTATTTCTTTCGTTTGACTTTCCTTTTCTGTTTTATTTTATTTCTTCCTTTTTATTTAATCTTTGTTCAATTGTTTGTCTTTATCTTTTTTCAAATTCAAATTTATTCTTTTCTATTGTTTTCCTATTACTCGATCCTGGCTATCATCTTATAGGACATCTGTTAGTAAGCCCCTAATTTGGGAGCTTTAGAGACTGGAGTTACCGTTTAGTTACCAGTACTCATAGGTCCACTCTGATTATAAGAGTTCCATCTATGGGTTTAATAGAAAATATCGTTTCCAGACTACTACTTGTTTACAAAATATACCCTTACAAATCGATTGAACCTATACATCATTAGCATAATAAAACATGTGTATGGTTTCAGCATAAAATGACCCAACGAGAGTTGACATGCCGTAAAATCTCATAACAAACGAACCAACCTTAAATACGCTTCCTTTTTTACTCACTCTGTTTGTTTTTCTTTAATTTCCTGTCGACTTTGTTCATGTTGTTATAATATTGTTTTATTCTCCTGCGGCTTTTGAAGTGAGACTTTCCTACTCACGTAAGACGGACAGCTGTCTCCTGGCGTCCCGTTTATTTCTCCTTCACCAGTCGATGGTATAGCTTTATACAATCAAAGCACTGGAGTTTTACAGCTGATTTCAGTCGGTTAACCGCATTACTGATGAAGAAACAACATTCCCGAAAGGAAACAACGCAAATGAATAGTTAATAAAGTGGGAGCAGAATTTGTGATTAGATGTTTTCACGTCGAATACAACCTTCTTAAGAAGGAAAGAGAAAAAAAACACCTGTTTAGAGAAAGTCATAAAAGGCATATCTTGATGTGTGCAGCAAAGGCAATACAACATTTATAGAATACCATCAGATTAAATATGTCTCCATCGTGTACTTTTGATTTATTTTATTTTTTATTACTTTATGGTTACCACTTATCAAGGCTATAAGCCATTCGAGAATAAGGGTTAATGGGATGAAACGATTGTCATCCAAGTTTGATCAATGCAGTTAACTTACTTTCATTACTGTTATAACGGTTTGCGACAAGTACCTGTGACATTAGTTTTGACGACGACTATGTGGTTGTCTGCAGGGTAGCAAACCACGTGATAGTGTGTTCAACAAACGTGGAGTCCCTGCAAAAAGGTTTTGTCTATAGAAATTCCACCTGGAGCAAGAAACACGGGGAAGAAGGGAAATACTCTTGCCTTTGTGTTAGAAGACGACTTTGTGCTGCAAATATCATGCGAAGAAGAACCATAGATTGGAGCTCAGTCGAGCACCTTCTATTAAAATAACGATGAAGTAGAGAGAGGCTAGCAACATCTTATATGTGAGCAACAGACTGTGATGTAGAGACGAGTTTATCTCCCACTAGATTTCGGAGTCGATTTTGAACTTGATCTAAGCAGCAGAGATTGCTCAGAGTGGCGTCTCTCCAGATGTGGTAGCAGTACACCATCTTAGGACTTACCTCACTCTCACGAAAGAACCTATTTCTTTCTGTTAAGCATAATAACTCTATATGGTTTAAAGAGTCTTGAATTATAACCCGTGGACACCATCAACAGAGAGATCACAGTTGCCTCCCTTCAGTTACTTGTCTCTGTCGGTAGGTGGCGAAACAGTGAGAAAAATGGGTAAGGCAGTCATGAAAATATAGATGTAAATATCTGTCTTAAAGATACATTGCACACTGAGAAGCTTATAAATCTTCATCGTCACTTGAAAATGACGTCAATAAATGTGTTAAGTTTTATACTTCGTCCATGTATCTTTTTTTGCCGTAACGAATTAATTACGGGCATGTAAATCATCAGAGTATAATACTTATATTTCAATAACAACAAATAAAGGTTATTTACGATTGTTGTGTTATTGTCATGTCACCTCGATAAACTGATTATGTAGTTGGTTGATGCAAATGTTGCAGCAGTGATACTCGCCTATGTTTAATGATCCACTAATAGTGTTGAATAAGTATGAAACGACAATTCTGTATGATGAGATATAAGTAATCTTTTTTCAATTACTCAGACACAATTAATGGTGTGTAATAAGTATTGTGTTTCGGCGTTAAATCTCTCAAAAATAGGTATATAAGGCATAAGGCTAGAGAATATCTCCCTTCCTACTGACATGGGAATCCCCTGAAGCCCGCTCTCCCGGTCCAGAAGCACACTGTCTCCAGTGGAAAACACTCAACCACCTGAGAACGGGAATGGGGCAATCAAAAGTTGTTATGAGTAGATGAGGTTATGAAACCGCTCCAGGCATATTCAAATATGGGGACAAAAGCCACACGATGCAACACTTCCTTGTTTGCCCTTTACTGCCCAACCGGTGCAGCTTGAAATATTACAGAGTACAATAATAATGTAAGGGACTGCGTAAAAAGTGGGAAACTGTCGTATGATCACAAGAAACTATGTTGTGATAAGAACGATTAATACATGATAAACATGATCCAATACGGAATTTGCATAGAAGTTTCTAATGTCATCAAACTACGGAGTTATTTTATGCATAATCTGTATGAAGAAAGTGTAAGGAACTCCCAAATAAAGTCCAGTGTTTTTAACTGAGAGTTAGTTAAGGAAAACTATTTACAATTCTTCACTGGCTGTACGGATTGCATATTCATCACTTGTATTAATGTGATATGTTATTTTTAATGACCGTTTGGGAGTTGGTTATTGTGAAGTGAATACCGACGTAAACTTATGAGTTGGACAAGTTCGAATTCTGTCGGTGTTATAGCACCACTTTCATTCATATTATATGCTGGAAACCTTTATATGGTCAATCCCGTAAGTAGCTGATTCTAGAAAGAACTAGCAAATCCATTGACAACAAATCAATCGAGCCGGTCAGAAAGTCGTAGCATCATAATTCCTACGAATGTACGTTTTTAACTAACATTTATCAGCGTTTTTATTACTCCTTAAATCATTAGAAAGCAAAATGGCAAAAGAATTAAGTACATCTGTTTGTCCGCTTATTTAGTTTAGTGTATTGAGAGGTAAGACTTGCTATTACATGCTTCTTAGAGGAATAGGTCCCATATATTGATTGTTTTAGCTGCTTCTTCTTCAGTGATATGCTCGATATTAGGGATAGAGCATTGTTGTAGGAAATAGTAAAATAATCAAAAAAGTAAAGTTACATACTTTACAAGTGTATTCTCTCTGTTGTTAAAATAAGGGATATAATAAAATAATCTTTAATCCATGGATTCTCAAAGAATTACTCTCATCCCCAGATGGAAAAAAAACAACAAATTGCTTATTTTTGGTAAGTATTAATTTTAAAATTATCAAAAGAATTAAGATACGCTTAAAGCAAAAATAGTCCAAAGAAAGTTTCAATCATGAGCAGAAAGTCATTGTATTAATGCAGTTTTTAAAAAAACAATTAGAATATGGTATTATTTAATGGAGAGTGAAAGATTCCAATAAAATTCAAGAACAATTCAAAAGTCTGTGAAAAATAGATTAATAGTTAATTAATAGTCATCAATAATTAGCAATTTATTGTTTTTCCTTCTGAGGATAAGAGTAATTCTTTGACAATCAATGGATTCAAGGGCAGTTCATTGTATTCCTTGTTTAAACACCTGATGATTATAATTAACATGTAAAGTATGTAACTTTGCTTTTCTCATCATTTCAGTATTTCCTACGAGATACTTTATCACCAATATCGAGCCTTATCTATCAGAATAGGATCTAATATAAAATAAGTATATGTATATTATTCAAATAAATAAATATAGGGAGATGATATGTTCAATACGTATAAAGGAGCCTTTTTCTGTGTAGTTTTCTTTTTCTAATAAATAGTCGTATTTCCCGTGTGCTGTTTTTCTTCCTCCACCCAGGCTTTGGTTAGTGCTGGTTATATTTCTTTACCTTTATTTGGTCTGTTGTATTCTGTTATATGAAATAAGAAGCACTAACATTCACAGAATGTCGAGCCGTTTCCTCATGTTGGTTCTCTAAAGAGTCCCTGCCGATCACAAAGCTCACGTCTTTCTGTTTATCCTCACGTCTTTTATATTTGATTGCCGTCATTTTCTCATGGTTTTGTTCATACTTATTTTACTTGCGATCCTGTCGCAGTGATAATGCTGCTCTATCCACAACGTAGAATTAGCAGCGAACTATCGTACACATTGTAGGTATTAGATGTTTACACTAAATAATGTTGATCAGTATTTGTTCATGGCATATAACTAAAAAAATAATAATAGGAGGATAAGAAAACCGATGAGGAACAGCACAAACCAGACCTCAACTGGAGGAGTGCGGAGAGTGCTAGGAAATTGGGGAGGCTTATTGCTACTCAAATCCCAGAGAAGACCAATGGTCCTTGCCAGTGAGAAATCAATATTAAGCGGCTGTTGCGATACTGAGGTGGTTATCGAAAAGAGGTGACGACTACTGGAAATTTGGGGAGGCTTGTTTGTCACTCAGACTCCAAGAAATACCACTGGTTGTGTCGGTAAGCAATCACTAATGATTTCCTATGTGAGAACTTCTTGTGAGTTTATTATGATAACCTCATGCACATGGACGACCTGAAGATATTTGCAAGGAAATAGAACAGTTAGTACATACGACCAGAATCTTAAGCCACGACATTCAAATAGAACTTGGAATGGAGATGTGGGCACTAGTAGATATGAAAAAAGGGAAGACTGGAGACAATAGAGGGCATAGAATTGTACAACAAAGAGGAGATGAGGGTGTTAGGCACACAAGATAGCTATAAATATTTGGCAGTTCTGGAAGCAGACTTAATCAAATCTACAGAAATGAAAGTGAAGATTGGAAAAGAATACCTGAGAAGAACAAGGAAACTCTTGGAGACGAAATTATATAGCAGAAATCTAGTAAAAGTAATAAACACCCTGGTAATATACCTAATAAATTAACTGGATCATTCATATACTGGACTAAAGCAAAACTCAGGCACCTTCAGCAGAAGACTAGAAACTTAATGACCATGCACAATGCACTACACCTAAAAGATAATACGGGCGGACTCTACAGCTACCTGAACGTGTCATAAGAATGACAATAGAAGAGACCCGCCAACATTCCTGGGCAAAGCTAAGAAAATGGCACTATAACAGATAAACGAAATCTCCTTTGGCGGAACAATGCGATTAGGACACACTACATTAAAGCTAGAATGGATAAAACACAGAAGAACAACAAATGCAGCTTGTGTGGAAAAAGAGACAAAACAGTAAATCACATAATAATCGAATCCAGCAAACTTGCCCAAAAAGAATACAAGAACAGACATAACTGCGTGGGGAAAACAATACATTGGGATCTATGCAAACGACCGCATTTCGAATGCGCGGACAAATTGTACAAACATACACCAAAGACAATACTGGAAAATGAAAATCACAAAATCCTCTGGGACATGGAAATGCAAACAGATAAGGAGACCGGGTGTCATAATAAGACGGAATAATCCTAGAGTTTGCCGTTCCAGCAGACAACAGAGTGATGATCAGGGAGACGGAAAGACGAAGCAAATACACGGAACTTGCCAGAGAACTGAAAGGGGTCTGAAGGCACGAAGAAAATAAATATAATACCAACAAACATAAGAGCACTAGTAACTTTCCCAAAAAGCCTGAAAAATAGACTGGGAGAAATTGGAATCAAAAAGATCACTCAGACCATACAAAGGACGGCAATGATAAAAACAGCTGCAATCTTAAGGAAAATCTTCGAATGCGGAAACCAACTCACATGAGCTACGAACCGTAACCAGTCACATAGAAGTTACAATAGGAAGAAAACAAAACCATAGGAAGTACATCAACCCCACGAACAAAGGAACAGAAACTTAAAGAGATCTCATAAAATACCCCCTGAAAGTGCTGACAAAAGTGCCGTGAAGAGTCAAGGAGAATGAGAAGACCGGGAAGGGAGAACACTAACCAAAAATCTACTGGAAGGGTGTGGAGAGTACTGGAACCTGGGAGAGGCTTATTACGACCGACATTTCAGAGGAGACCAATGATGGTTATCAGCGACAAATCAATGGTAAGCGACTGTTGAGATACCACAAAGTCATTTGCGGTGGGGATCGAAAAGAGATGGAGAGTAGTGGAAATCTGAGGAGACTTGTTATCACTCAGACTCCAGAGAACACCACAAGTTGTTTTCGGTGAGCAATCACTTGAAATGACTTGCGTGATAACTTCTGATGGGTGGAAATAATGATAATAATAAACGTCTTTATTTAATATTTTACAAAATACAATAGATACAAATGTTAACAAGAGCGGGGATTTACCTATCAAGTAATCATTCGCCCATCTCCGTAATTTATTTATTTTAAATACTAAAAGAAGCAAAGAAATAATATAAAACAGAAAAGACAACAGTAACGTAAACAGCAAATAAGCAATCAATGTATTACAACATGCAGAAATTGGGCACTCTTTACCAAATACAAAAAATACACACTAAACAGACACATGTATATACACATTAACACATAGATTGTTTAAATTACTTACTAGGAAGTGTGAATAACCAACTGGTAGGTTTTAATTACCTACTAGACACCATCATCGAGTGTATGCGATCTCTCTGTACAAGGGTGTGTCAGGGAAACCTGACATGAGAATACTTATCCCATACAAATTTACCCTGACCAAATACTAAAAATAACATCTTATTCGATGGCCAAATAAGATCTTCTCGACGCGGCTACACACTGAATCATACGAAAAAGGGTTCACCTTCTCTAAGTAATGTTACCGTAAGCAACAGCGCTTAGATGAATAGCCCATCAAACTAGATAAATTATTTTCCTGGAATCCGTTAAGACCAGGAGACCACAAGAAAACTATATTATAACATATTTAACTGGTCAATTGGCGAGAGAATAATTAATGTTCTTCACTTCTTTACTAACTCAACGATTAATAGGTAAAGGAGAACTTTAATGGAATATTAGAATATATGTGTATCTCATACAGAAATAAAGTGTTAGCGCCAAAAAGTGTCCGTTGATCTCTGAGAACTTCGACTGAAGTAAAATGAAACAAAAAATACACATGCACATGCATATATACTTATACATATACATATATCCACTTATATCTCTTCTGAAAATGAAACTCCATTAGAAGTAAACACAACTGTGAGACAAAATAAATCAATAGATTGCAGAAATAAACGTTCTCTTTCTCAGCCTCTCTCTCACACACACACACACATACACACACACACACACACACAC
Organism: Sepiola atlantica; assembly: GCA_963556195.1. Taxonomy (NCBI): domain Eukaryota; kingdom Metazoa; phylum Mollusca; class Cephalopoda; order Sepiida; family Sepiolidae; genus Sepiola; species Sepiola atlantica. The sequence continues at coordinate 113,147,695 of OY744523.1, read as the reverse complement.
ACAAAGGGCCCCAACTCTAATTAGGCCCCGTTTCTTAGTGTTTCGTCCGAATGAAATGAATATTTGGTCATAACTTGTTTATTATATTCAAAACATCACATCAAAACACTAGGATATTTGGCCTTTTTTTCTCCGTTCTAAAGCATGTGTTTTAGATGGCCTCCATTTAGCTCCGTGCATTTCTTGAGGTGCAGAACGAAGTTGTCTATGACGTTCTTACAGACTGAATTGGGAATGGCTCTCATCTCCTCCCTGATCGCTTCCTTGAGTTCCGTGATGGTTGTGGGTTTCCCTGCGTACATTCTGTCCTTAAGATAGCCCCAAAGGAAAAAATCTGGGGGGCTTAGGTCCGGGCTATAGGGTGGCCACTCAAAATTAGTCTTGAGACTGATCACTCGGCCTCCGAAGTTCTTTTTCAGCCAATCTCGGGACAGGTTTGAGGTGTGAGAACTTGCTTCGTCTTGCTGGAACCAGAACTTGCTCATGAGCGACGGGTAGAGGGTCTGGAGCTCACTCTTGAAGGTTTTGAAAACCTCCACATACCGCTCTTTGGTGACTGTCACTGCTGCGCCAGATTCTTCGATGAAGATTGGTCCGATGATGCCTCTGACCAAAATTGCAGCCCACACCGTGCACTTAGGAGAGTGCAGGGGCTTGGTGGCTACTTCATTTGGGTCTGGAGGACCCCCAAAAGACATTTGTCTTGGAGTTCGCATTTCCGTCAAGATGAAAGTGGACTTCATCTGAGGTCCAAAGGAGGTTAAGGAAACCTGGTGTCTCCTCGATCTTATCGAGCATCTTGACTGCCATAGCGCTCCTCTGCGTCTTGTCTGAGGCTGTAAGGGTCTGCAGCGTCTGTATACTGTATGGGTAAGCCCTGATATCGTTCACCAGCACTCTCCTGCAAGTATCACGGGAGATACCGAGGGACTGACTTCGCTTATGCACAGAGCGTTTCGGACTCTCACACTTTCGACCAGCTCGGCTGTCCGCTTCTTGGGACGCCCCGAGTGGCTTGGACAGTTCTCACTGGCAGCGTTGAGGTTCTCCACGGTCCAATACTTCTCGAAATGGTCCACCCAGTTCTGAATTCTTCTTTTGGATGGAGCTTTTTCACATTCGAACTGATGCATTAAACTGTCCTGGGTTTTCCTAAACGAGCCTGTCTTGTAGTAAAATTTAACACAGTTTATTCTTTGTCCCAGCATGAAATCTTTTACAAAAATTACTTGATTGGGCATTGAATGACACGAAATGGGTTAATATACCGTAAAAGAAAACAACCTAATACTCTACTCTTTTCTTCAGAGTTGTAGTATGATTTAGATTCCGTATGATATGAAAAGAAAAAAAGAGAAATATTTTAAAAGCGAAATTCGATCATGACGCGTGAAAACGGAGAGATCTATGTAGTTCAACCGATAGAATCAATGTCGTACTCTGGTTACTTTAATGTTAGTAGAAAAGCGAACACCTGAGTATGGTGAATTGTGTTCATAGTATTTTGGAGGTCAATGAATATTTATAGCTAACTCTTCTGGTTTCGCAAAAATGTTGAACCTTCTTTGCCATTATGGAGTTTTTAAACATAGAAATATATACTGCATCTATTATTATAGCCATCAAAATAAATAAATGGATCTACCGTAATTGGGGCGAATCGAAGGCTCCCTTTCCTACATCGAGATTTAGATAGGCGCCACTCTTTTCCTCAAATGCTTTACTTACCATTCATTCGTCGCTGTATAATGCTTAGTGTTTAGCAAAGAGGTATCAAATACCTGTTTTAAGTTTTAGTATAACTCAACTAAGGATTGAACCTACTTCTCTCGGTCCATTAGCAAAAAATAACCATTAAAATGAGCTAGTCTTTGTGTTCTTTAAATATAACAATCTTAATAATACTCATGAACAAATGGTGATTTCTTCGTATAACCAGTTGCTTATATAAAGCTGTTAGTGTTGGTTTCGTTATGTCAAACGTCGGATATCTTATAATACAGATCTCGTATAATCACGTTCGTATTGCTGCGTCAATCTCGTCTGCAACTGATTTTAACATCACTCATCATTTACTGATATTCGGGCGTTAACTTCTTCCTGTCCCATTTCGTATCGCTGATTGGATCGTTATTTAATTTTCCCTGTTGAATCGATTGCATTCGCTATCTATTCCTAAGAATGAGTTTGGGTTAATGTTTGGTACTTGACAGACCGTAAAATGTGGGGTGACGGCAAAGGACGGCTTGTTTTTGTTTACCTGGTGTATTCAAGACGAACAAAACAAGGCTTTTCTTACGACTAGATGATACGTGCAATCCTGAGAACTGTGAACAGTATCACATCATAGGTAAGATACAGTTTGATACGGAACGCGAATAGATCATTATGGCTGAAAAATACTGTAAACAATGGTGATGCTGGACAGAATATAGGTAGTAATACAAACGGGATTTATATGACTAACCCAATATTATACCAGGTCTTATATTAACGTTGAATAAAATAATTATTATTTCTGATTCTTCTTTTTTTGCTGTACTTCTTAATCAGTCTCGTTGGTTAATTACTGTTTTGAATCACATTAGATAAGTTATGAGCCACTGTAGTAACCAGATAGGTATTGATATCGTACCCATCCGTTAAATTCTTTTAGTTTCATCTAGTTTCCAACTAACACGGAGTGTTATTGCAACACTGCAATCATGTTCCATTTTGTTGTTGTATTGTTATTAGTTAATTCGTATGAATCAGCATGGTACAATTTGGTTGACTGGCTTGGTTCTGTTATTGGTATTCTCTTAGTAGGGACCACGTATAGGTTGTCAACATCCCTAAGTGAAAGTGGCACTATGTAACCAATTTGATTCGAACTTGGAATAACCAGATCGCTAGTCCGAGTTTTAATAGTTTTGTTAAACAATAAAAAATACTTTCAGTTCTATTGCCAGTATCACCACAAACAAGGCATATTGCTTCTAGGACGTAAGGGGCTACTGTGATTAGGGAGACAGATTTATAGGGAGGATCCTAAATGAGATATTGGGTGGCAACACATGTGTTCACATGACATTCCCCTCGACGTAAATCCACTAGACAAACTCGACAATCAGCTAAATCTCATTCATTCACTGTGGAGATTCCCAGATGCCGGAGAGCCTTCTACTCAAATAGCTTCTTTTCTCGTGCTGCTGGCCTCTGGAAATCCCTTCCTGTCCTCTGTTTCCTCGACAGTACAGACATGCATAAATTTAAAACTAATGTAAACAGACATCTCGCTGCGCAGATCCCAACTTAGGTTGACCCCCCTACCTTCACCCCATTTTCTTTTTTCCAGTAGCCCCTTACGTCTACAGTGGCGGCCCGCCTTGTTTGGGGTGAACTATGTTAAAAAAAAACTTTCTTCATATTGTACAAACAGAGTAACAGAGATAATTCCAAAGGCAAGCGATCCGAGGAAAGAAGCTATTAGAATAGATATCTAGGAATTCCGGCAGAAATGGCTAGATATCTGTTTTAGACAGTACCATGTTTACAAAGTTAACAAGTATGCAGTGGTGGTGGTGGTGGTGGTGGTGGTAGGTGTGATGATCATGATCATGATGATCATGATGATCATGATTACTTAGGTTTATTTAAAACTGTTTACTTTACGGATAAGTACGGTGATGTTTTACAAGATTTAGTATTTGATAAGATTAAACGCGTTAAAAAGACAGTGGGAATAAATTCCTTTCAGTCTGCGAGCTAATCATTATCATTGTCGCATAAACTGTAGGTCACTCAAGTACAGTTTTCCTATTGAAGCAGTCTCCATTTCATACGAAAAATTCATGTTTTTTGTTCTATTTCGAATTCAAGTGATTTGAACTAATTTTACTTTGAAACGTTTAGAAAATAAAGTAATAAAATAAACATCTTAGTAAAATATGTACACGTGGGTGTCATTGAAATTTAATGCAACTCGACCTTCCATGGAGGATTTTTAGCAAGACTCATATTACCTCTCGCTATGACTTTACCCGTTTCTAAGTAAACTAATATATAATCATTATTCCTCTAAATCCGCCGTAGTGTATTAATTAACACTTACAACAAAATGTAACATCCCACCTAAAAATTAAAGATGTTTTATTATCGTGAAGTCATTTTCTGAGATGTTTGAAGGCAACATTAACTGAAATCACAAAATACTAGATAGAATATACATTTCTACATAAAATAGGAACGGATTTTATCTTCTATTACTACTTAGGATTTGGTATCTGTCCATCTGAAGCCTTAACTATAATAGTAGTTCTATTAATGTTCAATTCAGTTTACTATACTATTTCAGACTAATGTACTATGATAAACCAAAACTGTTGGAAAGGAAAGCCAATAATATAGACAGATATAAAGTTGGGCATGAATTAGAGAGATGGTGATGATCGAGACAGTCGTCGGTCTTGATGGGAGCTTAAATGAGACAACACCTATTAATGATGATGTAGCGAAACGATAATATAATCCAGCAATACGCTTAACACATAATTAACAATGTCTGTCACTGCCAGTCACGAGAACGGCATTTCGTCGAATAAATCGTTCGTTTTCGCAAGGGTGGTTTTCTGTAATTAATCGAATAATGATATTCAGAAATTTTGTCTCGTGGCCTTTTTTCAGCTAACAAAAATCATCTCAGTTCGGAGGATGGCAGCATGTACATAGACGCACATATGGCGCAAATGGATTCAACGAAAGTATGGATTTAAGTGATATCAAATGACTATGCAATAAGAGCATCTTATAGAAATGCTTTAGCGCTTATGAATAAATATTGGTACATTAAATCTTCACGCTAAGCGATGAAAATGTTGTTTCAAATGTAAATCTGATAGACGACTGACAAACGGATACTCATAGAGAGCGAAAAGAACATCATTTATTCAGATTAGTTCTAGTTTAATTGTAACATAATATAATGCAGCCGTGTTTTCAATAAAATTCACAGTCACAAGCTTTAAACACTCGTTTCTTTCTGAAATCTCAATATAGAAGGTGATCAGATATAAAATAGATTTAGATTTATACCAACATTATGTATTTATACACGCAATTTACTGTGTACAAATGTTCCACAACTTAAACTAAGCAGTTAGATGAGAAGAATGGGCATATCAAAAGGATGGGGCAAAGGGCCAATTATCCAACGCCATTGTTGCTTTGAACATTTGATTATCAAGTATCATATTACAAATTAGGAGGTGTAAGCTGTGTGTGATTGTTTCTTGCTGGTTATATTGAAGCAAAAGAATGGCAGTAAAAATGTTCAAGTCTAAACGTATTTGATTTAACTGTTTGGGGGTTATTGTTACATACATTTAATTACAGAGGAGAAAAGTCACAGACATGAAAAACTTTAATATTCTTTTGGTCGAAGCTTGGAATCATACGCCTCCTGAACACATCCGAAAGATGACTGGAAGTTGGTTAGAGTGTATATATCGTTGTGCAGTTCCACACGTAGACCACGTCTTCTCTTCTCATATAACATTTGTATTTTTCTGGTTTTAACAATACTTCTGTTATGTAAAATCGTTGTCTATCTCCAACAAGTACTTATATACGTGTAAAGTAATCGTTGCAAATAACCGAGCTTAATATGGCGCCATGTATATATAACTGAATATGGGTGCGAACTGACTACTGAGCCGTATTCGAATACATTGCACCACTTTTATTCGGAATATTGACAACCTTCGCGTAGTTCCTCTTGTGTGTATCTGGTTAAAAAACAATTGGTGAAACTAATGCCGATGAAACGAACTAGTCAGTGACAAAGTCGTTACATGCTTATTCATACGAATTATTTTATATATATATATATATATATATATATATATATATATATATATATATATATATATATATATATATCATAATAACTCTAAGCAAAATTGGTTGCTGAATATTAGTAATTATGGCCCGGAAGCCACTCGAGTATAAAAATTAAAGTTATTTTCAGTTGGAGGATAGTCGCCACCACAAGAGGATTAGAAACAATGGGTGAAATGTGCAGAAGATTACTTAAGGGGAATTTATTATTCAAGAGGATGGTTCAACAAGTATTTGTTTACATTAGACTTAAAGACGACCATGTCTAGTTGGTTGGGAAGCAGTTTCGTAGTATTTTGTTTCACAGATGAGATGTTCTAGGAAAGAAACTTTGTTTATGGAAAGTTCCGTTTGTTTAGGTTTTTGTACGGAGATAAAAAGGAAAGTTCTTTACTGTGGTTGTAGCTAGGCGAGTTTTTGCTGGAAATGTTTAACATTTATGATCAGCTCGGTCTAGCAACTTCTTTGTACATTAACATACAGTAGAGAAAGACTATCAACATCTCTTCTGTGTAAAAGAGGTTGCAGGCATGAAAAGATATCACTCCCACTAGATTGTGAAGTCTGTTTGTAATCTGTCCGGGCAATAAAGAGCGCTCCGATTGATCAGGATTAAATATGAAAGTACATGAAATCGATTGAAAATAAAAGATTGTTTTTTAACAACACGGACTAATACTTTCTGTAAATCATTGAAGAAACAGATTTTTTTCATCTAGCTGGTGATAAAAAAGCTATATTTAATAAAAGTTCTGATGGATCGACTTTACTTTATATATAAGACTAGCATGGCTATCCGACGTTACCCGGGGCAATAAAACAACAAAACTGTATATTAAAACTTCTATCTTTGTCCGTCCCTCTCAATCTTTCTCTCTTTCACCATTCCCGTTTTCCTCGCCCTCTCTCTCCAACTTTTCTTTCTCCACCGCCTAGCCCATTTCTCTCATTTGTTTTAATGTGCTGGAAAAGAAAAGAAGAAGAAGAACTAGGAGAAAGAAGAAGAATGTACTTCATTTACCGGAGCTATCAGTCTTACATTTATTGCTTCCGGACAACGCCGAGTAGAACCAATGACCCTGGTCAATTCCTAATCCCCCCCTATTAAGATAAATGATGTTGATAAAGACAATAATCCAAAGAGACTTAATATATACCACTTTAAAAAAGTAATACTGTAATCTTACAATTATTGATGCCGGACAGCGCCGAGTAGAACAAATCGTCCTGGCCAGTTATCTAACTTGACGTAAATCACTGATAAAAGAGATTTGTATTGTGTAGCTGGTAGTAAAAAAGGTATTAATCGCAACAGTTTGGGGTTGGTCAACTTTACTTTATATATATGATGCTCTAATGAAAACGAAGAACAATACCGTGTCATCATTCAAGTACCCTTGTTATCATTCGATGGTGTTGAGTTTCGAGATGCCAAATATTAAGTATATAGTAAGGTATGTCATCTACTTGAGGAAACAAAGTGAAGATAAAATTGGGGAGCATCTACCCTGGTGTGATTTATCAGTGGGGAAAAGTTAGTGCTATGTTACACCCTCATCTTATCAATGAAATGGGGGAGAAATCATTTTCAAGTTCAAAGATCCGGTAATAAAGATTCGTATTTGGGAATCTAAAACGCGATTCCTAAAAAGAGATTATTTGTCAAATTAGACAGGATATTAGATCATTTGATTATCAAGTGTCAGATTACAAGTTGCGAAGGTGTAAGTTGTGTGGGATGTGATTACGTTCACATTAAATGTTCCTGTTGATAGCGTCGCGTGTAAAGGGTCCCGCTACGAGATATGGGCAGGTTAATCTGTTAGAACACAAGAGGCAGGTGAAACCATTAAAAAAATAGGAAAGTCTAAAAAAGTAGACGAGACGAAAATAGAATATAAGACAAATATAATCTAAATATATACATTTAAAACCAGCGTTTACAGTAGATCTTAAAAAATTGTAACAATTAAATCACAATATATACATTTAAACGCATGTTGTCAGTCAATCTTTCAAATGGTAAAAAAACACTATTTAATTATATGTAAATATATAAATACGCATTTTGGTTAGAGGTTGTCACAATGCATTAATTCGACAACTATTATTATACTAAATATGGTATAATCAAGGGTTCTTTTCTTTACACTTTTTACCTATATATTCTAATTATACAAAATATTTGTTAAAATATTCGTCAATAACGGAATTGAGTTACATTTTTAAGAAATCCATTTTAATTATTCTAATTAGTCATAATTTGCAATTAACTCACAAATCTTTTCCTACTTTTTCTCTTATTTTATGTTGTTTGAACATCTCTTATGTATATCTCTGTGTGTCACTCTTGTTCCTGATACTCTTTTTTTACTTTTTATATTTTTATCACACAAAATATATGGTAGAATATTCTGTAGTTTGGGTATTGAGATATTATTAACAAAACTTCAAATCTAATTGTTTAATTAGCCATATTTTGCAATTAACTCACCATTACTCTGCCTCACTCCATCCATTTTATTCGGTGTGTATCAAACTCACATTCGGCTCTCTCTGTCTCTTTCTTTTGACAGTAAAAAGTTAATAAAACTAACTATAAAAATAGATTGGATAAGTTTATTAGAAATAAAAATGAATATCACTGCATTACTAATACTATTTAGTCTGTATCTGAAGAAAGAGGGAGAAAGAAAAAGAAGAGAGGCTGGGAGATATATCAAACAGAAATAAACTAATTTATAATTTCTCCTTTTATTTTTGTTTATTTAACTGACTTTGCAAACTCCTCTTTTACTTATACAACAATCTAACCCGAATCCAATGGATGACTCAACGTGTCATATTTTTCTAGTGCAATAAATATTTTAGAACATATCAATACATTTAAATTTAGAAAGAAAAACGATAATACAAGGTTAGAGAAAGGAAAATATTGCGTAACTATATAAGGATATATGCGATAATTTTAACAAATAATTTTGAATAAACAACAATTCGAGATAACTTTCTTCTCTTAACGAAAGTAAAAAAAAGTAAAAAAAGTGTTGGTTTAGTGTTAGTGGCGTATATATTGTTATTAGATACGTCTTTTCAAATCCACATGTTTTTAATGAACACGTAGTACACCGAATATAAATTTTAATTGAATATATTATGTTGAGAATGTCGTCATACGCGTGAAACAGAAAATTAATTTATTCGAATGTGAGTGTAAATATTGTCATGCGTGTGTGTCAGTGATCTACGAGTGTGTTAAATTAAGACTTCTGTGTTGAGTTCTAGATATTAAAAACATTTGTTGTAATCTAAATATACACGAGAGACAGGTGAACATATTGGAAAGGAAGTTGATGTCAAAAGGCTGGAAGAACTAACAAAGGTAGATAAGAAGAAAGAAAGAATCCCGAGCGGGTGTTGGTATATTTTTGGAGAATGGCGATAAGAATCTGGAATTGAAAAGAAATAATGTTTGGTCCCTAAAGTTTACCACTTGCGTGAAACTGACTTTGAGTTTGCATCCTTTGTAAAGGTATAAGAAAGCCTATGCTGAGACTGTAAATGTTGTAAACTATTTCATAGAACTAAAGGCAATGGCATTTGTAACTACAGAAAGAGAATGAAGTGAATATTTTAAAATAATTTTTAAACGGTTAATATGCCGGAAAATCTACAAACCAAAACAACATATCCCACCTTTACCATCACCTGTCCCTTAGTCGAGGTAAGGTGAGGGCCCCACAGGGTAAGGGGCAATGTAATCTTTTTTATTCGTTCTTTGTCCTCTGACTTCCTTGATCGGTTGTTAGGCTATCTCATTCATTGTTTCCCTTTTCCCATCATACATTGTATTTTGTTGAATGTGTGATGTACCCGGATCCCCCAGTCATCGACATTTCTTACTATAGTCAAGAGATCTTTGTAGACTTGATATAAATATATATATATATATATATATATATATATGTGAGTGTGTGTGTGTGTTCTTACAAATATTTTTTTAAAATATATACTTTCTATATTATCTGAAAATGTTCCAAATTGCAAGCGCAATGAAGTATCACAAGCAACAGAGCATTTATAAATCATACGACCAAAAGAAAATCATTTTCAGATTTTTTTTTTCAATTAAATTTTTCCAACTTGTGGGGGAGCTGAATTTTGTCACAATACTACATGTAAGTTCTTTTCATACATGTTTATGTATTTTGACTTGCAGTTATCTTTGTCAACATTTTTCTCTCTTCTTTTTCCCTTGTCTTTAGATCGACGTGTTTTACCTGTTGATAATTTACGATTTTCTTGATGAGCAACAGTTCCGTGTTGAAAACTATACATGCCGCCTGATTACTGGTGCGAAACGCGCGTCTAAAAGTATTTGAAAATAAAATATAAACACACAAAAAAATAAAAATGAAATATAAATATATTATAGCGTTTTGTTTGTTTGTTTGATTGACAATGTGGAATTACCAGTATTCGCTGATATATAAAATAGATTGAAAGTACAGACGGCACAGTTTTAGCTGTGATTGTTCGACGACATATGAGGATGAAGAAATTGTAAAATCAGATGAAACCTAGTATTATGGATTGATTTTTCCTTTTGGTTATTGGAATGCACCTATAATTTCTCTCTCTCTCTCTTTCTCTCTCTCTCTCTCTCTCTCTCTCTATATATATATATATATATATGTGTGTGTGTGTGTGTGTGTGTGTGTGTGTGTGATATGTGTATGAAATGTGTATGTATGTATATCTATAAGAAAAAATTAACAGAATAAGAATTAGGCTGTAAAATTGAATGCGTAATGCGAAGTTCCGTCCGACCACGTTATTGAACACTGTTTATGACAGCTTTCTAAATATGTCTGCCTATAAAGACATAAATAGACCTTTATTTTGTCTTTAGGTTGGCTGCATTTTTCTAGGGGGTCAGATAGAAGGTAGAATGTTAACTTAGGTCTAAGGTTCGAATCGTGTGACGGCAGAACAATCATCCTCCATACTGATGATTTCTAAAAAAGGAGTAAACACATGTGTATGAGGATCAGAAATTTAAAAAATATTTATCATAATACTGGGTATATATATATATAATGATTGAGGTAAAATAAAATACCTTCGAAGCATGTTAAAGATGCGATATTAATTTTATTATAAAAAGAAAAGAAAAATCGAAACCGACTTTTTTTTTATATAAACTTTCATTTTTAGTTTATAGTTATACAAATATTTCGACAACAATTGGCCTTTTCAATGTGTTTGTAGATCCGATCTTATTGGATTGCCGGCCTCCGCATGCACGCGAGTTAGGTATAGATTTAAAAAGTTCATTTTTTTAAGCATAAGACAACAGTGAATAGACTACCTTAATATTATTAATAACGAATACCGCTATCAGAGCGTCCTGGTCGACGTAATCGATATGATATTGAATATTTTTCTCTGTGATGAATTAGACAATCGCCCTGTTAACAGTAAAAAGTAGAATCTCGGGGGTTTTCACGATTTCACATTTATTTAATACACCTTCAGATTGATAATCTACAAATTCTAATGCTTTAGGGGGGGGGGGCTGTGTCATACTTAGATGGTGATTTATGGTAGATATATTAAAATCTTAAACCTAAAAATGTCAATGAGATATCGATGTTTTAAACTTTTCTTTTTTTTGTACGCCGCTGAGTGCTTTCTGTCGACGAACGAAGCAGCGATAGATGTTTTTTTGAAATTCTGGTCCGACCAGACCCGACCATGTTCGAAGTTACGCCGATCTGAGACAAACTGGGGAGAAATCATCAGTGCCGGTTTGGACATGTAATACGCACAAACGACGAAAATGAGATCAAGGATTGAAGCCCATGAGCAAAGTCTGGGGGATGTCCGAAACCTAAATTGTTTGATACGCTACAATAAAATGTCGAGATGGTCGGACTTTATCCTGACTAAGACTTTCAACATGCATGATGGAGGGTGAAATCCCGTGCGGACCTCACTTCACGGTATAAACGCAAAAGAGGATGGCGATTAATATTTTAAAGTATTAAAAACTAAGCAGTCACTCCAATATACTACCAAATTGGAGCTTCATCGGATGCACTTTTGCGTTATACGCAGGATTCTTAGAGAGAGCCTTTACATTCATAGAGTTGAAAAATAGTGTTACAAGAAAGAAAAGTTGAATCGGTTGGGAAAGATTAATTTCGGCTTAGTCGGGTGAGATAAGAGCAACCACCTTTCCCAAGAGTGTCCGAGGCAATTTAACATCGCACCGGTGACAATTTCTATTTAACCCATGGATGATACCCTTACATGGACTCCCATTCCGGATCAGACTAAACTCGGGAGTAATGGTTACTATAGGGTTGCCACACACTCACAAACTTCCAAAATGGAAGCCCCGCTCTAGATGACATGTATCGTCATACTTAGTATTTCTTGCAATGTTTTACCCGTGATAAGTTATGTAATGTGTACAGTTATTTTTATTTCTTTAAAAAATGATTGTTTTTAATTGCATCTTGTTTGTTATAAGATTATTTATTTGCTGGAATATGGACGAAATGATCAATTCTCGCCAATACTCTGATGTACAAAGAAATGATGTCAGACTTGAAGATCTATACGAATCAATAACACGTTCTTATATTATACTAGCAGGGCTACTCGGCGTTGCTCGGGTTCATAAAAATATAAAATAGAAGAAAAATCGCGTGTGTAAACTCTTTATATTCAAACTCCTATTTCTCTCCCTCTCTCTATAGCCGTCTCTTTATCTTTCTACTTTTCTCTTCCCTGGTCGCCCCATTTCACCGCTACTTTCTCATTTTGCCTTTTGCCAAAGTTGTTTATTCCTGACCATTTCTCTTACGTTGCCCTGGGCAAACGTATGACATATTTCTATAAAAAGTACCACCTCTGTTAGCGTCTTCTATATAGGTACCTATCTCCGCCCCGGTGTGCATACTATATACGTACCTATCGCCGCCCCGGTGCGCATACTATATACGTACCTATCGCCGCCCCGGTGCGCATACCATATACATACCTATCGCCGCTCCGGTGCAGATACTACATAAGTACCTATCGCCGCCCCGGTGCGAATGCTAAATACGTACCTATCGCCGCCCCGAATCAATAACCCGTTCTTATGTTATAGAATCTTAAACGACTAAATGTGAAACAAAGTTCATGTGAAATCTTGGAATTCGTTTTTCGTCGGTTTTTAGGTTGAAAACAAAAAGGGGATTGTCGATACATTATTAACAGATTTGGTCTATGAATTTAGTTGAATGTTTTATTATTGCCTTAAAATTAATAATTTTGTCAACAATACAATTATCTTTCACAAGTAGACTGCATAATATAAAAGAATATTACCGGTAAAGAGCCGACTGAAGTAGAAGCATACAGAGAGACTGCTTACAAATGTAAACATAGAGGTAGACAGCTGACTAAAGTAGACTGACTATGTACCGCCTATTAAATGACTATGTACCGCCTATTAAAAGACTATGTACCGCCTATTAAATGACTATGTACCGCCTATTAAAGTAAAAACGTAGAAGTAAAACGCCTACTAAGAAGGAAACGTAACGCAAAACTGCCAACTAAAAAAGCACTGACAGGTTTCTTTTTAGAAATATGTTCAATATTCTGTATTGGAAAGATTACAGTTAACGAAGATTTCGAAATGTTTTAAGTATACGTTATATACTTCAGAGACGTACAATCATTAGCGACTCACGAAACATTTTGCTAGTCGCTGTGATTTGAATGGGGTCTAACGACTTTTTAAACAACAATAAAAAAAAGTCAGTCTATTTCAATGAAACCATGGTACGTCTATGAAGTATGTAACGTACAGTTTTAAAATAAATCATTTGTATATTAATATATATATTTTAGATCTAGCAATTTATTGATTTTTTTTTTCAAAATAATGGAAAAAAACACACACATATATATATGTGGGATAGCATCATATGCAACATTATGGTAGGGAGACTTTACTTTAACAGCAACCTTGATGCTGTCAGCTAGATATCTTACTCACCGAGCTATACAGATATATGTTAATACTCTTAAACTAACGCTTATACATAGATTAATTTCATTGTGTAACATGTTTAAAAATTGTTATTAGCTTCTCTAAGATGCAGCCAGAAACGCAAAAATACTTCCATTATGTGCACATGCAAATTGTGCATGTGAATACAATTATATTGAAAGTACACTTCCTAGTATGTCTTCGTTCTTAGAGACAGACATGCACAGACAGAGAGCTGTCCTCCTTGATTATACACACACGCATATACATATATATATATATATATATATATATATATATATATATATATATATATATTTTGATTTTATTCCATTAATTGCGACAAAACAGGTTTTGTTTCATTGGTGCGAGAAGCTACCAACTCATCGGGCGAAAGGAATTCAAATGGCATAAAATTTTAAGTTCCCTCTAACGGGAGATTGAAAATTGAAAATACATTGGAGGGGGAGGGGGATAGAGTTGGGGCTTTGTCTATAACGGCGACATGGGACATGAGAGGGGAGGGGGGGGACTCCAACAAGTCGTGTTTCAAATTATTACGTGGGAGGTTTTGCACGTGTCAGTGTTGTGTCAATCTCAATCTCGGCCGGGGTGGGAGGAGGGGGATGGGGCGACGGCCGGAGAGAGTTAAATTTAAAATGAGAATTATGGTTACAACCGTCATTCTCATTTTATTTTAATTCTAATAAGTAATTATCATGTGGATAAAAATGTTTGATAATTTTAATTTAGGGTATTAATTGCTACTTTTGCATTTTATTTATTTTATTTTAATGTTTTGTTTACTATTTGTAGTGAATTTTGTTGTGATTATATTTTTTTATTTATTCCCTCTACTTTTTTTATATTTTTTTTTTTTTTTTTTTTTTTTAAATTGTGATTATATTATACCGAGATCAATACTAGTGGAATCATTTTATAAGAGAGGTTTTCTGGTGTTACCAGTCTTATCAATAACAAAACCGATTATGCCCATGGTAACGCCTGCCAATCATGCCTACGGTAGTCGCAGTGATAACCGCCTTATGTAAAAGCCTTAATAAAAATGAAATAAAAAAGTAAATAAAGATAAATATAAATAAAATTAGAATAAAAATAGAAATAGAAATAACAAGTTTGTAAGAATATTAATGATAATAACAATAACATTTTTATCCACATGATAATTACTTATTAGAATTAAAATAAAATGAGAATGACGGTTGTAACCATAATTCTCATTTTAAATTTAACTCTCTCCGGCCGTCGCCCCATCCCCCTCCTCCCACCCCGGCCGAGATTGAGATTGACACAACACCGACACGTGCAAAACCTCCCACGTAATAATTTGAAACACGACTTGTTGGAGTCCCCCCCTCCCCTCTCATGTCCCATGTCGCCGTTATAGACAAAGCCCCAACTCTATTCCCCTCCCCCTCCAATGTCTTTTCAATTTTCAATCTCCCGTTAGAGGGAACTTAAAATTTTATGCCATTTGAATTCCTTTCGCCCGATGAGTTGGTAGCTTCTCGCACCAATGAAACAAAACCTGTTTTGTCGCAATTAATGGAATAAAATCAAAAAATATATATTTTGCTCTGAATTTTCATTGAGCACTCTCATAAACCCGGTTTCAACTTCCTTCGGATTCATACCCCCTGGATATTTGTAACAAGTTAATTATATATATATATATATATATATATATATATATATTTCATTTGAATCAAAGGGGAAACAGTTTTCAATGGATGGGGTTGTGCCCCCAGGGGCCCTCTTAATATTATCAAAATTTGCTGAAATTTTAGGAATAAACATAATTTTTGGTCATTTAACTATGGTTTAAATTTCATTTAAATCTAAGGGAAAACAGTATTTAGTGAGGGGGTAGCGTTGAAATGATATATTTCATATATAGCCTATGACCTTCACTGAGAGGTCAGTAGTCCACATGCGAATTTCAAAGCAATTCTGTCCGGCGGTTTGGGTGAACATAAGACACAAATATCAGGTGGACACACACACACAAACAGAGTTACTATTATATATATATATATATATATATATATATATATATATATATATATATATGTGTGTGTGTGTGTGTGTGTGTGTATGTGTGTGTGTGTGTGTGTACACGTTTAGTTTGACAACAACCGAACGCGTCTTTCTTGTTTTCTCCAACTCAGATAATGAAAATAAAAACTTGCTACTTATTTTATCGTACTTTATTCTGCTTAGATGTTCTCCCCCTCTTAGTTCTTTTTCCTCTTGCTTTTTCGTAAAAATCATGTGGAGAAACAGGAAAAACAGTAAAGTAAAGATGAAAAGTATATGATCCGATTGAATCCTAAAAGGCACTCATGAATATCACACATAGATTCTCAGGACATCTATTTGATTAAAAAAGCCATGAAAATTTATTTTACTGAACTAGTTTATACCCGCTCTAAGGCAGTTTTGGCACAGTACCTGTGTATTTCAATTTCCGTCTAGCTAGCTTCCATCGTTTTATAGCTAGTACGAATAAAAATATTTATGATATTTCATGAAATAAATATTCTAGTAGGCATTTGTATAAGAGAGTAAGTAACTACGAGGTATTTGTTTCTGTATTGTTTTTATTAGCAAAAATATTAGAAATATGTTTTTAAGCTAAAATAATTTGCTTTGAACTAATGCCCGATACTCTTTATGTCTAACAGATTTTATGTGGTGTTTTCCTTCATGCTGCATGTCATATAAATTCTTTTGAATTTATGAAACACGTATACAGTTAAATAAAATATTTAGACTTCCGTGAGATTCGAACTTATGTATTGACATCGTAAAAGATACTGCTTTTGTAATGTGTGCTTTTCTTATTTCTTTTTTGGCAACCGATCACGTATCTATTTTCGTACAGAAAGACTAACTCAAAAACACCATAATTGTTTAATAGTATAGAGATTGGCTGTTTAATTTCACAGAATAAAAGTCCAATATGAGTTCGACGTTCTGTTAACAGCACATAAGTAAATTGGAACATCAATGTGTCTGAATTACCAGGTGGGTGCTCTGAACCCAAACGCTTTAATTTTCAAAATTCTTAGGTAAGCGATTACGGGAGATGGACGAGCTTTTACGTAGATCGTGAAAGATAATATACAAGGCAAATATCGAAATTTGCAGGATGTTATTTCGGTGGAAAAGGGATAAGCAGATTCTCCCCATTCTTAAGACGAGACGATCTTGGAGGAAAACCGGATCAGAGAATCTAAACACAGAAATCGATCCGTGAGATCGGGAAAGAGAAAAAAAGGCTTTGCATGAGATTAAATGAAACATTAAATGCGTAGGCATGATAATATATATATATATATAAAATTGAAATAAAAGCCAAATTAACAATACAAGATTAATTTATTTTTTTTTTTCTTACATTAATCCTATCGATTACGGAATAAAATTCCTTCTTCAGGGGTGACCAGTATTGAGTCATTTTTTTTTTTTTTTTTTTTCATCAAAAAACAAGAATAAAGAAACTTATTTCTTTGTTAATTTGATAAACGTCTTAGATGGTACGACGTCAACGCCTTGATGTTATGAAATGGCGGTAGGATTCAAAACCGGTGACGAACGAGAGATGCGTTGGCACGCTGTCGAGTAATGTGT
>OY744523.1:112922611-113125111 GCA_963556195.1 Sepiola atlantica | reverse complement strand
TTGCCCGGAAGTGGCAGAAGACCGGAAACTTGCTATGGTCCGGAAATGGGTGATCATTTTACATTAGATGTATATAGGATTGATCCCCAACTTAAAAATCTAAATTATTGGGTACAAAAAACGTAATCTTCTAGTGACATAAACGGTAAGCTTACATAGTGTTTGTTTTTTTAAATTGGACTGTAAAAACTGCCAAAACAAGTGGTGGATAAATAACAAAAAGGCGCCAAAGTTTGGATTAAACATTTTGTTATATGATTTAGTTATGCGATCTTTGCACGTGACTAAAATTTTGATACTTACATTGTTATTCATCTTACCTATCTCAATAGTAAAGATATTAAGTTTAGGTACTCTATAATATCTAGCTCATGTGACATTTACATCTCAAATATCAGATTTTAATACACGCTATATATTAACACTCTGAAGACAACTGTTATAAGAATTATGTGGGTGGGAAAACGTGTGGAAAAATAATATACGAAAGGATTACAGTTTATAGATAAATATGATTTGTATATATATATATATATATATATATATATATATATATATATATATATATATATATATATTTATATATATATATATTATAATATATTATGATATAAATTGGAATAATAAAATAAGGTGCCAATCAAATTTTATTAGAATTCAAAGTTCAAGCAAAGTATCTTAACGTCCTTAGCTCATGAGTTTTCAAAGATAATTCTTCTCCTCAAAGGACCATTACCGCAGTGATATTGCGACAAGTAATAAAATTACACTTTGAAAATATATAAAAATATATACAAAAATACATAAAAATATATCAACCCAAAAATATACTTTTTTGTTAAATCTATACAATCCATCCAAGTCATACAATTTAAAAAAACATAATCAGGAAAGATATCTAGAAGGTTGACTGAAGATTAATCCAGGTGATGAGTGACAGTCCAAATACGAGAAATGGAAAGAATTGAAAAAGTTGTCCAGTCGTGAGATGCGTCAGCAATCGATGAAGTGAAAAGTATCCAATGTTTATGTTAATTATTACAACGATAAATAAATCAAATCAAACAATATAAAAAGTTCAATAAACTCACTCAAAATTATAAGATATTAGTTGACGCTTATATCTTTTGTTGGATTACTTTGTATATATATATATATATATATATATATATATATATATATATATATATATAATAAAATATGAAATTAAAAGTAAACTTTTAGTAGATAGAACCTATAGTGAAATGGTTAAAGCTCAATATACGAGATAGAGCAATTATAAATATAGGTGAAAGAAGAGTGATAAACATGTACGAATGTCCAGATTTATTTCAACTTCGATTGTTCAATGCAAGGTATATTCGGTAATAAAATTATGTTTATTATTCTTTCCTGAAGCCAAGGCTTTTCAAAGATCGAAATCTTATCATCAGAGGAATTACATAGATAGATAAGTTGGCAGTGGAAAAGCCAAAATTCAACATTTGAAAAATATTAAGTAATGGTTAGTGAAAAAATATATATATATAAAGTTATGAAAATATATTCATGGCAATTAATCTACACGGAGACTTCCGCGTTTCATCCCCGGGGGAATCTTCAGGTTAAAGATTCCCCACGGGGATGAAACGCGGAGGCCTCTGTGTAGCTTAATTGACATAAATATATTTTCAAAACTTACTACCTAGCTCTACTAATGTATCGAGCACTGTTTAAGTAAATACTGAAAACTGATACATAAAAAATTATATCTCCCTATAAAATTTTATGTGGATACATGAAATAGAATTATATATATATATATATATATATATATATATATATATATATATATATATATATATATATATATATATATATATATATATATGAAATAGTAATATATATATATATATATATATATGGGGGCGTGCATGTGTGCGTAGAGAGAGATAAGCAGAAAGATAGAGAAGTAGGAAGCTAATATAAAGACAGAGATAGTTAAAAGTTTACATATGAAAATATTCAAATGGATAGATAAATATATATATGGATGGATATTAAAAGATAGACAAACGTGTTTATTGATAAGTAGAAATATAGACATGAAAATACTAAAGTAAATTGACTGATGTGAACAGAGTGAAATGGATAAATAGATAGGTACGAAAATACTGAAATAGACATATATGAAAAAGCCTGAAAAAGATAAATAGATTGATATGAAAATACTGAAATGTATGGAAATACTGAAGTTGATATATATACGTAGATACGAAAACAGGTGAATAGATATAAAATGATTATAATAGATAGATACAAACATACTTACATAGATAGATAGATAGATAGATAGATAGATAGATAGATAGATAGATAGATACGAATATGTGGAATTATTTATTCATCCCTATATTGGATAACGGCGTCCCCTTCAAGTTACATTTTAAAATGGCAATGATAACTCTCATGCCGTCGGCATATCTATTAATGGCGAAGAACATGTTTGCAAATGGTACCCTTCTTCTGCGAGCTACTTCCATATCTAAATGGAACATCGCTTCTAAAGATGCCCACGTGCCTTTCTTTTCTAAATTTGCTTGCATTTCGTTATGAATAAATTCAGGGAAACCTTCTTTAGAATATGTTTGAAAATAAAACTTAATGTAGATTTGGCACAGTTCTCGTTTTTTTTTTACTTGATTTTTTTGTACCGTTCTTTGAGTTGCTGTTTTTATTATGTGTGGAGTTCATTTTTCAGGCAAATGCTGATCTTTTCAAGGATTAACAGAATTCTCTATAGGAATAATAAAAAAAAGAAATCTATTCATGATGTTTCTTGCGTATTTGATTTACTTACATTTCGTTTCTATAAGTGTTATGATTTCGAAACATGCTTCACTTTATTAAATCGGTCAGAATCATGTTTTCCTCGTTGATATGCTAGTGGCACAATGAATGTAGAGGTAGATTTTTCGCGCAACCTTTAGCCAGACATGACTAAGAGACATAACCAGAATATATTTGTGTTTCGTGAAATCGTTACGACTTAAAGGGGCAATAAATATTATAAATAAGTAAGAAGAAAAAGCCTGCCAATCATTCCTTTCCATACGGGTCATACGGGTCAAAGATTGTGGCAGGCCAAAAGCGTGACGTAACGATTGCAGTGGCTGCCATGTAGAGGATGAGTTCCTGGGTCACAATAGTGCTACATGCTTACCATTCCAATAAAAAGAAAATCTATGTAGTCAATATTTTGTGATATGTAGCTACAACCGATGGTGAGGCCGCAATTTTAATTGGATCAGAGTTTTTTTTTTGAAGTAATGTCAATTATATGGTGACCCTATAACTCTGAATACTTTCCCATCAGATGCAGTGCACAAAATGATGAGTACTTGTGCTATTCACATTACACATTTTTGGGGCTCACCGAAAACTGAATATTAGATGTTAGCGTTTTTGCTGGGATCAAAGTGTGTTATCTGTTCTGGTGTTTCGCTTCATTTGTTCTTTTCTAGGTCTGTGACGCATATGTTCTTTTAGACATTTTATTTTTGTCCGAATCTAGAGTTCTCCATTTTGGGTAGCTGCAGTTTGTCCACATTAAAAATTGACCTTGTATCTAAGCATGCCCTCGTAGAGAGACTAGTAAATAGGAAGTAAATTGTGAGTACCTGTCAAATGTCAATCTATAGGTTCAATAGAATATATACTATTTCCTAATTTTAAACTTTACTGGGTGTTGATCTTCAAATTTGGGAGCTTTGGGGGATGTGCAATCACCTCTTAATTACCATTACTCACATATCTAATCTAACCCGTAATGATAGTATCTGACAGGGACCTATTTATAGATCAACTAGAATTTACCCTATGCAAATATATCTAATGATGAATAACCGAAAGAAAATATCATGAATAAATATTTAAAAATAGTAATAACTTGAAGGAGAAAAACTATTACTCATATGATTGGAATCAGCATTAAATATCACATAAGGGGTGATATGGCGTAAAATATAATAAACAATCAAAATACAAAACCCAACATATTGCTGTTTAGGAAAATACATAAATTTCAGTTATTTATTTGAAAAAAAATCTTTAGCGCTTAAGAGACGACAAAGCGCTTCCCATTGTGATATCCGTGAATTTGATGACATTTTATGAAACTCAATCTATAAATGAATTAACAAGATATAATTGTTTCCTATTAAGATAAATGGGGATTGTATTATAATAGTATCAACTTAATCTGTGAAAAGAGAAAAATATCGATACAAGATTAAATTATCTTAAAATATCTTTTTTTAATCACCTCAGCCTTTACATCCGGGCCTCTCACTCGATTTGTGAACAAAGTAATTGGATTCCTTTAAACATCCGATAACTCATAAATATCTGTTTCGCAGTAAATTAATAATTTATGATGTCAATTAATTGGATTTTGGAAGATTTATGTAAAAATGAGTAAAATTCTTTTAGATATGAAATATTAGGTTAAGTTTGATTTTTCTTAACTAGTTGAACACAGCTCTAATTTAATTGCATATGCGAAGTGACATTCTCACGTGGGAGGATTATAAAATTGAATAATAATATGATTTTAGCGACAAAAGATTCGTGCACACTGTTTGTTCTTTTTATTATAATGTAAAATTAAATTAATTAGAAATTGTCTCTCGTTGTAAGCATTGTGCAATTTAAAATTTGTAAGTTTTAGAAGCCAAAAGAACGCAGTTGTTTTTTAAATAAATAAATTAAGGCAAGGAATATAGACGTTTGTGGCATTTTCTGAGAGAGATGAAATTAAAAAAATGTTAAAAACGAAGGAAAAAGTATAATTCCATAAATCTACTAAGCCGGCTTTCGTCCACACTCATCAGAGTAAATACGTAAAATGCATGTACTTCAATCAAAACTTAAAATATCGAGTGAAAAATCAGCAAAACGTTAAACAGTGATTCTTGTTTTTAATGTTTAAGTTGAGAGATTAGAGCTGACACGCATGACATGTATTAAAAATGGCCCCTCAGTGTAAGCATTGTGCATTTTGAAATTTGTCGGTTTTAGAAGCCTTTTGGCAGATTTAAAAATGCAAATTTCAAAATGCACAATGCAGTTGTTGTTTTTTTTTAATAAATGTGTATTGATACCGGACCTTTAGCGCAACGGATATAAGTCGTAAGTATAATCAGTTATAAGTGACAGTCTTCTTGGGGTTGAAGATTCAATCCTCAGTACGGGCGATACAAAGAATACAATTACGAATTAGTTAACACTCTTACCCAGTCATGGCTGAACAGGACGAGAGCAAGCTACTTTCGTGAATTAAATAAAAGGTTCCATTCGAAGTTCCGCCCAGATGCTCGAGTTCGTCATAACGATTCCCGAGTTTGACAAAACGCTACTGAAAAAAGTAAACGTTGTGAGAATACATCTAAAATGAGAACAGTAGTCCGAATAATCCTAATAATACAAATTATCAATCGTTATCTAAAACATTCCGAGACATAAAGTGAAATATTTTTTAATATATTAAAATCCGAAGACTAAGATATATAATGTACCTAAAATAAAAAAGCGTTAATGAAACAAACGTTTATTAACTCACATTTGGTATAAAGAGCGATCTGCGACGTATAAATAGCTAGGGGGGTACTAAAGTGAGGGAAATAGAAAGCATATAGAATAAGAGTGCATGGTAATTCAACACAGAGAAATAGAAGGAAAGTAATAGACAATACCTATTGTTAAAATTTCAGTAAATCGAAGGTTCTGAATTTTAACGAAATACTTGCACCCTTTTTTAGCCCTTTGCATAAAACAAAATATAGCGCTTGATAAAATCATTTTATTCTGAAATCGTAGCTTTTTTGTATATAATTTATTTGTAACACATTACTCAATAAGACCTGGGCCTCACATATAGATGGCGACACTATTAAAGTACTAGCCTTCAAATAGCAGGTATCAAATTTGGGCCTAATTGAATTATTAGTTGACAAAGTACAGTCATTTAAGTCAATCTACCGTTGCACATTTTCAAAACTTGAAATTTGAAGAGACTTGTAGCCACGCAAAATTTACGGAACACTACCTGTTATTATCAGTGAGTCATCTCTTATGTTGACTCCTAGTGAGTGTTGTAGTATCAGCAATAGAAATCTAGCTAGCCCTCCTCCCACTCCCTTCCCATATCCCCTCTTCCGGTTTCGGGCTCACCGTCAGCAGTTCCGGTTTGTACACCTAAGTAAATAAACGTGTTTCACTTCAGCCTCCTTGTATTTTCGTCTAATCGACATCAATCAATGTATACGGATATCACAACATGGTGTCAGAAGTGGTTGCAAATAAGTTATAGACATCTACAGTTATCGTAGAAAAGTCGAACAACAACAGAGAAAAAAAATAGAGAAGATAAAAAAAAAAAAAAAAGAAACGGGTCAGCAGTCTACACGTGGAGACGGTAAAAGAGGAACTCAAAACAAGTAAGTCACGGTGTAAAGTGAATCTACAAAGTCACGGACATAATACCAAAAAAAAAAAAGAAAAAAAGAAAAAAAAAAAAAAAACAAGCAAACAGAGAAACGCTGTCGAAAAACGCCAGAACAAGACCCTGTGAAGGTAGGCGATTCGCTATTCATATCCATATTGTTATTGTTATTTTTCTAAACCAACAACAACAACAACAACAACAACAAAATAATTTATATACAAATACCGTACGCTAATAACTCAAGTTACACAAAAAAAAAAAATAATAATAATAATAATACGTATTCTTTTTCATTTCTTCTACGTGTACTAATTCACTTTATCAACAATGGCCTGTCAATTACCTCCCCCGTCTATGGATTGGCAGAGTGCCAATTTACCAAAAGATTTCGACAGATTCGCTCGACAGGTTATGTTGCACTTTAACGGACCTCTCAAAGATGCAAGTGAAGACGTAAAAGTGAATTATCTGTTGCTATGGTCGGGAATAGAATGCCAAGAGTTGAGTGACACATTTGAATTTGAGGCAGGTGAAGCGTGCAATGTAGAACACTAGATAAAGAAATTTCGCGCATATATAGAGCCGAGGTCAAACTTCCGCGTCGCGAGATACCAGCTCCTACAGTGCCGGCAACAACCTGATGAAGCAGCCCACGGATTCTTGAAGAGACTAAGGCAAATAATAAAACAGTGCGAGTACGATCTCCCCGTCGAGAAAACCCTTCTGGTCGACCTTTTTATTTTTGGACTGAACATAAAGTCCGCACAAAAGGCATTACTCAAAGAAGGAAAGAATCTCAGCATCGCAGAAGCGCTACATGCTGCAGAGACAGAAGAGGCAACAGGTGGAGGCAATACAAAACACACATAGAGAACCAAAGATCCCCGAGGAAAGAACAGAAGATGCCCACGCAATAAAGACGGGGAAGGAGTACTATAATAAATGTTACTTCTGTGGAAAAGGCCATTACAGAGGTGAATGCCCAGCAAAAGGAAAAACCTGTGGGAAGTGCCGGAGGACAGGGCATTTTGCAGTTGTTTGCCGCACCAGAGACACAAAAGACTCCATTAATAAGCACGATAGACCTCCAAGATCGGCAAAAACCCCAAGATATAGAAACGCTCACAACATAACAGCACACAGCGACGAAGAAGACGACGACTTGCCAAAAGAGGCATATTTCCATACTATATCAGCAAAATCGCATACTCCAACAGAGTCTAAAGAGACATATGCGGAATTAAGAATAGGGAACAACAGATCCCAAATAAAAATAAATGCAAAGGTGGACACAGGCGCTATGAGCAACCTTATCCCTTGGGAATACTTCAAAAAACTCAAGCATGTACACCTTCAAGACACTCCTATCCGACTATTAGCCTTTGGGGGTGTTCAAATCGACCAAGTGGGCGTATGTCACCTAGGAGTCAGATATGGTGACAAGTTCACAAGTACCAACTTCCATGTAGTAAGAAGTGATGGACCCGCGCTACTTGGCCTCCAGACATCTAGGAAACTAGGACTAGTGACCCTCAATTTTACAATAGGGACCAATATACCAAAACAAGACCACACCACTTTACCCGCGGCAGTACAATCAAAACCAGAAGGAGATACGAAAGAAAGAGAACGGATACTCAAGGAATTTGCTGACATATTCGAAGGCATTGGCTGCTTGCCAGGGGAGTACAGCATCAAGATTGACCCGTCAGTACCCCCAGTAATACACCCACCCCGTCGGGTACCAATAGCCTTGAAAGAGAAATTCAAAGCAGAGTTAGACTCCCTTGTAGCTCAAGATATAATAACCCCTGTAACAAAACCGACAGCCTGGTTCAACTCTTTTGTATGCGTCACAAAAGCCAATGGATCTGTCAGACTATGCCTGGACCCTAAGGACTTAAACAGGGCAGTGTTGCGGCCACACTTTGTTACACCAACATTTGAGGAAATCATCTCCAGACTTCATGGAGCAAAATGGTTCTCAATAGTGGATGTGAAATCAGGCTACTGGAACATGAAGCTGGACAAAAAATCAAGAGAACTTACAACATTCATCACTCCTGGGGGACGCTATATGTTTAAGCGCTTCCCAATGGGGGTCAAGAGTGTGCAAGACGAATTTCAGCGAGCCATGTTTGAGACCTTTGGGGACATTAAAAATGTCCTCTCAATATCGGACGACACCGTTATCGTTGGATTTGAGGAGGATGGCAGCGATCATGACATAGCACTCAACAAACTCCTAGAAAGAGCTCGGTCTAAGAACTGCAAATTCAACCCGGATAAATTAGTGGTTCGCACGCAAGAAATCTCTTTTTTTGGCCACATTATATCAAGGGATGGAATAAAACCAGATCCAAAGAAGACAGAGGCGATCGTCCAAATGAAACCACCAAAAGACGAAAAACAATTAGCAAGCTTTCTTGGGCTAGCAAATTATTTAAACAAATTCTCGCCACAACTGGCAATGCTGACCAAGCCACTCCGAGATCTTCTGTCAACAAAAACTCAATTCATCTGGACTGAACAGGAACAGATGGCTTTTAACAGCATAAAAGACGAAGTAGGGAAAGCAATTGTGCTTAAATATTTTGATCCAAAAGCGCCAATAAATATACAGGTTGATGCATCATCAGCTGGACTGGGTGCAGCCCTCATCCAAAATGGAATGCCGGTCGCTCTAGCAAGCAAAACCCTGTCGGGGCCTGAGACAAGGTACTCGAACATAGAACGCGAAATGCTAGCAGTGGTTTTGGGGCTGGAAAAGTTCCATCACTATGTATGGGGCCAAGCAGTGACAATAATAACTGATCACAAACCGCTAGAATCAATAGCCCTAAAGAATCTTGCTAATGCACCACCAAGGTTAGCGAGAATGTTACTTAAAATCCAAGGCTATGATTTCACAGTTAAATACAATCCAGGAAAATCCATTCCCATAGCCGACTGCATGTCCAGGGTGTCACCAATCCCAGGGGAACCAATCAGGGATGTAGACATCAACATACATCTACTTAACGCACACCTGAACGCGTCCCCAACTCGCTTGCTAGATATCAAGGCAGAAACACCCAAAGACCCAGTATTAAAACAGCTCACCAGCACAGTTATGTCTGGATGGCCAGAAAATCGATCCGGCTGCCACTCTCACGTACAAGCTTTTTGGAATTATAGGGACGAAATTTGCCTCCAAGATGGAGTACTCCTTAAAGGCAACAAAATCATCATACCTCGCTCACTTCAACCAGACATCCTACAACAACTACATTCATCCCACCAAGGGATAGAGAAAACCCGCTTACTGGGCCGAACAGCAGTGTTCTGGGTCGGTATCAACAAAGACATAGAGGAACTAATTAGAGACTGCTCCACATGTCAGAAGTACCAACCCAGTCTCCCATCAGAAACACTACTCCAGCACGAGACCCCTTCTTACCCATGGCAGTATGTCAGTACCGACATCTTTACCATGGAAGATAAGGAATTTTTACTGGTGGGGGACCATTACAGCCGCAGCCCTTTCATAGGCGTCTCCACTCGACGACATCAGCTGCAGTAATCCGACAAATGAAGCTCCTGTTCGAAGAACGAGGTGTCCCGGAGGCAGTATTCAGTGACAATGGGCCCCAGTATTCCAGTGCAGAGTTTGAAGATTTTGCCAAATCGTACAACTTTAGGCACACTACCTCGTCACCACTCCACCCCCAGTCAAACGGGTTCGCAGAAAGGATGGTGGGCGCCTGTAAAAAGTTGTTGTTGAAAGCACGAGAAACGAACACAGACACCCACCTAGCAATGATGGCGTACAGGGCCACACCGCTATCAGCTCAAATCAAATCCCCAGCAGAACTACTGAATGGAAGACCAATGAGGACCCCACTAGTGTCGAAACAACAACTAGGGGATGAACAAACAAAGCTAGAGTTGGAGAAGAGCAAAGAAGAAACAAAAAAGTGGTATGACCGAAAGAATAGCCATCAACACACACAGTTACATACCGGCCAACAGGTTCATGTTCAGGACAAAAGAACCAGACTCTGGGAACCTGGAAAGATTGTGCAGATCGCAGCAGAGCCAAGGTCATATGTAGTAAAATTTGCCAACGGTGGAATCCATCGCAGAAACCGGCAGTTATTAGGGCCAACAAAGGGAAAGGCGGACAACACGAAATGCCAGCACCTACGAAAAACTTGTGGCACACACCGAGTCCCTTACCCTCACAGCACTATCCCAGCACAGGGACCACGGCCAGCCAGTGGTCAACCATCAACCATCTCAAGCACACATCCATCAGTTCCATCAACACCTGCCAAACTACGTAGGTCGAACAGGACGAGCAAACCCACCCAGCGGCTCGACCTGTAACAGAACAAAATGAACTATCTCCCCCACCCCGCAACCTCTCCAGCCCATCACAGCCCAACGTACTTCTCCTTTAATACAGAAGGGGATGTTGTAGTATCAGCAATAGAAATTTAGCTAGCCCTCCTCCCACTCCCTTCCCATATCCCCTCTTCCGGTTTCGGGCTCACCGTCAGCAGTTCCGGTTTGTACACCTAAGTAAATAAACGTGTTTCACTTCAGCCTCCTTGTATTTTCGTCTAATCGACATCAATCAATGTATACGGATATCACAACAGTGAGTACATATAATAATAGCAGTAATAATAAAAAGAAGGATAAGAAAAGAAGAAGAAAAAGAAGAAGAGTGAAAATAGAAACGACAAGCAGCTGCATGGATAATATATAAGACTGACCAAAGATGAGACGCACGAAAACACATAGACATGGGTACGAAAATGACACTTGAACAGAGAAACAGTATCGCCATTTAGAACCGCACAAAATAATGCGATCAAAACGAACTATATCATATATAAATAGACAAAGCCCTGGTAAACAGTAAATGTAGACACTGTGGATAAAGAGTAGAAACGGTAAATAACTATAAAGGCGCGAAGAGTACTGTTATCTTGTGGAGTCTGATTGCCACTCAAATTCCATGAGACATTCACGATCAAAGAGAAATCAATGGTAAACAGCGAAGAGTGCTGGAAATCTGAGGAGGCATTTTGTCACACAACCACCAGAGAACACCATTTGTGACTGTTAGTGAACAATCACTTATAATCACTTATGTGAAAACTCCTGATGAGTAAATAATATTAAATCTGAGTAGACGTTGGTACTCGGACTCCAGGGAACACCACCTGTTTTATTTCCAGATAGTGAATAATGGTAAGTGCTAATGACCCCACCCCCGCCCGAGAAAAAAAACACGCAAAGTGTGATGGAATCAGCCTCGGGTGATATCATACAGAATAATTGTGAAAAAATCAAGAAGGATAGAAAAAGCTAGCAGGGAGAACACTAACCAAACCTCAATTAGAAGGGTGGAGAGAGTACTGGGACCTTAAGGAAACTTATTGCCACCCCAATCATAGAGAAGGCCAATGGTCGTTTACAGCGTGAAATCAATAGTAAGGGGCAGTTCCGATAACGCAAAATGATTTACAATGATTATCGAAAGAGGCTGAGAGCAATTGAAATCTGGGGTGACTTCTTGTCACTGAGATTTCAGAGATCCTCACCTATCATTGTCAGCGATAAATTACTGATAATGATCTATGTGAGAAGTCCTAGTTAGATAATATCAATAATGATGATGATAATAATAATAATAATAATAATAATAATAATAATAATAATAATAATAATAATAATGTGATTATCAGTGAGCAATCATTGTGTGAGAACGCCTTGTGAGTACATGATAATAATAACAATAACAATAACAATAATAATAATAATAATAATAATAATAATAATAATAATAATAATAATAATAGATAGGGGAGATAGAAAACTGCGGAACCACAGAACCTGCTGAGATAGAACTCAATGAAAAAGAAGCAAGTGAAGTGGAGAACATAAGACGATACATGTTAGAAAACAAAACAAAACTCCCATCTCTCAGGAATGAAGTAGCGAAGAAGTTACAAGCAGAAACAGAAAGAGTAAACAGACTCTTCACACACATCCCAACAGAAACTATTACAGACCTAAACAACCTGATATATGCAGGGGCAAAATCGGTAAGTATGAAACTAAGAAACGAAGAGAATGGACAAAAGAGAGGACCGACAAAACCTGGATGGGAAATCAGACTGGAAACCCAGATCACCAAACTTCGGAAAGAAGCTAAAACCGTGAACAGAAGGAAGGAGGACATGAAACGATTAAGAAGCAAAAATCAGAAACGCAAGGAAAAACTAAATGAGAAACATGAAGAAATAAAACAAAGGATAGCAGCAATAGAAGGAAGACTGAGACGATACAGGTACAAATCAGAACAGAGCAAACAGAACAGGACCTTTGAAAACAATGAAAGCCAGTTTTACAAAAACGTAAATGGAGAAAAACAACGACAGGGCAACTGAACCCAACAGAAACAAAACAATTCTGGAGCAAGATATGGGAAGAACCAAAAAAGCACAACAAGAATGCCCAATGGTTGAAAAACATGAAAGATGAACTGCAAGAAATCGAAGAAGGAACCGAAACAGAAATCAACAAAGAAACGATCAAGAAAACCCTAAGAAAAATGGCAAACTGGAGAGCACCAGGCCACGATGGAATACATGCATACTGGTTTAAAAAATTCACGACCCTGCATGAAAGAATAGCGCAGAAACTGAGCGGATGTATCCGCAAAACAGACATACCAGAATGGATGACGGAAGGAAGAACAACACTAATACAAAAAGACCCCAAAAAGGGAACGACCCCCAGCAACTACAGACCGATAACATGTCTACCAATAATGTGGAAAATTCTCACAGCACAACTGAGAGAACAAATCTACCAATCCCTGGAGAAACGTGGACTGCTCCCCGAGGAACAAAAAGGATGCCGGAAAGGACAAAGAGGTGCACATGATCTACTATACATTGATCAAAAGACCCTGAAGGAGGTGAAGAGCAGACAAAAGAACATAACCATGGCATGGATTGACTACAAGAAAGCCTACGACAGAATCCCCCAAACATGGATAATTGAATGCTTAAAAATATACAAGATACCAAGCAGGATTATTAATCTCATCCAGAAAGCAATGGAAACATGGAGACTAAAACTGACAGCCGGAGGACAATACCTGTCTGAGATAAAAATACAGAGAGGCATTTTTCAAGGAGACTCTCTATCACCACTACTGTTTATAATAGCCATGATGCCACTCAACTACATACTCAGAAAGTGTGATGCCGGATACAGGTTTACGGATACAGAACAAAGAATAAACCACCTGATGTACATGGATGACCTTAAACTGTTTGCAAAAAACAAAACAGAACTGGAAAAGCTGATAAACACAACCAGGATATTCAGCCAGGATATCCAAATGGAGTTTGGAATAGAAAAATGTGCACTGCTAGAGATCAAAAGAGGAAAACTGGAAAAGACAGAAGGTATAGAACTCCCCAACCAAGAGGAGATGAGGGCGCTAGGAGAACAAGATAGTTACAAATACCTGGGAGTTCTGGAAGCAGACACAATCAAATATACAGAAATGAAAGAGAAGATTGGAAAAGAATATCTACGAAGAACAAGGAAACTCTTAGAAACTAAACTATATAGCAGAAATCTAGTAAAAGGGATAAACACATGGGCTGTATCACTAATAAGATACTCTGGACCATTCATAAGCTGGACCAAAGAAGAACTCAGGCACCTTGACCAAAGAACTAGAAAACTAATGACTATGCACAATGCACTGCACCCAAAAGACGACACGGACAGACTCTACGTGAAAAGAAATGAAGGAGGTAGAGGACTGGTAAGTATAGAAGACTGTGTGGAAGACACCAAAAAAGAGCTGGAGAAATATGTAACCCAGAACACGGAAAGACTGATCACCACAGCAAGAGACACCAGCCCAACAAACAACCCCGGAAGCACTGAACCCAGAAACAAAAAGACAAGAAAGGAAAAGTGGGAAGAAAAACAACTACATGGACGCTTTATAAGACTCACAAGCGATGAAGCCAATGAAAACAGCTGGGCATGGCTAAGAAAAGGAAACCTGAACAGAGAAACGGGATCTCTGCTGACGGCCGCACAGAACAATGCGATTAGGACAAACTTTATTAAAGCAAAGATAGATAAAACCCAGGAAAACAGCAAATGCAGATTGTGTGGACAAAGAGACGAAACGATAAATCATATAATAAGTGAATGCAGCAAGCTAGCACAAAGGGAATACAAGAACAGACATGACAGCATGGGGAAAGAAGTACACCGGGAAATGTGCAAACAACTTAATTTCGAATATGCAAGAAAACGGTACAAACACAAACCAGAAACTGTACTAGAAAACGAAAAACACAAAATCATATGGGATATGAATGTACAAACAGACAAACCCATAACAGCAAGGAGACCGGATATGATAATAATCAACAAGAAAGAAAAATCCTGCAAAATCGTGGACTTTGCCGTTCCAGCAGACCACAGAGTGAAGATCAAAGAGACGGAAAAGAGAAGCAAATATACTGAACTTGCCAGAGAATTGAAAGGAATATGGAACATGAAGAAAGTCAGTATAACACCAATAATCATAGGAGCACTAGGAACAGTCCCCAAAAACATGGAGAAAAGACTAGGAGAAATAGGAATCAAAGGGATAACTGAGACAATACAAAGGACAGTAATGATCAAAACAGCTACAATCCTGAGAAATGTCCTCGAATGCGGAAACCAACCCACATAAGCAACGAATGGAGAACAAACACATGGAAGCACAAAACAACAGAACCGGGGAAAATACAACCGAACGAGAGAGGCGCAAGCATAGGCTGACGCCACGAAAATTATGGACAGAGGGTCGAGGAGGGAAAGCGCAAAACCAGACCTCCACTGGAAGAGCGCGGACAGCTCTGGGACCTTGGGAAGGCTTGTTGCCACTCGGGCCCCAGAGGAGACCAATGGCCATTATCAGCGGGAAATCGTTGGTAGGTGGCTGTTGCGATTACCGCAAGGTCATCAGCGGTGATGAACGAAAAGAGGTGGAGCATACTGGAGGCCTGAGGAGACTTGTTGTCACTCAGACTCCAGGGAATACCACAGGTTGTCGGCAGTGGGTGACCACTGACGATGACCAGTGTGATAACCCCTAGTGAGTAAATAATAATAGGAATCAAAGGGATCACTAAAGCTATACAAAGGACGGCAATGATCAAAACTGCTGCAATTTTAAGAAAAATCCTTGAATGCGGAAAACAACACGCATAAGCTACGAAGGGTCACATGGAATCTACAACAGGAAGGAAACAAACTCACAGAAAGAACACCACATCACAAACCAACGAACAGAAAATGTCAGAAACATCACTTCATAAATTACATCAACCTCAACTGGCACCACACAAAAATTAACCAATGAAAAGAAATTGCAAGAAACACGAAAAGCTCCCCGCTCCTCGTCCCCACTCCCCCCGCTACCCTGTCCTCCCGCTATCCTCTCCCGCTATCCTTCTCTTTCCCCTTCTACCCCCCCAAAAAAAATATATATGAAAAAAAAAATAGATAAATAAATAAATGAAAAATGGTACCAGACGGTCAAGGAGGATGAGAAGACCGATGGGGACAGCACAAACCAGACCTCCACTGGAAGTGCAGAGTGTGCTTGGACATTGGGGAGGCTTATTGCCACCCAACTTCCAGAGAAGACCAATGGGCCTTACCAGCAAGAAATCAATAGTAAACGGTTGTTACGATACTGCAAGGTTATTTGCGGTGGCTATCGATAAAAGTTGAAGAATACTGGAAATCTGGGGAGAATTGTTGTCACTCAGACTCCAGGGAATACCACTGGTTGTTGTTGGTGAGCAATCGCTGATGATTACTTGTGAGAGCACTTCTAGCGAGTACAAATAATAATAATAATAATAATAATAATAATAATAATAATAATAATAATATTAATAATAATAATAATGATAACAATAATTATAACAAAATAATAATAATAATTTAAATATATCAGCTGAAATTAAAATCTTAAACCTATATATTATATTTATTCAATACATTATTCTTGAGACGAGGAGTTGTTATATGAGTACATTGTCGAGTTCTATGTATGAAAACATATTTTTTAATGGAACTCGCTCCAGACAAGGCATGAAGTCACTTGATGTAAGGAGCTAATAAAAACAAATATGATGATCGCAAAGACAGGGGATGCCTATTGCCATTAGTCTTGGAAAGGCCATAATTGTAGGTATGGGGTAAAACAGTCAGCAGGAAGAGAGTTCCACAAGCCTGCGGTTCTTGGAAAGAAGCTACTAGAAATAGGAGTCTGTATTACAATGAGGTATCAAAACAGCGAATTGATGGAGACCACTAAACCAGCAAGTCAAACGAGCTGAAACAAAAGATCAAAATAGATCACATAATATTGAAGAACACATGCCATAATAGTAGTTATAGAAAAGACTGAGACTAGCAATATCACATCTGCGAGAGAGAGGGTGTACAGAAGACAAAATGGTAGGGCCAATTAAATTACAGATACGTTTCTGCACCTTATCAAGAGCCCTCAAATGAGACAAAGATTCACCCGCCTAAATATGACAACAGTACTCAATACTTCCTACAAATTCAAAACTTCCTTACGTCTGTTATATGTTCCCACGTTGGAACGTTTCCATGTTAAAGGTTGAATGGAAAACGCATAAACTTATACTTTCGTGGTGATACACAATATCAGAAGAAAACCTTAACGCACGTCGCAAAATATAGTTTTTTTTTACGCACAGAATTTGTCCTCTATGACATAGATGACTTTTAACAATAACATAATCCTTCTTTGAAGCCGTTCTCTTAAAATCCTGCCTTTTTTACAGATTGTTTCGAATCCTCTTATAGTATTCTTCTGCATCCAGTTGACAATTTCAGTGACTCTTATCGTCGGGTGACTTTTGAACCTTGATAACTGGTGAGACATTGGAACAAAATGATCCAATTCATGTAGAGATCTTAAGGCAAGCAGAATATTTTATGAGTATTCGGCATTAATTTTATAGAGACAACGAAGATAAACAAAATTTCATGACATTTTGGGGAGAAATGAAATTAAAATCGTAAGATGTAAAAGCGATTAAATAAATAAATTAAATGTAGTTAAGTGTACAAAATAAAACGTTTGGTTATATTTATCAGTTACGAATTAAAAAAAAAATCACTATGTTTTCACGCTGTTTGGGGAAACTTGATTAAATTACAAGTTAGGAATGTTATGTAGTCATGAAGATTCCAAATGTTTTTCAGCTTTGAATCTAAAGAAATAAAGTAATCATATGGAAATCGATAAATGTGAGTTTAATATGTTTAATAAATTTTCTGGAAAAAATTATGCTAAAAGTATATTTTTTAAAATTAAGTTTAGTCCGAACGAAATTACATACATCAGTAAATGTTAAAATATAGCAATTCAAACAGAGTTAGGAGATTGTGTGTTCTCTCCTTCGCTCTCTCTATCTATCCATATATATATATATATATATATATATATATATATATATATATATATATATATATATATATATATGTACTATATATGTCTGTACGATATATGAATGTATGTGTGTGTGTGTGTGTGTGGGTGTGTGTGTGTGTGTGTGTGTGTGTGAGTGTGTGTGTGTGTGTGCAAAGAAGGTGAGCTCCTTCTGTCGCACGAAAAAACTTCTAACACCATTTTCCCATGCATGGACTACTGTTGTCACATGTGAGCTGGAGCATCAACCGCTAGTCCCTCCCTATGAGACCGGGTACAAAACATAGTCTCCTATCTAATAGGTTTCGCACTTTGATCCAAGCTCCAACCCCTGCCCCATCGCACCAATCGTGCATCTATGTGCATGTTTTACAAGTACTCCGATGGAATCTGCTCCGATTAAGTCGCTGCACTGTTGCCCCCCTCGACGTAAATACTCCCGACCAACCTGACAAGCAGCAACATCGCACCTCTTCACTGTAGATGGACCCAGATGCCAGTACGCTTTCTACTATAATAGTCTCTTCTCTCGAACTGATAGTCTTGGAATTCCCTCCCTTTTCCCTGCTCCCTTGACTGTACTGACATGACGAAATTAAAATGTAATGGAGACACACATTTCGCTGCTCGACTCCGTACTTAAGGGTGATACCTACAGTGGCACCCTAATTCACAGTAACCGCTTACGTCTAAGTGGGAATATGCCTTGCTTAGGGTGAATAAAAGTTGATATACATATATATATATATATATATATATATATATATATATATATATATATATATTCATATAAATATATATTTATATATGCATATATATATATTTATATATACATATATATATATATTTATATATATATATATATATTTATATATATTAATATATATTCATATATATATATATATATATATATTCATATATATATATATTTATATATATATTTATATATTCATATTCATATATATATATATATATATATATATATATAGATATATATATAGATATATATATATATATATATATAGAGAGAGAGAGAGAGGGGGAGAGAGAAAGCGATTTTTTAATTACCTAATTTATAAATTAATTTTTGTATACAGATTTTTAAAACAAAAAATCATCGTATATATATATATATATATATATATATATATATATAATATTAAGAATTCGGAAACGAAACGAACGATGTGTTTTGTTTTTAATAAAGCTTATTTATTTGACTTTTTTTTCTAATTTTCGGCCTAAAATGTCCTATTCATATATAAACATTTTTTCTTTCTTTTATTATACTTCTCACTAAAGATAAAATGTCTTTGTTTATAGAAGAACGCCCGATGTTATTCGGCTACGATTCAGTGTCGTTACGAGAGGTTTTGCACATGGTCGTGCAAGCTGTAAATCGTGAATGGGTCTCTTCTTGAAACATAAGGATATTCGGATATTTAGAATATAAAATATTTGAAATTTTAAATGAATTATATTAAATAAAAACAACTGCATCCTTCGTTTTCGTTGAAAATGGACATCCAATTTAGATGAGTCAATAGAATAAGTTGAAGATTCTTTTCATGTTGAAATTGTTTCCAGTCACTGAGTGATAAGAGCTCGTCGACCCTGAACTACAAGATAGAGAAAGAGATGATGAAGTGAGTGAGAAAGAGACAGCACGATTGCTAAACGCTTTTGCCCTTTGAGTGGCTATGTAACATTACAACATTATAACGTTTTATTGCCACTATGGCCGAATATATGTATTTTATGGTATTTTTAAAAATAATTTTCAAACTGTAAGCTACTGCCTCATACATTACTCACGATATTCACAAAAATCTCACATAGTCGTGTGCATGAATTAAGGTAAGAATTTAAAAATGCATTGAATAATAATTTGCATTTTATTAACGATTTAAAAGCATGTAGTGTCTGTACTATCAATTCGGCGATACTCGATTTATCCGGAAGTTTCTCACTTTCCTGTTTTATCTTTTGCTGTTGTTGATATTGTTATGGTTATTATTGTTGAATACAGCATAATAACGTCGACACACCGGTTTCCGTTAGATCACCGAAGTTAAGCGACGTTGAGTCTGTTCAGTACTAAAATGTGTGCCCATTTTGAAATACCAGGTGCTGTATGTGCTTTCCGTTTATCTCGGCATATTTCCTGTAGTCCTGTGTTTCTCTTCATCATTGCCGACTAAGAAGAAATGTGGTTGGTTATTGCGTAACCCTTTCGTTACGATTACCCGTACAGATACCCTATATCTACTGTCTCTTAAGACTGAACAGAGGTTATGTTCTTTTTAATTGTTCTTGAACGAATCCAGGTTTTCCACAGAGCCTAGGAAGATCGTGCCTTAAGATTGTCTGTCTGCATGACGCCCTCGTTAGTTGTAGATATTAGTCTAAATGCAAGATTGCTGGTTCTTACTACCACGGCACAGGTCACGGCATACGAATCTGGGAAAGTTTGGGCTCGGGATACACAAGGCAATGGCGGTAGCGCATAAGCGGAAGTAACGTTGTTCTTCTCACTCGATTGATTTGCGTGTCTGCGCCTGACATGCGCGTAATTGCAACACACAAAGACAGAGACGACAAAATGACGACAGACCTTGATGTTGACTCTTTCTGAATTTTCACCATAGTTTTGTGAGATGGTTAGTTTTGACACTACCACTGTATATCCACTCGTTTCACGGTGAAACGGGGTTTTACTTTCGGTGTTGAGGTGCTTTTTTAATTATCCATTTGTTTACAATTGTCTCAAATAACTGCGTTCTTTTACAAGATACCAACACAATTGATGTATGACTAAGATAATGCTTCAAAACGAGACTCGGCGATTAAGTGTATTCTATCTAAAACTTCGATCAATCTGATTATTTATCTAATGAACTAGTTTTGTAAAACTAGAAATTAAACTATATTCAATTATTTACCCAACATATAATAGTGTATATCATATTAAGTATCGTGTGTGTTTTAATTATCTTTCTTTTTAGTCTTCAAGTTAACGTGTATTTACTTCATTCTTTTTCTATA
Organism: Sepiola atlantica; assembly: GCA_963556195.1. Taxonomy (NCBI): domain Eukaryota; kingdom Metazoa; phylum Mollusca; class Cephalopoda; order Sepiida; family Sepiolidae; genus Sepiola; species Sepiola atlantica. Next base: position 113,104,022 of record OY744523.1, on the reverse strand, counting down.
CATGTATTTATTCAATTTTCTCTTCGGCTCACCGTGTGTTCAAATCTTTACATCCTCTAAACGAGGGCATAAATCATTCGATTTTTCATATGGTAAGAATTTCATTACTTCCACGTAATACATACAACACGCTAAAGCGATGGATTACATGTCCGTCTCACATAATTGGATATTTTTGTACAGTGATGGTCTCTATAAAACGTATGTTCCCTACTTATCGTGCCAAATATCTGATTGATTGAAGTAAACTTTTCTGTTGTATGTTATTCAAATGTTGCTAATACGAAACCTGTCAAAAAAGTATCCGACCTTAGACCAGAAAAATATTTCAAATATCTGACGGGATTGGAACCCTAATACCCTTCAAAGTAGGCCTCTTGCGCTTGCACACACTTAGCCAACCAATCGATCCACTGCTGGAAAAAACCCTTGAAGTCTTCTTTTGGAATGGTGTTCATCTCCGGCGTCGCATTCCGAATTAGTAAAAAAAAAACAGGAACTTTTCAGTTGCGTCTTTAATTTTCGAAACAACCAATATATACACGAGACAGAGAATAGTATAAGATGTAAAAATATAAATACGTTCTAAAATGGTTAAGATAAGGAAATATTGTTATATTCCGGCATCGCACATACGACTCCGGTGATCGAGGAACAAGGTGGAAGCAATTAAGATTTAATTATATATATAAATAGAGAGTTGTTCTGTCATTCCGTTCGTCAGTAAGAACTTTTTTTTACTTAATAAACACATGTGTCTCATTTCGAAATATCAGAGATCTTAACTACTTTTAGAAATGGAAAATATTGCATTAATAGTAAATAATAAATTCCCAAAAAATAAAGCGGATGCCAAAAAATGGTTAGCCGGGGATTGGAACTATTTCGGGTGATGATTATTTTACGACATACATTGCGCTTTACTTATATTTAAAAAAAATTATATGAGGACGTTTACGTAACAAAAACAGTTATTCTTCTGATTCTATATTTTAATAATTATTGTTTAGGGATGGAAATGGTATTTAGAACTCATGCGTGCGAGAACAAAGAAAATATTTGTTTAATACGTAAGTGTATTAGACTGTGGATGGTATCACTTTAAACTTGAGAGTTACAGACTGACAGATCGTTACGGATGTTCTTTAAGGGATGCTTACACGCACGAGACATGCATACAGATGGATCTCCTGATTGATAAAGCCTATTCATAGAAGAATAATATATTTTAAATTACTTAGCTTATCCGTAAAGTTCGACCCAAATTTTAGTAGTTCACTGTCAACATTTTGAGAGATTTAGTGTATTTACATTTCCGGTTAGAGCATACTTCAAACTATCTCTTGAGACAGTAAGTTAAACTTTATTTTACTTGTGCCAATTTTGGAGACGTTTAGAAATGGAGGATTGTAAGACCGATTTTAGGCACTTGATGCTTTTCTATTTCTGTAAAGACAAAATTGCATCTCATATCACAAAAAAGATATGCGCAGTGTACGGTGATGATGGTTACGGTTACAGAACTGTAAGAAGTGGTTTGCAAAGTTTAGAGCTATATAGTTTCGCCTTAATGATAAAGGACGATCAGGCGGACGATGATGACTAAAGCAAAACATCAATTGAGTACAACCCACATTACACAACAGGATAACAGACATAAAGTCTTAACATATCAGAATTCAATATTTATGAGCATTTGATTAGATATGTAATGGCATATATTTTTTTATATTTTCATTTCCTATAAAATTCCGCACGGACTCTCCAGACAACTTGATACATTGCACATGCACATAGAAATATAATAACACCGACGCACACACACACACACACACACACACACACATATATATATATATATATATATATATATATATATATAATTGAAATAAAAGCCAAATTAGCAATACAAGATTAATTTATTTATTTTTTTTTTTCTTACATTAATCCTATCGATTACGGAATAAAATTCCTTCTTCAGGGGTGACCAGTATTGAGTCATTTTCTTTTTTTTTTTTTCATCAAAAAACAAGAATAAAGAAACTTATTTCTTTGTTAATTTGATAAACGTCTTAGATGGTACGACGTCAACGCCTTGATGTTATGAAATGGCGGTAGGATTCAAAACCGGTGACGAACGAGAGATGCGTTGGCACGCTGTCGAGTAATGTGTGTGTTTTTCGTTCAAGTTTTAAGTATTGCATGGAAAGTTTATAAAATTGAAATAAAAGCCAAATTAGCAATACAAGATTAATTTATTTATTTATTTTTTTCTTACATTAATCCTATCGATTACGGAATAAAATTCCTTCTTCAGGGGTGACCAGTATTGAGTCATTTTCTTTTTTTTTTTTTCATCAAAAAACAAGAATAAAGAAACTTATTTCTTTGTTAATTTGATAAACGTCTTAGATGGTACGACGTCAACGCCTTGATGTTATGAAATGGCGGTAGGATTCAAAACCGGTGACGAACGAGAGATGCGTTGGCACGCTGTCGAGTAATGTGTGTGTTTTTCGTTCAAGTTTTAAGTATTGCATGGAAAGTTTATAAAATTGAAATAAAAGCCAAATTAGCAATACAAGATTAATTTTTTTTTTTTTTTTTTCTTACATTAATCCTATCGATTACGGAATAAAATTCCTTCTTCAGGGGTGACCAGTATTGAGTCATTTTCTTTTTTTTTTTTTCATCAAAAAACAAGAATAAAGAAACTTATTTCTTTGTTAATTTGATAAACGTCTTAGATGGTACGACGTCAACGCCTTGATGTTATGAAATGGCGGTAGGATTCAAAACCGGTGACGAACGAGAGATGCGTTGGCACGCTGTCGAGTAATGTGTGTGTTTTTCGTTCAAGTTTTAAGTATTGCATGGAAAGTTTATAAAATTGAAATAAAAGCCAAATTAGCAATACAAGATTAATTTATTTATTTTTTTTTTTTCTTACATTAATCCTATCGATTACGGAATAAAATTCCTTCTTCAGGGGTGACCAGTATTGAGTCATTTTCTTTTTTTTTTTTTCATCAAAAAACAAGAATAAAGAAACTTATTTCTTTGTTAATTTGATAAACGTCTTAGATGGTACGACGTCAACGCCTTGATGTTATGAAATGGCGGTAGGATTCAAAACCGGTGACGAACGAGAGATGCGTTGGCACGCTGTCGAGTAATGTGTGTGTTTTTCGTTCAAGTTTTAAGTATTGCATGGAAAGTTTATAAAATTGAAATAAAAGCCAAATTAGCAATACAAGATTAATTTATTTTTTTTTTTTCTTACATTAATCCTATCGATTACGGAATAAAATTCCTTCTTCAGGGGTGACCAGTATTGAGTCATTTTCTTTTTTTTTTTTTCATCAAAAAACAAGAATAAAGAAACTTATTTCTTTGTTAATTTGATAAACGTCTTAGATGGTACGACGTCAACGCCTTGATGTTATGAAATGGCGGTAGGATTCAAAACCGGTGACGAACGAGAGATGCGTTGGCACGCTGTCGAGTAATGTGTGTGTTTTTCGTTCAAGTTTTAAGTATTGCATGGAAAGTTTATAAAATTGAAATAAAAGCCAAATTAGCAATACAAGATTAATTTATTTATTTATTTTTTTCTTACATTAATCCTATCGATTACGGAATAAAATTCCTTCTTCAGGGGTGACCAGTATTGAGTCATTTTCTTTTTTTTTTTTTCATCAAAAAACAAGAATAAAGAAACTTATTTCTTTGTTAATTTGATAAACGTCTTAGATGGTACGACGTCAACGCCTTGATGTTATGAAATGGCGGTAGGATTCAAAACCGGTGACGAACGAGAGATGCGTTGGCACGCTGTCGAGTAATGTGTGTGTTTTTCGTTCAAGTTTTAAGTATTGCATGGAAAGTTTATAAAATTGAAATAAAAGCCAAATTAGCAATACAAGATTAATTTTTTTTTTTTTTTTTTCTTACATTAATCCTATCGATTACGGAATAAAATTCCTTCTTCAGGGGTGACCAGTATTGAGTCATTTTCTTTTTTTTTTTTTCATCAAAAAACAAGAATAAAGAAACTTATTTCTTTGTTAATTTGATAAACGTCTTAGATGGTACGACGTCAACGCCTTGATGTTATGAAATGGCGGTAGGATTCAAAACCGGTGACGAACGAGAGATGCGTTGGCACGCTGTCGAGTAATGTGTGTGTTTTTCGTTCAAGTTTTAAGTATTGCATGGAAAGTTTATAAAATTGAAATAAAAGCCAAATTAGCAATACAAGATTAATTTATTTATTTTTTTTTTTTCTTACATTAATCCTATCGATTACGGAATAAAATTCCTTCTTCAGGGGTGACCAGTATTGAGTCATTTTCTTTTTTTTTTTTTCATCAAAAAACAAGAATAAAGAAACTTATTTCTTTGTTAATTTGATAAACGTCTTAGATGGTACGACGTCAACGCCTTGATGTTATGAAATGGCGGTAGGATTCAAAACCGGTGACGAACGAGAGATGCGTTGGCACGCTGTCGAGTAATGTGTGTGTTTTTCGTTCAAGTTTTAAGTATTGCATGGAAAGTTTATAAAATTGAAATAAAAGCCAAATTAGCAATACAAGATTAATTTATTTTTTTTTTTTTCTTACATTAATCCTATCGATTACGGAATAAAATTCCTTCTTCAGGGGTGACCAGTATTGAGTCATTTTCTTTTTTTTTTTTTTCATCAAAAAACAAGAATAAAGAAACTTATTTCTTTGTTAATTTGATAAACGTCTTAGATGGTACGACGTCAACGCCTTGATGTTATGAAATGGCGGTAGGATTCAAAACCGGTGACGAACGAGAGATGCGTTGGCACGCTGTCGAGTAATGTGTGTGTTTTTCGTTCAAGTTTTAAGTATTGCATGGAAAGTATGACTCAATACTGGTCACCCCTGAAGAAGGAATTTTATTCCGTAATCGATAGGATTAATGTAAGAAAAAAAAAATAAATAAATTAATCTTGTATTGCTAATTTGGCTTTTATTTCAATTTTATAAACTTTCCATGCAATACTTAAAACTTGAACGAAAAACACACACATTACTCGACAGCGTGCCAACGCATCTCTCGTTCGTCACCGGTTTTGAATCCTACCGCCATTTCATAACATCAAGGCGTTGACGTCGTACCATCTAAGACGTTTATCAAATTAACAAAGAAATAAGTTTCTTTATTCTTGTTTTTTGATGAAAAAAAAAAAAGAAAATGACTCAATACTGGTCACCCCTGAAGAAGGAATTTTATTCCGTAATCGATAGGATTAATGTAAGAAAAAAAATAAATAAATAAATTAATCTTGTATTGCTTATTTGGCTTTTATTTCAATTTTATAAACTTTCCATGCAATACTTAAAACTTGAACGAAAAACACACACATTATATATATATATATATATATATATATACATATATATATATATATATATATATATATATATATATATATATATATATATATATATATATATATATATATGTTATATTGAATTGGATGTTAGTTATATTATCGTGTTTACACAGTCTAATACAATAAGACAAAATATGGGGTTCAAGAATGGGATAAAAATATCTTAAGTTTCCTCAATTTTCCCGAAATCCGACAGGACACCGGACATGCTCGTCTATATATATATATATATATATATATATATATATATATATATATAAAGTTCAGAACGACATTAGTATCGTCGATTTACAATCGGACAAAGGAGAACAGCACGTGACCATTTTTGTGACTTCTCTTTAGCGTCCGTTCTTGTTTGTTGCTTCAAAAAATGTCGAATCGCGCGCTGTGTTTGATCGTAACGATATTTTAATCCCCTATTGTGTTTGTTCTAGTTTCGAGTTTATGTAAATCACGGATATTTGCAGCATGGGTAAGTGTAAAAAAGATATTTTGGGATCTATAAATTTACGTCGAGGTTACAATTAACTCTGACCGTCTACTGCTTCGGTTCCAACGCCGGCAAAAGACAAAAAAAACGAATAGCACAAAACCCACAAGACCAAGGCAGAAAACTAAACTACCCTAGCATCGGAAATCAATAACGGTTGGCAATAGCTTAAACCTACGATAAACCGTGGAAAAAAACGTGTATCATCATTGGCTCAAAAGAAATTTGACAAATTCTAAAACCTAAAAATTCCTCAAATAACACACTACGGGTCATTAATGACTCCAACAATAATTGCTTTTATAAGAGAGGGGACATTTTCAAAAGAATGTATTTACAAGGGGCAGGCACTATTAATTTACTGGACGAACCGAATTACATAAAGAAAAAATCTCAATAGGAATAAGAGAATATCTGCGCCATTCAACCACACGAGCAGTAAAAATTAATACAGAAATAAAGATACCAATCTACACTTATAGTATAGAATTAGGAAAAGCACAATCATATACCAATGCTCCCATGGAATTTTGTCTCCACGTGAAATTTTAAAAAAAATAATTTGGGGGGAAAATGTTTGTTTTATAACATAAATAATACAAATTAGCTTCTAACTTATTCAGCCACACATACTTTACGTGTGTTTTTCTACATTGAATTTCGTTGATCATATCCCAATTCCTTAAAAGCCATTGTATATATGTATGTATATATGTGTATAACTGTGTGTAGGTTTGTATAGTCAATCGTTATCCTGGTTGTTTGTGGAATACTAACGTTTTAGGATTATTCAAAATCCTTTACTTTTTTGAGCCAATAAAAGTATTTCGTTTTTGTTTCAGGCTACTTAAGAAAGTTGTCTTACAAAGATTTGGGTCGAAGGGAGTGAAAGGGTTTTTCGGAGTTTTTTTAAAATAGTTTGTAAAATAGATAGATCATTTCTTGAAACTATTTTTTTACAGAATATTCCTTCATTTCTCTTTGAATATTTTTAGGTATTTTCTAAGATGTTTTAAAACATAATCTAGGGATATTATTGAAGTTTTTACGAGAAATTCTAAACAAAGTTTTTTGTGAGTGGGGTTAAAAAATATTTGTTTAAGTTTTTTTAAAAATATTTTTTGATAACGTTCTTTTGAAATAGATTTTAAGGAGTTTATCATATTTTTTAAGTTTTATTTCAAAAGAACTTTATTTAACGTTTTTGGGGAAGGGTTATTTTTAGTGAATTTTTTTTAAAGGAATTTTATAAGGGAGTTTAAAGGCTTCTTACATTTTGGTACAATCCATCAGTTAGATATTTATCTTAAATATTCGTTTTTATGTATGTTTATGTGTTTATAGAATTTTTATATACACATAAGTATATTTTTAAATCAATACACTTACATAGTTAAACCTTTTTTTCTCTCTCTAGTGTATGTGTAGGCACAAATAATTAAACAACTCACTTCAAAAAATAGTAAAGGAGATAAAAAACAAAACAACAAAACACTGGGTACGTCATTCTTTCACTTTATAGACATAGTTTGTGTTCTATTTTCTTAAAACCCATCTGAATGAACGGGACGATTTGTCTCCCTTACATCTAGTAATACATTTAAAGCAAGAAAGTGTTTGTGTTTACATATAACAACGATGATAAAAGCTTATTTCCATTGTTTATCGTAGGCTTACGCCATTGTCACCAATAATCGAGTTCCGATACTCGGGCTGTTTTGTTTTCGTCCTTGGCCTTCTGGTCTTCGTACTTTTCGGGGTTTTTTTGTGTCTTTTCAGAACATAAACTGTAGGCGGTCGGATTTAATCGTAACCTTGACTTAAATTAACAGATCCGGAAACTACTTTTTTTCAACTTACATATGCTGCAAATATCCGTAAAATATATGAATACATACACCGAAACTAGTGCAAGGATTGAAATATCATTATGACCTTACGCAGCGTAAGACTGGCGATTTTCAAAAGCAACAGACCACAAAAAGACTGAGGAGCGGTCGCAAAGGACGGTTACGTGCTGATCCCCTTTGTCGGATTTGAAATAGACGGAACTAATATTGTTCTAATATTCTGTAATACATATATAAATAAATACTACGCCTTTTTAATCATTCTTAATAATCGAGCACTCTGCTGGGGTTCTCTTCCACCGATCTTCCACAGATATATATATATATATATATATATATATATATATATATATAATTAAATAAGTAATGGTACAGTCAACGTTAATTAACCGACGTTTTGATTATATTAAATCTTTTCAAAGAATGAATAAAAATAAAAGTGCATTAAAACCGCCACCTGCGAAAAAAAGTCTGTGAAACAAAATGCCTGTTTTTTAAAACTTTTTATTCAGTCTTTGAAGAGATGTAATATAAGCTAAACGTTAGTCAATCAACGTTGACTCTACAAGTATTTCTTATTCATTATATAAATGCTCTCCTCGTTATTGAGTACTTTTGATAATATTGGTTTTATGTTCATTTTATTAATATATTTGAATTGTATTAATTAATATATATATATATATATATATATATATATATATATATATATATATATATATATATATATATATATATATATACAATTCTTTATAGATAAATATTGTTTTCAAATTGACTCATATATACATGTGTTTAATCCCAAACCTGTAATGATCAGTATGGGAGGAGACAATACCTGTCTATCGCACAATTCGACCTCCAATACGAAAGTCATTCTTTACTTAGTCGGAGCACTAATTGTTGGCGCCAACCTGCATTGCTGTGGAAATAGTAGGGTGAATTTATTCCTAAATGTCAAATTCAGCGGGCATGTTCGCAAGCTCTCAGGCAGAACTCAATAGGCGAGACAAAGAGTATTGCATCACGCTATAAATAACCGCTTCTTAATAAACTCACTTACAGTGCTCTATTGAGTGAGATTGTAGATAATTATTTATAAATCAATATTATTTTCAAAATTACTGATATACACATGTGTCTTATGCCAAGATTCCAATTATTAGAGTGGGAGGAGATAATCCCTGCCGGTTTCACTATTTGAACCCCAATACTAAAGTAGTCGGGCCACTAATTGCTGCGGCCATCACGCATTGCCGCAAAAAATAGAGAGTAAATTAACGTATAAATGCAAAATCTAGGAACTCAATAGGCGGGGCATAGAGTATTGCATCACGTTATAGCTATAAAAACTTCTTGTCGTCAACGTACATAATGTGCTCCATCTAGCGAGAGCTTCGAACAATTATCTATAAATAAATATTATATATATATATTCGTTTTCTCCTACAATCAGACATAACACCGCAGCCAATACCCACACTGAGAACAATAAACAGGAAGTATTAGACTCAAGTTTCACCCTTTTTGGGACCATTAAAGCAGGAAGGGAGAGACATGATTTATCATTCATTGTTAAAAATTTTTTAAAAGAAAGTAAGCTAGCTGACCGGTTTCGCCCTCACTAAAAAGCTGTATCGAGATAATTTAACAAAAAGACGTTCTAAATAATATATACGGGTCTTCAATCACGGACCATTTGTGCATAAACCCGTCTGCGTAAAGAAATTCCAGCATTGCCTCATTTGCCATCTTGAGGCATGCCTACTCGCTATTTCATCTGATTGGCCTTTTGGCTAAGATCAGAGTGTAGTATCTGTTCCGATGGATGCTCACTCTGTAGACCGGTATTGTCTTGGCCTTCGGGTCTTGATTCCGCCGGTCTGAGGTACTGTCCTGTGCAGTTCTAGGAGGTCCACCTTCCCAGGCTTTGCCTCCCCTCTTTGGGGAGGAGTAAGTTTATTGCTTACTGCCTGAGGCGCCCCTACCAGGGAATGCCGACGGGGCTGCCCAGGCAATTTTTAATGACCAGAGTGCTCAACTTCTCGAGTGCTGGTTTTTCTAATCCCACTTTCCCGACCTTGTGTCACATCTTACCTTGTGGGAGGTAGATAAATAAAAAAGTGTAGTATCTGTTCCGATGGATACTGCACCCTATAGACTGGTATTGTCTTGGCCTTCGGGGCTTGATTTACGCCGGTCTATGGGTCTGTCCTGTGCAGTTCTGGGAGGTCCACCTTCCCAGGCTTTGCCTCCCCTCTTTGGGGAGGAGTAAGTTTATTGCTTACTGCCTGAGGCGCCCCTACCGGGGAATGCCGACGGGGCTGGCCAGGCAAATTTTAAACCCCACTTTCCCGACCCGACCTTGGGGCACATCTTACTTGTGGGAGTAAGATAAAACTGGCCTTGTGCCTAACTCTTGGAGAGGAGTAAATAAATACTCGCTATTTCATCTTAAAATCTTGGAGACGATCTACATTCGCTTAAGGCGTCCCTCCCTTTGTAAACAGAGGGAGTGTCTATTAGGATTAGGCGTGATCATTCTTTAAGACACATCCCTCACTGTACATATACCATAACACTGTTTTTATTTTGAATATATACAGTGTGTTTCTTTCTCTATTCTCCCCTTTTTAAAAAATCCTACGATACAGCTATTCTTGAGTGAAAGTGAAAGCGAAATCGGTCAACTTTAATCATGAACGATATATCATGTCTTCCTTTTCTTGCTTGCGATAATAAAATTCGTTACTTCGAAAAGATTATGAAATATATATATATATATATATATATATATTCGTTTTCTCCTACAATCAGACATAACACCGCAGCCAATACCCACACTGAGAACAATATACAGGAAGTATTAGACTCAAGTTTCACCCTTTTTTGGACTATTAAAGCAGGAAGGGAGAGACATGATTTATCATTCATTGTTAAAAAATTTTTAAAAGAAAGTAAGCTAGTTGACCGGTTTCGCCCTCACTAAAAAGCTGTAACGAGATAATTTAACAATATATATATATATATATATATATATATATATATATATATATATATATAGTATAAAATATATATTTGACAAATATACTACACGGATATATAAGTACCGTATATATATATTCACAATACTACTACTAAGCTCTACTCACAAATTGAATACTGAACACTTATAATATATGTATGTACATGAAATAATTATATATATATATATATATATATATATATATATATATATATATATATTGTGTGCGTCTGTAGTAAGTCATTATACACTCATACAATCATAAACATTATTTCCTATCAGTTGATCATTCTTTCTGAAATTCTAACCAACTCACCTAAGTCAGATTGTAAGTAAAGAAACATTTTTAAAAATATTTGTTCAACTTATTTTCAGGCGATTCAGTTTTTTATGCAAATACGAGTTAACATTTTCAACATACACTGATATTTCGACCAGTGATTGCTCAAAATAATCCAGTTTACAAACACCTATTCGGAATTTCGAACATAAGACAAATTATTAAAATTCGATAGCTGACTGAGTCTCTCCCTAAACATTAAACAGGTAATTTTTGATACTTTTAAGCCGAAGTGGGTGATTGAATTACAGAACCTCTTATCTAAAATAATCCTTTTAATTTGTCAAAAACAATTGTTTAATTTTTTGCTCGGAGTTCATTTTGCAATATACGTTTAGTAAGAAATGTTATGTGATGAGCCTGGCATGCAGAAATTTGTGATGTCTTGGTAATGGCCGAGTCCAACTCCGTGATCGCATGTCCCAAATAACTGGGAAATCTTATCAGAAAGGGAGATTTTTTGCATATAATTGGATGCTCCCCCGTCCAATTTGACCTCCCCGTCAACCCCCACTTTTACTCCTCACTGTCCCAGGATATTTCCTGCGGATTGTTTACTGTGTCTACAAAATGTGTCATATTAGTTTTTGAAAACATGTTCACATTATTATATCAATTTAACACGAAATTCTTAGGTTGTCAATATTTTTTTACTAAGCTGTTCAATCTTTAGAAGGTTTACTCTGCACTCTGCAAATTCAACGAAAAATGCTCTTTTCAGTTCGAAATTTCCAATAATCCGTTTATAAACGGGAATATTTAGATAGCTACGAGAAATTTACAAACTGATACTACCTGGTTAGGTATTAAACCCTGGTCAAATTCACAAGCAGTCCCCAGCCTCATGTATATCTGTGTTATGGGAAGATGACATACAGCGCCTAGTATTCCCAAATGGTTACCTATCTGTTACTGGACAAGCTCCAGGTCGCTCGACTTCGGTGATCTAACGAGAAACGGTGTGCCAACGCGATTATGCCAAATACTTAGGATATAATAAAAAGTAATGGTAATACAGAGAGGTGTTCACAATAACGTACACCTGAAAAATACACTTTGTATTCGTCTTTCTTGGGCTGAGCTATAATGTTGCATAGTCTTTCATTTTTTGTACCTTTTCTTTCTCCCGTGGAAGGGTGTGTCGTCTCGATGTCGTCTAGTGGTTGGATTCTTTCTTCGTTTCTGTACTGCCGTGAACATCGCCGTCCGCTGTGTCTACAAAAAAACCTTCATACCACGATTCAGGGGGCAAACAATCTTTTAAATTTTGATTTGTTTATTTCAGGCGTCAGATTTCTGTCGGCCATGGAGATGCTTCATTAACGTTGAGGGAGAGACCAAATTACTACTTTATCGTAGTTAATTCCTAGCTTAATTCCTTAGCCATTCGAGGAGGGTAGAAGAAGGAATCTCATGCCTGTATTCTCTTAAGGAATTTAATTCCCCTAATCATTTGAAGACTACATAGAGAAATCATCTGTTCGACTCGCTTCCAAAACTCAGACTGGCAAAACTCCGTTTCCCACACAAAAGCCTGTGACGTCAGAGAACCCCTATGCGCAGGTGCACCTTGACCCTTGACCTGAGTTCTCATCAACGTGAGAACAGCGCTATTTTGCACTCGGTTGTACAGGTTCACCCGCACTAAATCGCGCAAGCCAAACCAAACGATTTCCCACACATACGTCCACTTCAATATTCGTCCGGCCTCGCAGGGGCTATTATCCAACAATAATAGTACACTGATAACGTTGAACGAGTATGTTCTTACGAAATAATTTTTTACTCACCTATTTACTTCTTTACGCACTTTCTTTCCTTTTTAAAGAAATACTACGTTAATTGCTTATCTACCTTCTTACTTACTAAGTACGCTTGTCTTTGCGAGCAGACGTGATCAATCGAGTCAATTTTCGAACCACGTTTGTATTTTCGCGCAAACATGATTATTCGCATGAATTTACGCTGCACGCCTCTCATTGTGAAAAGACGTGATTAATCGAATGAATTTACCAATAAAACAAATAAAACGAATAACGCATTTTCAAAAGCCGGAATTTTGTTTTTGATTTGCATAAATTGTTACCAATCAACTTCATAATCGAATTAAAAAGAAATAATTAGGATTAATCAAATTCCAGAAGTAAAAAGAAAAACCGACTGTGGTTTTCGAATCGAGAATTAGCTGAAAATCCATCGATCTTAAACCGGTTTTAATCCAGCACGAATCACGACGTAACGAAATACTTTTGACTGTTGTCAGAACCGCGTCGTTATGATCTGTGGTGGGAATGGAGGAGGCAATGTTCCTTTATTTGGAAAAAAAAACGAATTTTAACATTAATTTGTTCCTGCTTCGTAATATTTCAAAATCAATTACTAAATAACATGAATAATTAAATCATTACAAAAACAAGTAATTAAAATGGTAAAATGAGAGAAAAAACAGAATTTGCCAAAGGAAGTTAAAAATTATCAGATTATTTTGTTACTAGTATGGAAACTCGGCGTTTCCCGTGGCATGGATAAAAGAGGAGAAGAGCAAAAAGTGTGTGTAACATTAGTAAAATACATGCCACTAAAGTCATTACTAAATATATATGAAATATTGTCTCATAACTAGCTCAGGTATGTAAGTAGCAACACTAAATCTATGATTGCTAAATGATATGTTGTTTATAAATGTGATATTTTTCGGGGGGGGGGTAGTACATGAAGAGGGTAATAATCAAGGTTAAAAGAAACAAAGTAAAGATGAATATGTTTGATTAAAAATAAATTTAAACCAAAAAATCATCTTGAGTTGTATTAAGATCAGCGAGTAAATGACGAAATGGGTGTCATTAAAGAAATAAGAAGAATAAATACAATGAAAGTTTATTATAAAATTGCCTTATTCTATAAATGATATGATAATTTTATTGGGTTGTATATATATATATATATTCATTATTATAACGAGAGTACAGATTTGCCATGCATGTGCGATCATCAAACCATGTGAGCACGGTTTGATGATTACTTTTGGTGTCAAATAACGAGTGATAAGTGCATTAAAAGTCGGATTACCATGTCTCCATTAATTACATAGATATTAGCTTTCCGTTCCACGAATCCAGAGAAACACTAGTGTTATTACGGGTTGTTGTCCTTAAAAAACTTTAGTGTCTAGTCTATGTACTCACTCCAGCTATCGGTCAAACACTAAGGTAGAGTTAAGCATACATAAGACAACAGATATAGGATAAGTATAAACCATGATATAACAATATGTTAGGTAGTATTCTGTCACATGATGCGACCAAGCGATTTTCATTTACTTGGTGGAGAAGTTGGCACTTTTTACAACAATTCAGGATCTACTTAAAACAAATTAATTTGTAGAAATTCGTCCGTTAAATTCGTAATCGAAGGTTAGAATATCCTTATATATATATATATATATATATATATATATATATATATATATATATATAAATAACACACAAAAACATAAAACACCAAAACTTCTCTCACAGACATACCCCTTCTCTTACCCACACATTCCAATAACACATCCATCTGCAACACACTTAACAAACTAGGCATTCCAACAGTACAATCCACATCAAAAACCACAAAAACAAACATTAAACACAGCAAGACATTTTTTAAAAAAACCACATCCCATGCCGCCTTATACACTGTCTCATGCAACAACTGCCATCAAATTTACGTGGGAGAAACACAACGTGAATTGAAAAAAAGATTGAGCGAACACAAAAAAGACATAAAAAAAATAACTCTCTCAGTGCACTTTTCCCATGTGTGTTAGAGGACGATCATGCTTTCAAATTTGAACAGGCCAAAATCACCAAACACATTCATAACAAAGCTCGGCGAAGACTAATGGAAACAGCACTAATCACAGACTCCAACACCATCATATAACGAAATGGCTTCTACCATCTCTTATATAAAGGGCACTTGTCTATATGTATGTATGTATGTATGTATGTATGTATGTATGTATGTCTGTATGTGAAGCTTCTCCTCAAAAACTACCCGACGACATGTCAAAAAGTTTATATCTTCAGCACCGTACATATCCTGGGATCATAATATCTCAAAATCGCAAATAACGATTCACTCGCTGACAGTCAACCGGACCACTTTCCGACAAAAGGTAGCAGTTTTTTTCGTATTTTACACGAAATTGCAACGTTAATATGTACTAAATTCGAAATAATCTAATGTATTTATGTACTAATCCGATAAAAATGCAGAGTCATTGTAAACATCCCATAATCCCTTGCCGGATGTACCCGGTCTTGCCCTAAATTCTGTCCGGTTCTATCAGATCATCCAATAACTTCTGTCCGGATGCATCAATAACAACATAGGAATCCTACGTTAAGAGTGTGTAGTGAAACAAGGGTTGCTCAATCACATCCGCACCTGTCCCATAATCCCTTGCCGGATGTACCCGGTCTTGACCTAAATTGTGTCCGGTTATATCAGGTCATCATGACGTCAGAGAGTGGCAGTTTTTTTTCCCTCTCACACTTTCTTTCATAATTATTAATAGACGCTAATATTTTCCTCCCCCCTCCCTCCCTGTGGCCGTTCTGTTATCATGATAGGAATTACCTCCTCCTTTCAGGCCAAATTGGGGGGGGGGTTACGGTATTCGCTGGTGTGAGCATTACCTCCTCCTTTCTTGAGAAGTGTTGAGGTAGGGTAGTATCGGTTCCGTTGTCATGATGCACTGATCCCATGCATTACCTCCTCCTTTTTTGAGAAATGTTGAGGTAGGGTCGTATCGGTTCCGTTGTCATGATGCCCTCATCCCATGCATTATCTCTTCCTTTTTTGAGAAATGTTGAGGTAGGGTCGTATCGGTTCCGTTGTCATGATGCTCTCATCCCATGCATTATCTCCTCCTTTTTTTAGAAGTGTTGAGGTAGGGTCGTATCGGTTCCGTTGTCATAATTCACTATTCCCATGCATTATCTGCTCCTTTTTTGAGAAGTGTTGAGGTAGGGTCGTATCGGGTCCGTTGTCATGATGCACTATTCCCATGCATTATCTCCTCCTTTTTTGAGAAGTGTTGAGGTAGGGTCGTATCGGTTCCGTTGTCATGATGCACTCATCCCATGCATTATCTCCTCCTTTTTTGAGAAGTGTTGAGGTAGGGTCGTATCGGTTCCGTTGTCATGATGCACTCATCCCATGCATTATCTCCTCCTTTTTTGAGAAGTGTTGAGGTAGGGTCGTATCGGTTCCGTTGTCATGATGCACTATTAGGATACCTAAGTGATTTCAGGAGTGCTTTGGACTATTTCGAAGATCAGAAGGAGAGAGGATACCTAAGGTATTTCATGTGGGTTCATGAAGCCTCCTTGATTTTCTAAGTACTCGGCGTTGTCCGGGAGAAAAGTGCTCAATATCCTAGATAGAGCTACTGTAGTGATAGGTTTGGAAAATATTTTAACGCCATCTTCGTTCCCCTTTGGACTATTTCGCAGATCAGAAGGAGAGAGGATACCTCAGTGATTTCAGTAGTCTCAAGGAGGCCTCCTTGATTATCAAAGTACTCGGCGTTGTCCGGGAGAAAAGTGCTCAATGTCCTAGATAGAGCTACTGTAGTGATAGGTTTTGGAAAATATTTTAACACCATCTTCGTTCCCCTTTGGACTATTTCGCAGATAGAAAGTAGAGAGGATACCTAAGGGATTTCATGGGTGTTCATGAAGCCTCCTCGATTTTCAAAGTACTCGGCGTTGTCCGGGAGAAAAGTGCTCAATATCCTAGATAGAGCTACTGTAGTGATAGGTTTGGAAAATATTTTAACGCCATCTTCGTTCCTCTTTGGATTATTTCGCAGATCAGAATGAGAGAGGATACCTAAGGGATTTCAGTAGTCCCCAGGAGGCCTCCTTGATTATCAAAGTACTCGGCGTTGTCCGGGAAAAAGTGCTCAATATCCTAGATAGAGCTACTGTAGTGATAGGTTTTGGAAAATATTTTAACGCCATCTTCGTTCACCTTTGGACTATTTCGCAGATCAGAAGGAGAGATGGTACCTAAGGGATTTCAGGAGTGCTCATAAAGCCTCCTCGATTTTCAAAGTACTCGGAGTTGTCCGGGAGAAAAGTGCTCAATGTCCTAGATAGAGCTACTGTAGTGATAGGTTTGGATAATATTTTAACAGCATCTACGCTGAAAAGGATGGGGTAATCGATAAGAGTTATTTCAGTAGTGCTCAGGAGGCCTCTTTGATTTTAAAATACTCGGCGTTGTCCCGGAGAAAAGTGCTCAATATCCTAGATAGAGCTACTGTAGTGATAGGTTTGGAAAATATTTTAACGCCATCTTCGTTCCCCTTTGGACTATTTCGCAGATCAGAAAGAGTGAGGATACCTAAGTGATTTCAGGAGTGCTCATGAAGCCTCCTCGATTTTCAAAGCACTCGGCGTTGTCCGGGAGAAAAGTGCTCAATATCCTAGATAGAGCTACTGTAGTGATAGGTTTAGAAAATATTTTGACGCCATCTTCGTTCCCCTTTGGACAATTTTGCAGATAAAAAGGAAGGAGGATACCTAACTGATTTCAGTAGTCCCCAGGAAGCCTCTTTGATTTTCAAAGTTCTCGGCGTTGTCCGGGAAAAAAGTGCTTAATATCATAGATAGAGCTACTGTAGTGATAGGTTTGGATAATATTTTAACAGCATCTACGCTGAAAAGGATGGGGGAATGGATAAGAGTTATTTCAGTAGTCCCCAGGAGGCCTCTTTGATTTTGAAATACTCGGCGTTGTCCGGGAGAAAAGTGCTCAATATCCTAGATAGAGCTACTGTAGTGATAGGATTGGAAAATATTTTAACGCCATCTTCGTTCACCTTTGGACTATTTCGCAGATCAGAAGGAGAGAGGATACCTAAGGGATTTCAGTAGTGCTTATAAAGCCTCCTCGATTTTCAAAGTACTCGGCGTTGTCCGGGAGAAAAGTGCTCAATATCCTAGATAGAGCTACTGTAGTGATAGGTTTAGAAAATATTTTAATGCCATCTTCGTTCCCCTTTGGACAATTTTGCAGCTGAAAAGTAGGGAGGATACCTAACGGATTTCAGTAGTCCCCAGGAGGCCTCTTTGATTTTCAAAGAACTCGGCGTTGTCCGGGAAAAAAGTGCTCAATGATCCTAGATAGAGCTACTGTAGTGATAGGTTTGGATAATATTTTAACAGTATCTACGCTGAAAAGTATGGGGTAATCGATAAGAGTTATTTCATTTGTGCTCAGGAGGCCTCTTTGATTTTGAAATACTCGGCGTTGTCCGGGAGAAAAGTGCCCAATATCCTAGATAGAGCTACTGTAGTGATAGGTTTGGAAAATATTTTAACGCCATCTTCGTTCCCCTTTGGACTATTTCGCAGATCAGAAAGAAGAGAGGATACCTAAGTGATTTCAGTAGTGCCCAGGAGGCCTCCTTGATTATCAAAGTACTCGGCGTTGTCCGGGAGAAAAGTGCTCAATGTCCTAGATAAAGCTACTGTAGTGATAGGTTTGGAAAATATTTTAACGCCATCTTCGTTCCCCTTTGGACTATTTCGCAGATCAGAAGGAGAGAGGATACCTAAGGGATTTCAGGAGTGCTTATACAGCCTCCTCGATTTTCAAAGTACTCGGCGTTGTCCGGGAGAAAAGTGCTCAATATCCTAGATAGAGCTACTGTAGTGATAGGTTTGGAAAATATTTTAACGCCATCTTCGTTCCCCTTTGGACTATTTCGCAGATCAGAAAGAGAGAAGATACCTAAGTGATTTCAGTAGTCCCTAGGAGGCCTCCTTAGTTATCAAAGTACTCGGCGTTGTCCGGGAGAAAAGTGGTCAATGTCCTAGATAGAGCTACTGTAGTGATAGGTTTTGGAAAATATTTTAACGCCATCTTCATTCCCCTTTGGACTATTTCGCAGATCAGAAGGAGAGAGGATACATAAGGGATTTCAGAGGTGTTCATGAAGCCTCCTCGATTTTCAAAGTACTCGGCGTTGTCCGGGAGAAAAGTGCTCAATATTCTAGATAGAGCTACTATAGTGATAGGTTTAGAAAATATTTTAACGCCATCTTCGTTCCCCTCTAGATAATTTCGCAGATCAGAAGGAGAGAGGTCACCTAAGGGATTTCAGAAGTCCCCAGGAGGCCTCCTTGATTATCAAAGTACTCGGCGTTGTCCGGGAGAAAAGTGCTCAATGTCCTAGATAGAGCTACTGTAGTGATAGGTTTGCAAAATATTTTAACGCCATCTTCGTTCCCCTTTAGACTATTTCGCAGATCAGAAGGAGAGAGGATACCTAAGAGATTTCAGGAGTGCTCATAAAGCCTCCTCGATTTTCAAAGTACTCGGCGTTGTCCGGGAGAAAAGTGCTCAATGTCCTAGATAGAGCTACTGTAGTGATAGGATTGGATAATATTTTAACAGCATCTACACTGAAAATTATGGGGTAATCGATAAGAGTTATTTCAGTAGTGCTCAGGAGGCCTCTTTGAGTTTGAAATACTCAGCGTTGTCCGGGAGAAAAGTGCTCAATGTCCTAGATAGAGCTACTGTAGTGATGGGTTTGGAAAATATTTTAACGCCATCTTCGTTCCCCTTTGGACTATTTCGCAGATCAGATGGAGAGAGGATACCTAAGTGATTTCAGGAGTGCTCATGAAGCCTCCTTGATTTTTAAAGTACTCGGCGTTGTCCGGGAGAAAAGTGCTCAATATCCTAGATAGAGCTACTGTAGTGATAGGTTTAGAAAATATTTAAACGCCATCTTCGTTCCCCTTTGGACAATGTTGCAAATGAAAAGGAAGGAGGATACCTGATTTCAGTAGTCCCCAGGAGGCCTCTTTGATTTTCAAAGTACTCGGCGTTGTCCGGGAAAAAAGTGCTCAATGTCCTAGATAGAGCTACTGTAATGATAGGTTTGGATAATATTTTAACAGCATCTACGCTGAAACGGATGGGGGAATGGATAAGAGTTATTTCAGTAGTCCCCAGTAGGCCTCTTTGATTTTGAAATACTCGGCGTTGTCCGGGAGACAAGTGCTAAATATCCTAGATAGAGCTACTGTAGTGATAGGTTTGGAAAATATTTTAACGCCATCTTCGTTCCCCTTTGGACTATTTCGCAGATCAGAAGGAGAGAGGATACCTCAGTGATTTCAGTAGTCCCCAGGACGCCTCCTTGATTATCAAAGAACTCGGCGTTGTCCGGGAGAAAAGTGCTCAATGTCCTAGATAGAGCTACTGTAGTGATAGGTTTGGAAAATATTTTAACGCCATCTTCGTTCCCCTTTGGACTATTTCGCAGATCAGAAGGAGAGAGGATACCTAAGTGATTTCAGGAGTGCTCATGAAGCCTCCTCGATGTTCAAAGTACTCGGCGTTGTCCGGGAGAAAAGTGCTCAATATCCTAGATAGAGCTACTGTAGTGATAGGTTTAGAAAATATTTTAATGCCATCTTCGTTCCCCTTTGGACAATTTTGCAGCTGAAAAGTAGGGAGGATACCTAACGGATTTCAGTAGTCCCCAGGAGGCCTCTTTGATTTTCAAAGAACTCGGCGTTGTCCGGGAAAAAAGTGCTCAATGTCCTAGATAGAGCTACTGTAGTGATAGGTTTGGATAATATTTTAACAGTATCTACGCTGAAAAGGATGGGGTAATCGATAAGTGTTATTTCAGTTGTGCTCAGGAGGCCTCTTTGATTTTGAAATACTCGGCGTTGTCCGGGAACAAAGTTCTCAATATCCTAGATAGAGCTACTGTAGTGATAGGTTTGGAAAATGTTTTAACGCCATCTTCGTTCCCCTTTGGACTATTTCGCAGATCAGAAGGAGAGAGGATACCTAAGTGATTTCAGTTGTCCCCAGGAGGCCTCCTTGATTATCAAAGTACTCGGGGTTGTCCGGGAGAAAAGTGCTCAATGTCCTAGATAGAGCTACTGTAGTGATAGGTTTTGGAAAATATTTTAACGCCATCTTCGTTCCCCTTTGGACTATTTCGCAGATAAGAAGGAGAGAGGATACCTAAGGGATTTCATGGGTGTTCATGAAGCCTCCTCGATTTTCAAAGTACTCGGCGTTGTCCGGGAGAAAAGTGCTCAATATCCTAGATAGAGCTACTGTAGTGATAGGTTTGGAAAATATTTTAACGCCATCTTCGTTCCTCTTTGGATTATTTCGCAGATCAGAAAGAGAGAGTATACCTAAGGGATTTCAGTAGTCCCCAGGAGGCCTCCTTGATTATCAAAGTACTCGGCGTTGTCCGGGAGAAAAGTGCTCAATATCCTAGATAGAGCTACTGTAGTGATAGGTTTTGGAAAATATTTTAACGCCATCTTCGTTCACCTTTGGACTATTTCGCAGATCAGAAGGAGAGAGGATACCTAAGGGATTTCAAAAGTGCTCATAAAGCCTCCTCGATTTTCAAAGTACTCGGCATTGTCCGGGAGAAAAGTGCTCAATGTCTTAGATAGAGCTACTGTAGTGATAGGTTTGGATAATATTTTAACAGCATCTACGCTAAAAAGGATGGAGTAATCGATAAGAGTTATTTCAGTAGTGCTCAGGAGGCCTCTTTGATTTTGAAATAATCGGCGTTGTCCGGGAGAAAAGTGCTCAATATCCTAGATAGAGCTACTGTAGTGATAGGTTTAGAAAATATTTTGACGCCATCTTCGTTCCCCTTTGGACAATTTTGCAGATAAAAAGGAAGGAGGATACCTAACTGATTTCAGTAGTCCCCAGGAAGCCTCTTTGATTTTCAAAGTTCTCGGCGTTGTCCGGGAAAAAAGTGCTCAATATCATAGATAGAGCTACTGTAGTGATAGGTTTGGATAATATTTTAACAGCATCTACGCTGAAAAGGATGGGGGAATGGATAAGAGTTATTTCAGTAGTCCCCAGGAGGCCTCTTTGATTTTGAAATACTCGGCGTTGTCCGTGAGAAAAGTGCTCAATATCCTAGATAGAGCTACTGTAGTGATAGGATTGGAAAATATTTTAACGCCATCTTCGTTCACCTTTGGACTATTTCGCAGATCAGAAGGAGATAGGATACCTAAGGGATTTCAGTAGTGCTTATAAAGCCTCCTCGATTTTCAAAGTACTCGGCGTTGTCCGGGAAAAAGTGCTCAATATCCTAGATAGAGCTACTGTAGTGATAGGTTTAGAAAATATTTTAATGCCATCTTCGTTCCCCTTTGGACAATTTTGCAGCTGAAAAGTAGGGAGGATACCTAACGGATTTCAGTAGTCCCCAGGAGGCCTCTTTGATTTTCAAAGAACTCGGCGTTGTCCGGGAAAAAAGTGCTCAATGTCCTAGATAGAGCTACTGTAGTGATAGGTTTGGATAATATTTTAACAGTATCTACGCTGAAAAGTATGGGGTAATCGATAAGAGTTATGTCAGTTGTGCTCAGGAGGCCTCTTTGATTTTGAAATACTCGGCGTTGTCCGGGAGAAAAGTGCCCAATATCCTAGATAGAGCTACTGTAGTGATAGGTTTGGAAAATATTTTAACGCCATCTTCGTTCCCCTTTGGACTATTTCGCAGATCAGAAAGAAGAGAGGATACCTAAGTGATTTCAGTAGTGCCCAGGAGGCCTCCTTGATTATCAAAGTACTCGGGGTTGTCCGGGAGAAAAGTGCTCAATGTCCTAGATAGAGCTACTGTAGTGATAGGTTTTGGAAAATATTTTAACGCCATCTTCGTTCCTCTTTGGACTATTTCGCAGATAAGAATGAGAGAGGATACCTATGGGATTTCATGGGTGTTCATGAAGCCTCCTCGATTTTCAAAGTACTCGGCGTTGTCCGGGAGAAAAGTGCTCAATATCCTAGATAGAGCTACTGTAGTGATAGGTTTGGAAAATATTTTAACGCCATCTTCGTTCCTCTTTGGATTATTTCGCAGATCAGAAGGAGAGAGGATACCTAAGGGATTTCAGTAGTCCCCAGGAGGCCTCCTTGATTATCAAAGTACTCGGCGTTGTCCGGGAGAAAAGTGCTCAATATCCTAGATAGAGCTACTGTAGTGATAGGTTTTGGAAAATATTTTAACGCCATCTTCGTTCACCTTTGGACTATTTCGCAGATCAGAAGGAGAGAGGATACCTAAGGGATTTCAAAAGTGCTCATAAAGCCTCCTCGATTTCCAAAGTACTCGGCGTTGTCCGGGAGAAAAGTGCTCAATGTCCTAGATAGAGCTACTGTAGTGATAGGTTTGGATAATATTTTAACAGCATCTACGCTAAAAAGGATGGGGTAATCGATAAGAGTTATTTCAGTAGTGCTCAGGAGGCCTCTTTGATTTTGAAATAATCGGCGTTGTCCGGGAGAAAAGTTCTCAATATCCTAGATAGAGCTACTGTAGTGATAGGTTTAGAAAATATTTTGACGCCATCTTCGTTCCCCTTTGGACAATTTTGCAGATAAAAAGGAAGGAGGATACCTAACTGATTTCAGTAGTCCCCAGGAAGCCTCTTTGATTTTCAAAGTTCTCGGCGTTGTCCGGGAAAAAAGTGCTCAATATCATAGATAGAGCTACTGTAGTGATAGGTTTGGATAATATTTTAACAGCATCTACTCTGAAAAGGATGGGGGAATGGATAAGAGTTATTTCAGTAGTCCCCAGGAGGCCTCTTTGATTTTGAAATACTCGGCGTTGTCCGTGAGAAAAGTGCTCAATATCCTAGATAGAGCTACTGTAGTGATAGGATTGGAAAATATTTTAACGCCATCTTCGTTCACCTTTGGACTATTTCGCAGATCAGAAGGAGAGAGGATACCTAAGGGATTTCAGTAGTGCTTATAAAGCCTCCTCGATTTTCAAAGTACTCGGCGTTGTCCGGGAAAAAGTGCTCAATATCCTAGATAGAGCTACTGTAGTGATAGGTTTAGAAAATATTTTAATGCCATCTTCGTTCCCCTTTGGACAATTTTGCAGCTGAAAAGTAGGGAGGATACCTAACGGATTTCAGTAGTCCCCAGGAGGCCTCTTTGATTTTCAAAGAACTCGGCGTTGTCCGGGAAAAAAGTGCTCAATGTCCTAGATAGAGCTACTGTAGTGATAGGTTTGGATAATATTTTAACAGTATCTACGCTGAAAAGTATGGGGTAATCGATAAGAGTTATGTCAGTTGTGCTCAGGAGGCCTCTTTGATTTTGAAATACTCGGCGTTGTCCGGGAGAAAAGTGCCCAATATCCTAGATAGAGCTACTGTAGTGATAGGTTTGGAAAATATTTTAACGCCATCTTCGTTCCCCTTTGGACTATTTCGCAGATCAGAAAGAAGAGAGGATACCTAAGTGATTTCAGTAGTGCCCAGGAGGCCTCCTTGATTATCAAAGTACTCGGCGTTGTCCGGGAGAAAAGTGCTCAATGTCCTAGATAAAGCTACTGTAGTGATAGGTTTGGAAAATATTTGAACGCCATCTTCGTTCCCCTTTGGACTATTTCGCAGATCAGAAGGAGAGAGGATACCTAAGGGATTTCAGGAGTGCTCATGAAGCCTCCTCAATTTTCAAAGTACTCGGCGTTTTCCGGGAGAAAAGTGCTCAATATCCTAGATAGAGCTACTGTAGTGATAGGTTTAGAAAATATTTTAACGCCATCTTCGTTCCCCTCTAGATTATTTCGCAGATCAGAAGGAGAGAGGTCACCTAAGGGATTTCAGAAGTCCCCAGGAGGCCTCCTTGATTATCAAAGTACTCGGCGTTGTCCGGGAGAAAAGTGCTCAATGTCCTAGATAGAGCTACTGTAGTGATAGGTTTGCAAAATATTTTAACGCCATCTTCGTTCCCCTTTAGACTATTTCGCAGATCAGAAGGAGAGAGAATACCTAAGGGATTTCAGGAGTGCTCATAACGCCTCCTCGATTTTCAAAGTACTCGGCGTTGTCCGGGAGAAAAGTGCTCAATGTCCTAGATAGAGCAACTGTAGTGATAGGTTTGGATAATATTTTAACAGCATCTACACTGAAAATTATGGGGTAATCGATAAGAGTTATTTCAGTAGTGCTCAGGAGGCCTCTTTGAGTTTGAACTACTCGGCGTTGTCTGGGAGAAAAGTGCTCAATATCCTAGATAGAGCTACTGTAGTGATAGGTTTGAAAAATATTTTAACGCCATCTTCGTTCCCCTTTGGACTATTTCGCAGATCAGAAGGAGAGAGGATACGTAAGTGATTTCAGTAGTCCCTAGGAGGCCTCCTTGATTATACAAGTACTCAGCGTTGTCCGGGAGAAAAGTGCTCAATGTCCTAGATAGAGCTACTGTAGTGATGGGTTTGGAAAATATTTTAACGCCATCTTCGTTCCCCTTTGGACTATTTCGCAGATCAGATGGAGAGAGGATACCTAAGTGATTTCAGGAGTGCTCATGAAGCCTCCTTGATTTTTAAAGTACTCGGCGTTGTCCGGGAGAAAAGTTCTCAATATCCTAGATAGAGCTACTGTAGTGATAGGTTTAGAAAATATTTAAACGCCATCTTCGTTCCCCTTTGGACAATTTTGCAAATGAAAAGGAAGGAGGATACCTGATTTCAGTAGTCCCCAGGAGGCCTCTTTGATTTTCAAAGTACTCGGCGTTGTCCGGGAAAAAAGTGTTCAATGTCCTAGATAGAGCTACTGTAATGATAGGTTTGGATAATATTTTAACAGCATCTACGCTGAAACGGATGGGGGAATGGATAAGAGTTATTTCAGTAGTCCCCAGGAGGCCTCTTTGATTTTGAAATACTCGGCGTTGTCCGGGAGACAAGTGCTCAATATCCTAGATAGAGCTACTGTAGTGATAGGTTTGGAAAATATTTTAATGCCATCTTCGTTCCCCTTTGGACTATTTCGCAGATCAGAAGGAGAGAGGATACCTAAGTGATTTCAGGAGTGCTCATGAAGCCTCCTCGATGTTCAAAGTACTCGGCGTTGTCCGGGAGAAAAGTGCTCAATATCCTAGATAGAGCTACTGTAGTGATAGGTTTAGAAAATATTTAAACGCCATCTTCGTTTCCCTTTGGACAATTTTGCAGATGAAAAGGTAGGAGGATACCTGATTTCAGTAGTCCCCAGGAAGCCTCTTTGATTTTCAAAGTACTCGGCGTTGTCCGGAAAAAAAGTGCTCAATGTCCTAGATAGAGCTACTGTAGTGATAGGTTTGGATAATATTTTAACAGCATCTACGCTGAAAAGGATGGGGGAATGGATAAGAGTTATTTCAGTAGTCCCCAGGAGGCCTCTTTGATTTTGAAATACTCGGCGTTGTCCGGGAGAAAAGTGCTCAATATCCTAGATAGAGCTACTGTAGTCATAGGTTTGGAAAATATTTTAACGCCATCTTCGTTCCCCTTTGGACTATTTCGCAGATCAGAAGAGGAGAGGATACCTAAGTGATTTCAGGAGTGCTCATGAAGCCTCCTCGATTTTTAAAGTACTCGGCGTTGTCCGGGAGAAAAGTGCTCAATGTCCTAGATAGAGCTACTGTAGTGATAGGTTTGGATTATATTTTTACAGCATCTACGCTGAAAAGGATGGGGTAATCGATAAGTGTTATTTTAGTAGTGCTCAGGAGGCCTCTTTGATTTTTAAATACTCGGCGTTGTCCGGGAGAAAAGTGCTAAATGTCCTAGATAGAGCTACTGTAGTGATAGGTTTGGATAATATTTTAACGCCATCTTCGTTCCCCTTTAGACTATTTCGCAGATCAGAAAGAGGGAGGATACCTAAGGAAGTTCATGTGGGTTCATGAAGCCTCCTCGATTTTCAAAGTACTCGGCATTGTCCGGGAGAAAAGTGCTCAATGTCCTAGATAGAGCTACTGTAGTGATAGGTTTGGATAATATTTTAACAGCATCTTCGTTCCCCTTTGGACTATTTCGCAGATCAGAAGGAGAGAGGATACCTAAGGGATTTCAGGAGTGCTCATTAAGCCTCCTCGATTTTCAAAGTACTCGGCGTTGTCCGGGAGAAAAGTGCTCAATATCATAGATAGAGCTACTGTAGTGATAGGTTTAGAAAATATTTTAACGCCATCTTCGTTCCCCTTTGGACAATTTTGCAGCTGAAAAGGAGGGAGGATACCTAACTGATTTCAGTAGTCCCCAGGAGGCATCTTTGATTTTCAAAGTACCTGGCGTTGTCCGGGAAAAAAGTGCTCAATGTCCTAGATAGAGCTACTGTAGTGATAGGTTTGGATAATATTTTAACAGCATCTACGCTGAAAAGGATGGGGGAATGGATAAGAGTTATTTCAGTAGTCCCCAGGAGGCCTCTTTGATTTTTAAATACTCGGCGTTGTCCGGGAGAAAAGTTCTCAATATCCTAGATAGAGCTACTGTAGTGATAGGTTTGGAAAATATTTTAACGCAATCTTCGTTCCCCTTTGGACTATTTCGCAGATCAGAAGAAGAGAGGATACCTAAGTGATTTCAGTAGTCCCCAGGAGGCCTCCTTGATTATCAAAGTACTGTGCATTGTCCGGGATAAAAGTGCTCAATGTCCTAGATAGAGCTACTGTAGTGATAAGTTTGGAAAATATTTTAACGCCATCTTCGTTCCCTCTTTGGACTATTTCGAAGATCAGAAGGAGAGAGGATACCTAAGGGTTTTCAGGAGTGCTCATGAAGCCTCCTCGATTTTCAAAGTACTCGGCGTTATCCGGGAGAAAAGTGCTCAATATCCAAGATAGAGCTACTGTAGTGATAGGTTTAGAACATATTTTAACGCCATTTTCGTTCACCTTTGGACAATTTTGCAGATGAAAAGGAGGGAGGATACCTAAGTGATTTCAGTAGTCCCCAGGAGGCCTCTTTGATTTTCAAAGTACTCGGCGTTGTCCGGGAAAAAAGTGCTCAATGTCCTAGATAGAGCTACTGTAGTGATAGGTTTGGATAATATTTTAACAGCATCTACGCTGAAAAGGATGGGGAATCGATAAGAGTTATTTCAGTAGTGCTCAGGAGGCCTCTTTGATTTTGAAATACTCCGCGTTGTCCGGGAGAAAAGTGCTCAATATCCTAGATAGAGCTACTATAGTGATAGGTTTGGATAAT
Organism: Sepiola atlantica; assembly: GCA_963556195.1. NCBI lineage: Eukaryota > Metazoa > Mollusca > Cephalopoda > Sepiida > Sepiolidae > Sepiola > Sepiola atlantica. The sequence continues at coordinate 113,075,809 of OY744523.1, read as the reverse complement.
ATTTTAATGCCATATTCGTTCCTCTTTGGACTATTTCGCAGATCAGTAGGAGAGAGGATACCTAAGTGATTTCAGTAGTCCTCAGGAGGCCTCCTTTATTATTAAAGTACTCAGCGTTGTCCGGGAGAAAAGTGCTCAACATCATAGATAGAGCTATGATAAAGACTATCATGAGAGGATTGAAAATGATGAAGACTATCAAGAGAGGATTGAAAATGATGAAGGCTATCATGAGGGGATTGAAAATGATGAAGACTATAATGAGGGGATTGAAAATGATGTACACTCTCATGAGGGGATTGAAAATGATGAAGACTATCATGAGGGGATTGAAAATGATGAAGAATGTCATGAGAGGATTGAAAATGATGAAGAATGTCATGAGAGGATTTAAAATGATGAAGAATAGACTGACAGGATTGGAAATGATGAAGAATACCATGAGGGGATTTAAAATGATGAATAATATCATGAGGGGATTGAAAATGATGAAGCATATCATGAGAGGATTGAAAATGATGAAGACTATCATGAGAGGTTTGAAAATGATGAAGACTATCATGAGAGGATTAAAAATGATGAAGACTCTCATGAGAGGATTAAAAATGATGAAGACTCTCATGAGAGGATTAAAAATGATGAAGACTATCATGAGGGGATCGAAAATGATGAAATATACCATGAGAGGATTGAAAATGATGAAGAATATCATGAGGGGATTGAAAATGATGAAGAATATCATGAGGGGATTGAAAATAATGAAGAATATCATGAGAGGATTGAAAAAATGAAGAATATCATGAGAGGATTGAAAATTATTAAGAATATCATGAGCGGATTGAAAATGATGAGGAATATTACGAGAGGATTGAAAATGATGAAGAATATTATGAGGGGATTGAAAATGATTAATAGTATGAGGAGATTGAAAATGATGAAGAATATTATGAGGGGATTGAAAATGATTAATAGTATGAGGAGATCGAAAATGATGAATACAACGAGGGGAGTTAAAATGATGAAGGATATCATGAGGGGATTCAAAATATATAGTATGAACACCGGGGCGGTTATAAGTACCTATATAGAAGGCGCAGACAGTGGTGGTACTTTTTATAGAAATAAGTCATACTATTGCCCTGTGAAACGTAGGATGAAATGGTGGGGAAGAAACAGCTTTCGCAAAAGGCAAAATTTAAAAGTAGCGACCAGGGTAGAGAAAAGTAGAAAGATAAAGAGACAGCTATAGAGAGAGAAGGAGAGAAATAGAAGTTTTAATATAAAGATGTTACACACGCAATTTTTCTTCAATTATGTTTTTATGACCCCGAGCAACGCCGGGTAGCCCCGCTAGTCTCTTATATAAAGGGCACTTGTCTATATGTATGTATGTATGTATGTATGTATGTCTGTATGTGAAGCTTCTCCTCAAAAACTACCCGACGACATGTCAAAAAGTTTATATCTTCAGCACCGTACATATCCTGGGATCATAATATCTCAAAATCGCAAATAACGATTCATTCGCTGACAGTCAACCGGACCACTTTCCGACAAAAGGTAGCATTTTTTTCGTATTTTACACGACTTTTTACACGTTAATATGTACTAAATTCGAAATAATCTAATGTATTTATGTACTAATCGATAAAAATGCAGAGTCATTGTAAACATCCCATAATCCCTTGCCGGATGTACCCGGTCTTGCCCTAAATTGTGTCCGGTTCTATCAGATCATCCAATAACTTCTGTCCGGATGCATCAATAACAACATAGGAATCCTACGTTAAGAGTGTGTAGTGAAACAAGGGTTGCTCAATCACATCCGCACCTGTCCCATAATCCCTTGCCGGATGTACCCGGTCTTGCTCTAAATTGTGTCCGGTTATATCAGGTCATCATGACGTCAGAGAGTGGCAGTTTTTTTTCCCTCTCACACTTTCTTTCATAATTATTAATAGACGCTAATATTTCCCCCCCCCCCCTCCCTCCCTGTGGCCGTTCTGTTGTTATCATGATAGGAATTACCTCCTCCTTTCAGGCCAAATTGGGGGGGGGGTTACGGTATTCGCCGGTGTGAGCATTACCTCCTCCTTTCTTGAGAAGTGTTGAGGTAGGGTCGTATCGGTTCCGTTGTCATGATGCCCTCATCCCATGCATTATCTCCTCCCTTTTTTAGAAGTGTTGAGGTAGGGTCGTATCGGTTCCGTTGTCATGATGCACTATTCCCATCCATTATCTCCTCCTTTTTTGAGAAGTGTTGAGGTAGGGTCGTATCGGTTCCGTTGTCATGATGCACTATTCCCATGCATTATCTCCTCCTTTTTTTAGAAGTGTTGAGGTAGGGTCGTATCGGTTCTGTTGTCATGATGCACTCATCCCATGCATTATCTCCTCCTTTTTTGAGAAGTGTTGAGGTAGGGTCGTATCGGTTCCGTTGTCATGATGCACTCATCCCATGCATTATCTCCTCCTTTTTTGAGAAGTGTTGAGGTAGGGTCGTATCGGTTCCGTTGTCATGATGCACTCATCCCATGCATTATCTCCTCCTTTTTTGAGAAGTGTTGAGGAAGGGTCGTATCGGTTCCGTTGTCATAATGCACTATTAGGATACCTAAGTGATTTCAGGAGTGCTTTGGACTATTTCGCAGATCAGAAGGAGAGAGGATACCTAAGGTATTTCATGTGGGTTACTGAAGCCTCCTCGATTTTCTAAGTACTCGGCGTTGTCCGGGAGAAAAGTGCTCAATATCCTAGATAGAGCTACTGTAGTGATAGGTTTGGAAAATATTTTAACGCCATCTTCGTTCCCATTTGGACTATTTCGTAGATCAGAAGGAGAGAGGATACCTCAGTAATTTCAGTAGTCTCCAGGATGCCTCCTTGATTATCAAAGTACTCGGCGTTGTCGGGGAAAAAAGTGCTCAATGTCCTAGATAGAGCTACTGTAGTGATAGGTTTGGAAAATATTTTAACGCCATCTTCGTTCCCCTTTGGACTATTTCGCAGATCAGAAGGAGAGAGGATACCTCAGTGATTTCAGTAGTCTCCAGGAGGCCTCCTTGATTATCAAAGTACTCGGCGTTGTCCGGGAGAAAAGTGCTCAATGTCCTAGATAGAGCTACTGTAGTGATAGGTTTGGAAAATATTTTAACGCCATCTTCGTTCCCCTTTGGACTATTTCGCAGATCAGAAGGAGAGAGGATACCTCAGTGATTTCAGTAGTCTCCAGGAGGCCTCCTTGATTATCAAAGTACTCGGCGTTGTCCGGGAGAAAAGTGCTCAATGTCCTAGATAGAGCTACTGTAGTGATAGGTTTGGAAAATATTTTAACGCCATCTTCGTTCCCCTTTGGACTATTTCGCAGATCAGAAGGAGAGAGGATACCTAAGTAATTTCAAGAGTGCTCATGAAGCCTCCTCGATTTTCAAAGTACTCGGCGTTGTCCGGGAAAAAAGTGCTAAATATCCTAGAAAGTGCTACTGTAGTGATAGGTTTAGAACATATTTTAACGCCATCTTTGTTCCCCTTTGGACAATTTTGCAGATGAAAAGGAGGGAGGATACCTAACTGATTTCAGTAGTCCCCAGGAGGCCTCTCTGATTTTCAAAGTACTCGGCGTTGTCCGGGAAAAAAGTGCTCAATGTCCTAGATAGAGGTACTGTAGTGATAGGTTTGGAAAATATTTTTACGCCATCTTCTTTCCCCTTTGGATTATTTCGCAGATCAGAAGGAGAAAGGATATCTAAGGGATTTCAGTAGTCTCCAGGAGGCCTCCTTGATTATCAAAGTACTCGGCGTTGTCCGGGAGAAAAGTGCTCAATGTTCTAGATAGAGCTACTGTAGTGATAGGTTTGGAAATATTTTAACACCATCTTTGTTCCCCTTTGGACTATTTCGCAGATCAGAAAGAGAGAGGATACCTAAGTGATTTCAGAAGTGCTCATGAAGCCTCCTCGATTTTCAAAGTACTCGGCGTTGTCCGGGAGAAAAGTGCTCAATATCCTAGATAGAGCTACTGTAGTGATAGGGTTAGAAAATATTTTAACGCCATCTTCGTTCCCCTTTGGACAATTTTGCAGCTGAAAAGGAGGGAGGATACCTAACTGATTTCAGTAGTTCCCAGGAGGCCTCTTTGATTTTCAAAGTACTCGGCGTTGTCCGGGAAAAAAGTGCTCAATGTCCTAGATAGAGCTACTGTAGTGATAGGTTTGGATAATATTTTAACAGCATCTACGCTGAAAAGGATGGGGGAATGGATAAGAGTTATTTCAGTAGTCCCCAGGAGGCCTCTTTGATTTTGAAATACTCGGCGTTGTCCGGGAGAAAAGTGCTCAATATCCTAGATAGAGCTACTGTAGTGATAGATTTGGAAAATATTTTAACGCCATCTTCGTTCCCCTTTGGACTATTTCGCAGATCAGAAGAAGAGAGGATACCTAAGTGATTACAGTAGTTTCCAGGAGGCCCGCTTTATTATCAAAGTACTCGGTGTTGTCCGGGAGAAAAGTGCTCAATGTCTTAGATAAAGCTACTGTAGTGATAGGGTTGGAAAATATTTTAACGCCATCTTCGTTCCCCTTTGGACTATTTCGCAGATCAGAAGGAGAGAGTATACCTAAGTGATTTCAGGAGTGCTCATGAAGCCTCCTCGATTTTCAAAGTACTCGGCGTTGTCCGGGAGAAAAGTGCTCAATATCCTAGATAGAGCTACTGTAGTGATAGGTTTGGAAAATATTTTAACGCCATCTTCGTTCACCTTTGGACTATTTCGCAGATCAGAAGGAGAGAGGATACCTAAGGGATTCTAGGAGTGCTTATAAAGCCTCCTCGATTTTCAAAGTACTCGGCGTTGTCCGGGAGAAAAGTGCTCAATATCCTAGATAGAGCTACTGTAGTGATAGGTTTAGAAAATATTTTAATGCCATCTTCGTTCCCCTTTAAACAATTTTGCAGCTGAAAAGTAGGGAGGATACCTAACGGATTTCAGTAGTCCCCAGGAGGCCTCTTTGATTTTCAAAGAACTCGGCGTTGTCCGGGAAAAAAGTGCTCAATGTCCTAGATAGAGCTACTGTAGTGATAGGTTTGGAAAATATTTTAACGCCATCTTCTTTCCCCTTTGGATTATTTCGCAGATCAGAAAGAGGAAAGGATACCTAAGGGATTTCAGTAGTTCTCAGGAGGCCTCCTTGATTACTAAAGTACTCGGCGTTGTCCGGGAGAAAAGTGCTCAATGTCCTAGATAGAGCTACTGTAGTGATAGGTTTTGGAAAATATTTTAACGCCATCTTCGTACCCCTTTGGACTATTTCGCAGATCAGAAGGAGAGAGGATACCTAAGGGATTTCATAGGTGTTCATGAAGCCTCCTCGATTTTCAAAGTACTCGGCGTTGTCCGGGAGAAAAGTGCTCAATATCCTAGATAGAGCTACTATAGTGATAGGTTTAGAAAATATTTTAACGCCATCTTCGTTCCCCTTTGGATTATTTCGCAGATCAGAAGGAGAAAGGATACCTAAGGGATTTCAGTAGTTCTCAGGAGGCCTCCTTGATTATCAAAGTACTCGGCGTTGTCCGGGAGAAAAGTGCTCAATGTCCTAGATAGAGCTACTGTAGTGATAGGTTTGGAAAATATTTTAACGCCATCTTCGTTCACCTTTGGACTATTTCGCAGATCAGAAGGAGAGAGGATACCTAAGGGATTTCAGGAGTGCTCATAAAGCCTCCTCGATTTTCAAAGTACTCGGCGTTGTCCGGGAGAAAAGTGCTCAATGTCCTAGATAGAGCTACTGTAGTGATAGGTTTGGATAATATTTTAACAGCATCTACGCTGAAAATTATGGGGTAACCGATAAGAGTTATTTTAGTAGTGCTCAGGAGGCCTCTTTGATTTTGAAATACTCGGCGTTGTCTGGGAGAAAAGTGCTCAATATCCTAGATAGAGCTACTGTAGTGATAGTTTTGGAAAATATTTTAACGCCATCTTCGTTCCCCTATGGACTATTTCGAAGATCAGATGAAGAGAGGATACCTAAGTGATTTCAGTAGTCCCCAGGAGGCCTCCTTGATTATACAAGTACTCAGCGTTGTCCGGGAGAAAAGTGTTCAATGTCCTAGATAGAGCTACTGTAGTGATGGGTTTGGAAACTATTTTAACGCCATCTTCGTTCCCCTTTGGACTATTTCGCAGATCAGAAGGAGAGAGGATACCTAAATGATTTCAGGAGTGCTCATGAAGCCTCCTCGATTTTCAAAGTACTCGGCGTTGTCCGGGAGAAAAGTGCTCAATATCCTAGATAGAGCTACTGTAGTGATAGGTTTAGAAAATATTTTAACGCCATATTCGTTCCCGTTTGGACAATTTTGCAGCTGAAAAAGAGGGAGGATACCTAACTGATTTCAGTAGCCAACAAGAGGCCTCTTTGATTTTCAAAGTACTCGGCGTTGTCCAGGAAAAAAAGTGCTCAATGTCCTAGATAGAGCTACTGTAGTGATAGTTTGGGATAATATTTTAACAGCATCTACGCTGAAAAGGATGGGGGAATGGATAAGAGTTATTTCAGTAGTCCCCAGGAGGGCTCTTTGATTTTGAAATACTCGGCGTTGTCCGGGAGACAAGTGCTCAATATCCTAGATAGAGCTACTGTAGTGATAGTTTTGGAAAATATTTTAACGCCATCTTCGTTCCCCTATGGACTATTTCGCAGATCAGAAGGAGAGAGGATACCTAAGTGATTTCAGGAGTGCTCATGAAGCCTCCTTGATTTTTAAAGTACTCGGCGTTGTCCGGGAGAAAAGTGCTCAATATCCTAGATAGAGCTACTGTAGTGATAGGTTTAGAAAATATTTAAACGCCATCTTCGTTCCCCTTTGGACAATTTTGCAGATGAAAAGGAAGGAGGATACCTGATTTCAGTAGTCCCCAGGAGGCCTCTTTGATTTTCAAAGTACTCGGCGTTGTCCGGGAAAAAAGTGCTCAATGTCCTAGATAGAGCTACTGTAGAGATAGGTTTGGATAATATTTTAACAGCATCTACGCTGAAAAGGATGGGGTAATCGATAAGTGTTATTTCAGTAGTGCTCAGGAGGCCTCTTTGATTTTACAAAGTACTCGGCGTTGTCCGGGAGAAAAGTGCTCAATATCCTGGATAGAGCTACTGTAGTGATAGGTTTGGAAAATATTTTAACGCCATCTTCGTTCCCCTTTGGACTATTTCGCAGATCAGAAGGAGAGAGGATACCTCAGTTATTTCAGTAGTCCCCAGGAGGCCTCCTTGATTATCAAAGCACTCGGCGTTGTCCGGGAGAAAAGTGCTCAATGTCCTAGATAGAGCTACTGTAGTGATAGGTTTGGAAAATATTTTAACGCCATCTTCGTTCCCCTTTGGACTATTTCGCAGATCAGAAGGAGAGAGGATACCTAAGTGATTTCAGGAGTGCTCATGAAGCCTCCTCGATTTTCAAAGTACTCGGCGTTGTCCGGGAGAAAAGTGCTCAATGTCCTAGATAGAGCTAATGTAGTGATAGGTTTGGATAATATTTTAACAGCATTTACGCTGAAAAGGATGGGGTAATCGATAAGTGTTATTTCAGTAGTGCTCAGGAGGCCTCTTTGATTTTCAAAGTACTCGGCGTTGTCCGGGAGAAAAGTGCTCAATATCCTAGATAGAGCTACTGTAGTGATAGGTTTGGAAAATATTTTAACGCCATCTTCGTTCCCCTTTGGACTATTTCACAGATCAGAAACAGGGAGGATACCTAAGTGATTTCAGTAGTCCCCAGGAGGCCTCCTTGATTATCAAAGTACTCGGCGTTGTCCGGGAGAAAAGTGCTCAATGTCCTAGATAGAGCTACTGTAGTGATAGGTTTGGAAAATATTTTAACGCCATCTTCGTTCCCCTTTGGACTATTTCGCAGATCAGAAGGAGAGAGGATACCTAAGGGATTTCAGAAGTGCTCATGAAGCGTCCTCGATTTTCAAAGTACTCGGCGTTTTCCCGGAGAAAAGTGCTCAATATCCTTGATAGAGCTACTGTATGATAGGTTTGGAAAATATTTTAACGCCATCTTCGTTCCCCTTTGGACTATTTCGCAGATCAGAAGGAGAGAGGATACCTAAGGAATTTCATGTGGGTTCATGAAGCCTCCTCGATTTTCAAAGTACTCGGCGTTGTCCGGGAGAAAAGTGCTCAATGTCCTAGATAGAGCTACTGTAGTGATAGGTTTGGATAATATTTTAACGCCATCTTCGTTCCCCTTTGGACTATTTCGCAGATCAGAAGGAGAGAGGATACCTAAGGGATTTCAGGAGTGCTCATGAAGCCTCCTCGATTTTCAAAGTACTCGGCGTTGTCCGGGAGAAAAGTGCTCAATATCCTAGATAGAGCTACTGTAGTGATAGGTTTAGAAAATATTTTAACGCCATCTTCGTTCCCCTTTGGACAATTTTGCAGCTGAAAAGGAGGGAGGATACCTAACTGATTTCAGTAGTCCCCAGGAGGCCTCTTTGATTTTCAAAGTACTCGGCGTTGTCCTGGAAAAAAGTGCTCAATGTCCTAGATAGAGCTACTGTAGTGATAGGTTTGGAAAATATTTTAACAGCATCTACGCTGAAAAGGATGGGGGAATGGATTAGAGTTATTTCAGTAGTCCCCAGGAAGCCTCTTTGATTTTGAAATACTCGGCGTTGTCCGGGAGAAAAGTTCTCAATATCCTAGATAGAGCTACTGTAGTGATAGGTTTGGAAAATATTTTAACGCAATCTTCGTTCCCCTTTGGACTATTTCGCAGATCAGAAGGAGAGAGGATACCTAAGTGATTTCAGTAGTCCCCAGGAGGCCTCCTTGATTATCACAGTACTGTGCATTGTCCGGGAGAAAAGTGCTCAATGTCCTAGATAGAGCTACTGTAGTGATAAGTTTGGAAAATATTTTAACGCCATCTTCGTTCCCCTTTGGACTATTTCGCAGATCAGAAGGAGAGAGGATACCTAAGTGATTTCAGGAGTGCTCATGAAGCCTCCTTGATTTTTAAAGTACTCGGCGTTGTCCGGGAGAAAAGTGCTCAATATCCTAGATAGAGCTACTGTAGTGATAGGTTTGGAAAATATTTTAACGCCATCTTCGTTCCCCTTTGGACTATTTCGCAGATCAGAAGGAGAGAGGATACCTAAGTGATTTCAGTAGTCCCCAGGAGGCCTCCTTGATTATCAAAGTACTCGGCGTTGTCCGGGTGAAAAGTGCTCAATGTTTTAGATAGAGCTACTGTAGTGATAGGTTTGGAAAATATTTTAACGCCATCTTCGTTCACCTTTGGACTATTTCGCAGATCAGAAGGAGAGAGGATACCTAAGTGATTTCAGGAGTGCTCATGAAGCCTCCTCGATTTTCAAAGTACTCGGCGTTGTCCGGGAGAAAAGTGCTCAATGTCCTAGATAGAGCTAATGTAGTGATAGGTTTGGATAATATTTTAACAGCATCTACGCTGAAAAGGATGGGGTAATCGATAAGTGTTATTTCAGTAGTGCTCAGGAGGCCTCTTTGATTTTCAAAGTACTCGGCGTTGTCCGGGAGAAAAGTGCTCAATATCCTAGATAGAGCTACTGTAGTGATAGGTTTGGAAAATATTTTAACGCCATCTTCGTTCCCCTTTGGACTATTTCACAGATCAGAAACAGGGAGGATACCTAAGTGATTTCAGTAGTCCCCAGGAGGCCTCCTTGATTATCAAAGTACTCGGCGTTGTCCGGGAGAAAAGTGCTCAATGTCCTAGATAGAGCTACTGTAGTGATAGGTTTGGAAAATATTTTAACGCCATCTTCGTTCCCCTTTGGACTATTTCGCAGATCAGAAGGAGAGAGGATACCTAAGGGATTTCAGAAGTGCTCATGAAGCGTCCTCGATTTTCAAAGTACTCGGCGTTTTCCCGGAGAAAAGTGCTCAATATCCTTGATAGAGCTACTGTATGATAGGTTTGGAAAATATTTTAACGCCATCTTCGTTCCCCTTTGGACTATTTCGCAGATCAGAAGGAGAGAGGATACCTAAGGAATTTCATGTGGGTTCATGAAGCCTCCTCGATTTTCAAAGTACTCGGCGTTGTCCGGGAGAAAAGTGCTCAATGTCCTAGATAGAGCTACTGTAGTGATAGGTTTGGATAATATTTTAACGCCATCTTCCTTCCCCTTTGGACTATTTCGCAGATCAGAAGGAGAGAGGATACCTAAGGGATTTCAGGAGTGCTCATGAAGCCTCCTCGATTTTCAAAGTACTCGGCGTTGTCCGGGAGAAAAGTGCTCAATATCCTAGATAGAGCTACTGTAGTGATAGGTTTAGAAAATATTTTAACGCCATCTTCGTTCCCCTTTGGACAATTTTGCAGCTGAAAAGGAGGGAGGATACCTAACTGATTTCAGTAGTCCCCAGGAGGCCTCTTTGATTTTCAAAGTACTCGGCGTTGTCCTGGAAAAAAGTGCTCAATGTCCTAGATAGAGCTACTGTAGTGATAGGTTTGGAAAATATTTTAACAGCATCTACGCTGAAAAGGATGGGGGAATGGATTAGAGTTATTTCAGTAGTCCCCAGGAAGCCTCTTTGATTTTGAAATACTCGGCGTTGTCCGGGAGAAAAGTTCTCAATATCCTAGATAGAGCTACTGTAGTGATAGGTTTGGAAAATATTTTAACGCAATCTTCGTTCCCCTTTGGACTATTTCGCAGATCAGAAGGAGAGAGGATACCTCAGTTATTTCAGTAGTCCCCAGGAGGCCTCCTTGATTATCAAAGTACGTGCATTGTCCGGGAGAAAAGTGCTCAATGTCCTAGATAGAGCTACTGTAGTGATAAGTTTAAAAAATATTTTAACGCCATCTTCGTTCCCTCTTTGGACTATTCCGCAGATCAGAAGGAGAGAGGATACCTAAGGGATTTCAGGAGTGCTCATGAAGCCTCCTCGATTTTCAAAGTACTCGGCGTTGTCTGGGAGAAAAGTGCTCAATATCCAAGATAGAGCTACTGTAGTGATAGGTTTAGAACATATTTTAACGCCATTTTCGTTCCCGTTTGGACAATTTTGCAGATGAAAAGGAGGGAGGATACCTAAGTGATTTCAGTAGTCCCCAGAAGGCCTCTTTGATTTTAAAAGTACTCGGCGTTGTCTGGGAAAAAAGTGCTCAATGTCCTAGATAGAGCTACTGTAGTGATAGGTTTTGATAATATTTTAACAGCATCTACGCTGAAAAGGATGGGGAATCGATAAGAGTTATTTCAGTAGTGCTCAGGAGGCCTCTTTGATTTTGAAATACTCGGCGTTGTCCGGGAGAAAAGTTCTCAATATCCTAGATAGAGGTACTGTAGTGATAGGTTTGGATAATATTTTAACGCCATATTCGTTCCTGTTTGGACTATTTCGCAGATCAGTAGGAGAGAGGATACCTAAGTGATTTCAGTTGTCCCCAGGAGGCCTCCTTTATTATTAAAGTACTCAGCGTTGTCCGGGAGAAAAGTGCTCAATGTCCTTGATAGAGCTACTGTAGTGATAGGTTTGGAAAATATTTTAACGCCATCTTTGTTCCTGTTTGGACTATTTCACAGATCAGAAGGAGAGAGGATACCTAAGTGTTTTCAGTAGTGCTCATGAGGCTTCCTTGATTTTCAAAGTACTTGGCGTTGTCCGTGAGAAAAGTGCTCAATATCCTAGATAGAGCTATGATAAAGACTATCATGAGAGGATTGAAAATGATGAAGACTATCAAGAGAGGATTGAAAATGATGAAGGCTATCATGAGGGGATTGAAAATGATGAAGGCTATCATGAGGGGATTGAAAATGATGTACACTATCATGAGGGGATTGAAAATGATGAAGACTATCATGAGGGGATTCAAAATGATTAAGACTATCATAAGGGTATCGAAAATGATGAAGAATGTCATGAGAGGATTGAAAATGATGAAGAATGTCATGAGAGGATTTAAAATGATGAAGAATAGACTGACAGGATTGGAAATGATGAAGAATACCATGAGGGGATTTAAAATGATGAATAATATCATGAGGGGATTGAAAATGATGAAGAATATCATGAGAGGATTGAAAATGATGAAGACTATCATGAGAGGATTAAAAATGATGAAGACTCTCATAAGAGGATTAAAAATGATGAAGACTATCATGAGGGGATCGAAAATGATGAAATATACCATGAGAGGATTGAAAATGATGAAGAATATCATGAGGGGAGTGAAAATGATGAAGAATATCATGAGGGGATTGAAAATAATGAAGAATATCATGAGAGGATTGAAAAAATGAAGAATATCATGAGAGGATTGAAAATTATGAAGAATATCATGAGCGGATTGAAAATGATGAGGAATATTACGAGAGGATTGAAAATGATGAAGAATATTATGAGGGGATTGAAAATGATTAATAGTATGAGGAGATTGAAAATGATGAAGAATATTATGAGGGGATTGAAAATGATTAATAGTATGAGGAGATCGAAAATGATGAATACAACGAGGGGAGTTAAAATGATGAAGGATATCATGAGGGGATTCAAAATATATAGTATGAACACCGGGGCGGTTATAAGTACCTATATAGAAGGCGCAGACAGTGGTGGTACTTTTTATAGAAATAAGTCATACTATTGCCCTGTGAAACGTAGGATGAAATGGTGGGGAAGAAACAGCTTTCGCAAAAGGCAAAATTTAAAAGTAGCGACCAGGGTAGAGAAAAGTAGAAAGATAAAGAGACAGCTATAGAGAGAGAAGGAGAGAAATAGAAGTTTTAATATAAAGATGTTACACACGCAATTTTTCTTCAATTATGTTTTTATGACCCCGAGCAACGCCGGGTAGCCCCGCTAGTCTCTTATATAAAGGGCACTTGTCTGTATGTATGTATGTATGTCTGTATGTGAAGCTTCTCCTCAAAAACTACCCGACGACATGTCAAAAAGTTTATATCTTCAGCACCGTACAACACCTGGGATCATAATATCTCAAAATTACAACAAAAAAAAATGTTGCTGGGGGTCAACGGGGCCAGTCTTCGGCAGCGGGTCTGGTTTTTTCAAACTTTTCTAATGTTATTCAGTAGTAATTTGGAAATCAGCCAATGTAATTATGTAATAATAATTTTGTTTTCAACCAACTTATTCTTGTGCACGTGACGTCACAGTAATAGGTATATGACGTCATCGTTATAGGTTTTTAAATTTTTTTCTCTTCAAAACTTATTTTACTTCAACATATTTTTATATACACGTTTACAGTGACCCGTTGAGTCATAACCACTCTATATATGTATAAAAAAAGAAAAAAAGAAGAATTTAACAAGTAAACGTTTACAGTGACCCGTTGAGTCATAACCACTCTATATATGTATAGAAAAAAGAAAAAAAGAGGAATTTAACACGAACACGTTTACAGTGACCCGTTGAGTCATAACCACTCTATATATGTATAAAAAAGAAAAAAGAAGAATTCAACAAGTAAACGTTTACAGTGACCCGTTGAGTCATAACCACTCTATATATGTATAAAAAAAGAAAAAAGAAGAATGTAACAAGTACACGCTTACAGTGACCCGTTGAGTCATAACCACTCTATATATGTATAAAAAAAGAAAAAAAGAAGAATTTAACAAGTAAACGTTTACAGTGACCCGTTGAGTCATAACCACTCTATATATGTATAGAAAAAGAAAAAAAGAAGAATTTAACAAGTAAACGTTTACAGTGACCCGTTGAGTCATAACCACTCTATATATGTATAGAAAAAAGAAAAAAAGAGGAATTAAACACGAACACGTTTACAGTGACCCGTTGAGTCATAACCACTCTATATATGTATAAAAAAGAAAAAAGAAGAATTTAACAAGTAAACGTTTACAGTGACCCGTTGAGTCATAACCACTCTATATATGTATAAAAAAAGAAAAAAGAAGAATGTAACAAGTACACGCTTACAGTGACCCGTTGAGTCATAACCACTCTATATATGTATAAAAAAAGAAAAAAAGAAGAATTTAACAAGTAAACGTTTACAGTGACCCGTTGAGTCATAACCACTCTATATATGTATAAAAAAGAAAAAAGAAGAATTTAACAAGTAAACGTTTACAGTGACCCGTTGAGTCATAACCACTCTATATATGTATAGAAAAAAGAAAAAAAGAGGAATTTAACACGAACACGTTTACAGTGACCCGTTGAGTCATAACCACTCTATATATGTATAAAAAAGAAAAAAGAAGACTTTAACAAGTAAACGTTTACAGTGACCCGTTGAGTCATAACCACTCTATATATGTATAAAAAAAGAAAAAAGAAGAATGTAACAAGTACACGCTTACAGTGACCCGTTGAGTCATAACCACTCTATATCTGTATAAAAAAAGAAAAAAAGAAGAATTTAACAAGTAAACGTTTACAGTGACCCGTTGAGTCATAACCACTCTATATATGTATAGAAAAAGAAAAAAAGAAGAATTTAACAAGTAAACGTTTACAGTGACCCGTTGAGTCATAACCACTCTATATATGTATAGAAAAAAGAAAAAAAGAGGAATTTAACACGAACACGTTTACAGTGACCCGTTGAGTCATAACCACTCTATATATTTATAAAAAAAGATAAAAGAAGAATTTAACAAGTACACGCTTACAGTGACCCGTTGAGTCATAACCACTCTATATATGTATAAAAAAAGAAAAAAGAAGAATGTAACAAGTACACGCTTACAGTGACCCGTTGAGTCATAACCACTCTATATATGTATAAAAAAAGAAAAAAAGAAGAATTTAACAAGTAAACGTTTACAGTGACCCGTTGAGTCATAACCACTCTATATACGTATAGAAAAAGAAAAAAAGAAGAATTTAACAAGTAAACGTTTACAGTGACCCGTTGAGTCATAACCACTCTATATATGTATAGAAAAAAGAAAAAAAGAGGAATTAAACACGAACACGTTTACAGTGACCCGTTGAGTCATAACCACTCTATATATTTATAAAAAAAGAAAAAAGAAGAATTTAACAAGTACACGCTTACAGTGACCCGTTGAGTCATAACCACTCTATATATGTATAAAAAAAGAAAAAAGAAGAATGTAACAAGTACACGCTTACAGTGACCCGTTGAGTCATAACCACTCTATATATGTATAAAAAAAGAAAAAAAGAAAAATTTAACAAGTAAACGTTTACAGTGACCCGTTGAGTCATAACCACTCTATATATGTATAAAAAAGAAAAAAGAAGAATTGACCCGTTGAGTCATAACCACTCTATATATGTATAAAAAAAGAAAAAAAGAAGAATTTAACAAGTAAACGTTTACAGTGACCCGTTGAGTCATAACCACTCTATATATGTATAAAAAAGAAAAAAGAAGAATTTAACAAGTAAACGTTTACAGTGACCCGTTGAGTCATAACCACTCTATATATGTATAGAAAAAAGAAAAAAAGAGTAATTTAACACGAACACGTTTACAGTGACCCGTTGAGTCATAACCACTCTATATATGTATAAAAAAGAAAAAAGAAGAATTCAACAAGTAAACGTTTACAGTGACCCGTTGAGTCATAACCACTCTATATATGTATAAAAAAAGAAAAAAGAAGAATGTAACAAGTACACGCTTACAGTGACCCGTTGAGTCATAACCACTCTATATATGTATAAAAAAAGAAAAAAAGAAGAATTTAACAAGTAAACGTTTACAGTGACCCGTTGAGTCATAACCACTCTATATATGTATAGAAAAAGAAAAAAAGAAGAATTTAACAAGTAAACGTTTACAGTGACCCGTTGAGTCATAACCACTCTATATATGTATAGAAAAAAGAAAAAAAGAGGAATTTAACACGAACACGTTTACAGTGACCCGTTGAGTCATAACCACTCTATATATTTATAAAAAAAGAAAAAAGAAGAATTTAACAAGTACACGCTTACAGTGACCCGTTGAGTCATAACCACTCTATATATGTATAAAAAAAGAAAAAAGAAGAATGTAACAAGTACACGCTTACAGTGACCCGTTGAGTCATAACCACTCTATATATGTATAAAAAAAGAAAAAAAGAAGAATTTAACAAGTAAACGTTTACAGTGACCCGTTGAGTCATAACCACTCTATATACGTATAGAAAAAGAAAAAAAGAAGAATTTAACAAGTAAACGTTTACAGTGACCCGTTGAGTCATAACCACTCTATATATGTATAGAAAAAAGAAAAAAAGAGGAATTAAACACGAACACGTTTACAGTGACCCGTTGAGTCATAACCACTCTATATATGTATAAAAAAGAAAAAAGAAGAATTTAACAAGTAAACGTTTACAGTGACCCGTTGAGTCATAACCACTCTATATATGTATAAAAAAAGAAAAAAGAAGAATGTAACAAGTACACGCTTACAGTGACCCGTTGAGTCATAACCACTCTATATATGTATAAAAAAAGAAAAAAAGATAAATTTAACAAGTAAACGTTTACAGTGACCCGTTGAGTCATAACCACTCTATATATGTATAAAAAAGAAAAAAGAAGAATTTAACAAGTAAACGTTTACAGTGACCCGATGAGTCATAACCACTCTATATATGTATAGAAAAAAGAAAAAAGAGGAATTTAACACGAACACGTTTACAGTGAGCCGTTGAGTCATAACCACTCTATATATGTATAAAAAAGAAAAAAGAAGAATTTAACAAGTAAACGTTTACAGTGACCCGTTGAGTCATAACACTCTATATATGTATAAAAAAAGAAAAAAGAAGAATGTAACAAGTACACGCTTACAGTGACCCGTTGAGTCATAACCACTCTATATATGTATAAAAAAAGAAAAAAAGAAGAATTTAACAAGTAAACGTTTACAGTGACCCGTTGAGTCATAACCACTCTATATATGTATAGAAAAAGAAAAAAAGAAGAATTTAACAAGTAAACGTTTACAGTGACCCGTTGAGTCATAACCACTCTATATATGTATAGAAAAAAGAAAAAAAGAGGAATTTAACACGAACACGTTTACAGTGACCCGTTGAGTCATAACCACTCTATATATTTATAAAAAAAGAAAAAAGAAGAATTTAACAAGTACACGTTTACAGTGACCCGTTGAGTCATAACCACTCTATATATGTATAAAAAAAGAAAAAAGAAGAATGTAACAAGTACACGCTTACAGTGACCCGTTGAGTCATAACCACTCTATATATGTATAAAAAAAGAAAAAAAGAAGAATTTAACAAGTAAACGTTTACAGTGACCCGTTGAGTCATAACCACTCTATATACGTATAGAAAAAGAAAAACAGAAGAATTTAACAAGTAAACGTTTACAGTGACCCGTTGAGTCATAACCACTCTATATATGTATAGAAAAAAGAAAAAAAGAGGAATTAAACACGAACACGTTTACAGTGACCCGTTGAGTCATAACCACTCTATATATGTATAAAAAAGAAAAAAGAAGAATTTAACAAGTAAACGTTTACAGTGACCCGTTGAGTCATAACCACTCTATATATGTATAAAAAAAGAAAAAAGAAGAATGTAACAAGTACACGCTTACAGTGACCCGTTGAGTCATAACCACTCTATATATGTATAAAAAAAGAAAAAAAGAAGAATTTAACAAGTAAACGTTTACAGTGACCCGTTGAGTTATAACCACTCTATATATGTATAAAAAAGAAAAAAGAAGAATTTAACAAGTAAACGTTTACAGTGACCCGTTGAGTCATAACCACTCTATATACGTATAGAAAAAGAAAAAAAGAAGAATTTAACAAGTAAACGTTTACAGTGACCCGTTGAGTCATAACCACTCTATATATGTATAGAAAAAAGAAAAAAAGAGGAATTAAACACGAACACGTTTACAGTGACCCGTTGAGTCATAACCACTCTATATATGTATAAAAAAGAAAAAAGAAGAATTTAACAAGTAAACGTTTACAGTGACCCGTTGAGTCATAACCACTCTATATATGTATAAAAAAAGAAAAAAGAAGAATGTAACAAGTACACGCTTACAGTGACCCGTTGAGTCATAACCACTCTATATATGTATAAAAAAAGAAAAAAAGAAGAATTTAACAAGTAAACGTTTACAGTGACCCGTTGAGTCATAACCACTCTATATATGTATAAAAAAGAAAAAAGAAGAATTTAACAAGTAAACGTTTACAGTGACCCGTTGAGTCATAACCACTCTATATATGTATAGAAAAAAGAAAAAAAGAGGAATTTAACACGAACACGTTTACAG
This sequence comes from Sepiola atlantica, assembly GCA_963556195.1. NCBI lineage: Eukaryota > Metazoa > Mollusca > Cephalopoda > Sepiida > Sepiolidae > Sepiola > Sepiola atlantica. The sequence continues at coordinate 113,057,513 of OY744523.1, read as the reverse complement.
TGACCCGTTGAGTCATAACCACTCTATATATGTATAAAAAAGAAAAAAGAAGACTTTAACAAGTAAACGTTTACAGTGACCCGTTGAGTCATAACCACTCTATATATGTATAAAAAAAGAAAAAAGAAGAATGTAACAAGTACACGCTTACAGTGACCCGTTGAGTCATAACCACTCTATATCTGTATAAAAAAAGAAAAAAAGAAGAATTTAACAAGTAAACGTTTACAGTGACCCGTTGAGTCATAACCACTCTATATATGTATAGAAAAAGAAAAAAAGAAGAATTTAACAAGTAAACGTTTACAGTGACCCGTTGAGTCATAACCACTCTATATATGTATAGAAAAAAGAAAAAAAGAGGAATTTAACACGAACACGTTTACAGTGACCCGTTGAGTCATAACCACTCTATATATTTATAAAAAAAGATAAAAGAAGAATTTAACAAGTACACGCTTACAGTGACCCGTTGAGTCATAACCACTCTATATATGTATAAAAAAAGAAAAAAGAAGAATGTAACAAGTACACGCTTACAGTGACCCGTTGAGTCATAACCACTCTATATATGTATAAAAAAAGAAAAAAAGAAGAATTTAACAAGTAAACGTTTACAGTGACCCGTTGAGTCATAACCACTCTATATACGTATAGAAAAAGAAAAAAAGAAGAATTTAACAAGTAAACGTTTACAGTGACCCGTTGAGCCATAACCACTCTATATATGTATAGAAAAAAGAAAAAAAGAGGAATTAAACACGAACACGTTTACAGTGACCCGTTGAGTCATAACCACTCTATATATTTATAAAAAAAGAAAAAAGAAGAATTTAACAAGTACACGCTTACAGTGACCCGTTGAGTCATAACCACTCTATATATGTATAAAAAAAGAAAAAAGAAGAATGTAACAAGTACACGCTTACAGTGACCCGTTGAGTCATAACCACTCTATATATGTATAAAAAAAGAAAAAAAGAAAAATTTAACAAGTAAACGTTTACAGTGACCCGTTGAGTCATAACCACTCTATATATGTATAAAAAAGAAAAAAGAAGAATTGACCCGTTGAGTCATAACCACTCTATATATGTATAAAAAAAGAAAAAAAGAAGAATTTAACAAGTAAACGTTTACAGTGACCCGTTGAGTCATAACCACTCTATATATGTATAAAAAAGAAAAAAGAAGAATTTAACAAGTAAACGTTTACAGTGACCCGTTGAGTCATAACCACTCTATATATGTATAGAAAAAAGAAAAAAAGAGTAATTTAACACGAACACGTTTACAGTGACCCGTTGAGTCATAACCACTCTATATATGTATAAAAAAGAAAAAAGAAGAATTCAACAAGTAAACGTTTACAGTGACCCGTTGAGTCATAACCACTCTATATATGTATAAAAAAAGAAAAAAGAAGAATGTAACAAGTACACGCTTACAGTGACCCGTTGAGTCATAACCACTCTATATATGTATAAAAAAAGAAAAAAAGAAGAATTTAACAAGTAAACGTTTACAGTGACCCGTTGAGTCATAACCACTCTATATATGTATAGAAAAAGAAAAAAAGAAGAATTTAACAAGTAAACGTTTACAGTGACCCGTTGAGTCATAACCACTCTATATATGTATAGAAAAAAGAAAAAAAGAGGAATTTAACACGAACACGTTTACAGTGACCCGTTGAGTCATAACCACTCTATATATTTACAAAAAAAGAAAAAAGAAGAATTTAACAAGTACACGCTTACAGTGACCCGTTGAGTCATAACCACTCTATATATGTATAAAAAAAGAAAAAAGAAGAATGTAACAAGTACACGCTTACAGTGACCCGTTGAGTCATAACCACTCTATATATGTATAAAAAAAGAAAAAAAGAAGAATTTAACAAGTAAACGTTTACAGTGACCCGTTGAGTCATAACCACTCTATATACGTATAGAAAAAGAAAAAAAGAAGAATTTAACAAGTAAACGTTTACAGTGACCCGTTGAGTCATAACCACTCTATATATGTATAGAAAAAAGAAAAAAAGAGGAATTAAACACGAACACGTTTACAGTGACCCGTTGAGTCATAACCACTCTATATATGTATAAAAAAGAAAAAAGAAGAATTTAACAAGTAAACGTTTACAGTGACCCGTTGAGTCATAACCACTCTATATATGTATAAAAAAAGAAAAAAGAAGAATGTAACAAGTACACGCTTACAGTGACCCGTTGAGTCATAACCACTCTATATCTGTATAAAAAAAGAAAAAAAGAAGAATTTAACAAGTAAACGTTTACAGTGACCCGTTGAGTCATAACCACTCTATATATGTATAGAAAAAGAAAAAAAGAAGAATTTAACAAGTAAACGTTTACAGTGACCCGTTGAGTCATAACCACTCTATATATGTATAGAAAAAAGAAAAAAAGAGGAATTTAACACGAACACGTTTACAGTGACCCGTTGAGTCATAACCACTCTATATATTTATAAAAAAAGATAAAAGAAGAATTTAACAAGTACACGCTTACAGTGACCCGTTGAGTCATAACCACTCTATATATGTATAAAAAAAGAAAAAAGAAGAATGTAACAAGTACACGCTTACAGTGACCCGTTGAGTCATAACCACTCTATATATGTATAAAAAATAAAAAAAAAGAAGAATTTAACAAGTAAACGTTTACAGTGACCCGTTGAGTCATAACCACTCTATATACGTATAGAAAAAGAAAAAAAGAAGAATTTAACAAGTAAACGTTTACAGTGACCCGTTGAGTCATAACCACTCTATATATGTATAGAAAAAAGAAAAAAAGAGGAATTAAACACGAACACGTTTACAGTGACCCGTTGAGTCATAACCACTCTATATATTTATAAAAAAAGAAAAAAGAAGAATTTAACAAGTACACGCTTACAGTGACCCGTTGAGTCATAACCACTCTATATATGTATAAAAAAAGAAAAAAGAAGAATGTAACAAGTACACGCTTACAGTGACCCGTTGAGTCATAACCACTCTATATATGTATAAAAAAAGAAAAAAAGAAAAATTTAACAAGTAAACGTTTACAGTGACCCGTTGAGTCATAACCACTCTATATATGTATAAAAAAGAAAAAAGAAGAATTGACCCGTTGAGTCATAACCACTCTATATATGTATAAAAAAAGAAAAAAAGAAGAATTTAACAAGTAAACGTTTACAGTGACCCGTTGAGTCATAACCACTCTATATATGTATAAAAAAGAAAAAAGAAGAATTTAACAAGTAAACGTTTACAGTGACCCGTTGAGTCATAACCACTCTATATATGTATAGAAAAAAGAAAAAAAGAGTAATTTAACACGAACACGTTTACAGTGACCCGTTGAGTCATAACCACTCTATATATGTATAAAAAAGAAAAAAGAAGAATTCAACAAGTAAACGTTTACAGTGACCCGTTGAGTCATAACCACTCTATATATGTATAAAAAAAGAAAAAAGAAGAATGTAACAAGTACACGCTTACAGTGACCCGTTGAGTCATAACCACTCTATATATGTATAAAAAAAGAAAAAAAGAAGAATTTAACAAGTAAACGTTTACAGTGACCCGTTGAGTCATAACCACTCTATATATGTATAGAAAAAGAAAAAAAGAAGAATTTAACAAGTAAACGTTTACAGTGACCCGTTGAGTCATAACCACTCTATATATGTATAGAAAAAAGAAAAAAAGAGGAATTTAACACGAACACGTTTACAGTGACCCGTTGAGTCATAACCACTCTATATATTTATAAAAAAAGAAAAAAGAAGAATTTAACAAGTACACGCTTACAGTGACCCGTTGAGTCATAACCACTCTATATATGTATAAAAAAAGAAAAAAGAAGAATGTAACAAGTACACGCTTACAGTGACCCGTTGAGTCATAACCACTCTATATATGTATAAAAAAAGAAAAAAAGAAGAATTTAACAAGTAAACGTTTACAGTGACCCGTTGAGTCATAACCACTCTATATACGTATAGAAAAAGAAAAAAAGAAGAATTTAACAAGTAAACGTTTACAGTGACCCGTTGAGTCATAACCACTCTATATATGTATAGAAAAAAGAAAAAAAGAGGAATTAAACACGAACACGTTTACAGTGACCCGTTGAGTCATAACCACTCTATATATGTATAAAAAAGAAAAAAGAAGAATTTAACAAGTAAACGTTTACAGTGACCCGTTGAGTCATAACCACTCTATATATGTATAAAAAAAGAAAAAAGAAGAATGTAACAAGTACACGCTTACAGTGACCCGTTGAGTCATAACCACTCTATATATGTATAAAAAAAGAAAAAAAGAAGAATTTAACAAGTAAACGTTTACAGTGACCCGTTGAGTCATAACCACTCTATATATGTATAAAAAAGAAAAAAGAAGAATTTAACAAGTAAACGTTTACAGTGACCCGTTGAGTCATAACCACTCTATATATGTATAGAAAAAAGAAAAAAGAGGAATTTAACACGAACACGTTTACAGTGAGCCGTTGAGTCATAACCACTCTATATATGTATAAAAAAGAAAAAAGAAGAATTTAACAAGTAAACGTTTACAGTGACCCGTTGAGTCATAACACTCTATATATGTATAAAAAAAGAAAAAAGAAGAATGTAACAAGTACACGCTTACAGTGACCCGTTGAGTCATAACCACTCTATATATGTATAAAAAAAGAAAAAAAGAAGAATTTAACAAGTAAACGTTTACAGTGACCCGTTGAGTCATAACCACTCTATATATGTATAGAAAAAGAAAAAAAGAAGAATTTAACAAGTAAACGTTTACAGTGACCCGTTGAGTCATAACCACTCTATATATGTATAGAAAAAAGAAAAAAAGAGGAATTTAACACGAACACGTTTACAGTGACCCGTTGAGTCATAACCACTCTATATATTTATAAAAAAAGAAAAAAGAAGAATTTAACAAGTACACGTTTACAGTGACCCGTTGAGTCATAACCACTCTATATATGTATAAAAAAAGAAAAAAGAAGAATGTAACAAGTACACGCTTACAGTGACCCGTTGAGTCATAACCACTCTATATATGTATAAAAAAAGAAAAAAAGAAGAATTTAACAAGTAAACGTTTACAGTGACCCGTTGAGTCATAACCACTCTATATACGTATAGAAAAAGAAAAACAGAAGAATTTAACAAGTAAACGTTTACAGTGACCCGTTGAGTCATAACCACTCTATATATGTATAGAAAAAAGAAAAAAAGAGGAATTAAACACGAACACGTTTACAGTGACCCGTTGAGTCATAACCACTCTATATATGTATAAAAAAGAAAAAAGAAGAATTTAACAAGTAAACGTTTGCAGTGACCCGTTGAGTCATAACCACTCTATATATGTATAAAAAAAGAAAAAAGAAGAATGTAACAAGTACACGCTTACAGTGACCCGTTGAGTCATAATCACTCTATATATGTATAAAAAAAGAAAAAAAGAAGAATTTAACAAGTAAACGTTTACAGTGACCCGTTGAGTTATAACCACTCTATATATGTATAAAAAAGAAAAAAGAAGAATTTAACAAGTAAACGTTTACAGTGACCCGTTGAGTCATAACCACTCTATATACGTATAGAAAAAGAAAAAAAGAAGAATTTAACAAGTAAACGTTTACAGTGACCCGTTGAGTCATAACCACTCTATATATGTATAGAAAAAAGAAAAAAAGAGGAATTAAACACGAACACGTTTACAGTGACCCGTTGAGTCATAACCACTCTATATATGTATAAAAAAGAAAAAAGAAGAATTTAACAAGTAAACGTTTACAGTGACCCGTTGAGTCATAACCACTCTATATATGTATAAAAAAAGAAAAAAAGAAGAATTTAACAAGTACACGCTTACAGTGACCCGTTGAGTCATAACCACTCTATATATGTATAAAAAAAGAAAAAAAGAAGAATTTAACAAGTAAACGTTTACAGTGACCCGTTGAGTCATAACCACTCTATATATGTATAAAAAAGAAAAAAGAAGAATTTAACAAGTAAACGTTTACAGTGACCCGTTGAGTCATAACCACTCTATATATGTATAGAAAAAAGAAAAAAAAAGGAATTTAACACGAACACGTTTACAGTGACCCGTTGAGTCATAACCACTCTATATATGTATAAAAAAGAAAAAAGAAGACTTTAACAAGTAAACGTTTACAGTGACCCGTTGAGTCATAACCACTCTATATATGTATAAAAAAAGAAAAAAGAAGAATGTAACAAGTACACGCTTACAGTGACCCGTTGAGTCAAAACCACTCTATATCTGTATAAAAAAAGAAAAAAAGAAGAATTTAACAAGTAAACGTTTACAGTGACCCGTTGAGTCATAACCACTCTATATATGTATAGAAAAAGAAAAAAAGAAGAATTTAACAAGTAAACGTTTACAGTGACCCGTTGAGTCATAACCACTCTATATATGTATAGAAAAAAGAAAAAAAGAGGAATTTAACACGAACACGTTTACAGTGACCCGTTGAGTCATAACCACTCTATATATTTATAAAAAAAGATAAAAGAAGAATTTAACAAGTACACGCTTACAGTGACCCGTTGAGTCATAACCACTCTATATATGTATAAAAAAAGAAAAAAGAAGAATGTAACAAGTACACGCTTACAGTGACCCGTTGAGTCATAACCACTCTATATATGTATAAAAAAAGAAAAAAAGAAGAATTTAACAAGTAAACGTTTACAGTGACCCGTTGAGTCATAACCACTCTATATACGTATAGAAAAAGAAAAAAAGAAGAATTTAACAAGTAAACGTTTACAGTGACCCGTTGAGTCATAACCACTCTATATATGTATAGAAAAAAGAAAAAAAGAGGAATTAAACACGAACACGTTTACAGTGACCCGTTGAGTCATAACCACTCTATATATTTATAAAAAAAGAAAAAAGAAGAATTTAACAAGTACACGCTTACAGTGACCCGTTGAGTCATAACCACTCTATATATGTATAAAAAAAGAAAAAAGAAGAATGTAACAAGTACACGCTTACAGTGACCCGTTGAGTCATAACCACTCTATATATGTATAAAAAAAGAAAAAAAGAAAAATTTAACAAGTAAACGTTTACAGTGACCCGTTGAGTCATAACCACTCTATATATGTATAAAAAAAGAAAAAAGAAGAATGTAACAAGTACACGCTTACAGTGACCCGTTGAGTCAAAACCACTCTATATCTGTATAAAAAAAGAAAAAAAGAAGAATTTAACAAGTAAACGTTTACAGTGACCCGTTGAGTCATAACCACTCTATATATGTATAGAAAAAGAAAAAAAGAAGAATTTAACAAGTAAACGTTTACAGTGACCCGTTGAGTCATAACCACTCTATATATGTATAGAAAAAAGAAAAAAAGAGGAATTTAACACGAACACGTTTACAGTGACCCGTTGAGTCATAACCACTCTATATATTTATAAAAAAAGATAAAAGAAGAATTTAACAAGTACACGCTTACAGTGACCCGTTGAGTCATAACCACTCTATATATGTATAAAAAAAGAAAAAAGAAGAATGTAACAAGTACACGCTTACAGTGACCCGTTGAGTCATAACCACTCTATATATGTATAAAAAATAAAAAAAAAGAAGAATTTAACAAGTAAACGTTTACAGTGACCCGTTGAGTCATAACCACTCTATATACGTATAGAAAAAGAAAAAAAGAAGAATTTAACAAGTAAACGTTTACAGTGACCCGTTGAGTCATAACCACTCTATATATGTATAGAAAAAAGAAAAAAAGAGGAATTAAACACGAACACGTTTACAGTGACCCGTTGAGTCATAACCACTCTATATATTTATAAAAAAAGAAAAAAGAAGAATTTAACAAGTACACGCTTACAGTGACCCGTTGAGTCATAACCACTCTATATATGTATAAAAAAAGAAAAAAGAAGAATGTAACAAGTACACGCTTACAGTGACCCGTTGAGTCATAACCACTCTATATATGTATAAAAAAAGAAAAAAAGAAAAATTTAACAAGTAAACGTTTACAGTGACCCGTTGAGTCATAACCACTCTATATATGTATAAAAAAGAAAAAAGAAGAATTGACCCGTTGAGTCATAACCACTCTATATATGTATAAAAAAAGAAAAAAAGAAGAATTTAACAAGTAAACGTTTACAGTGACCCGTTGAGTCATAACCACTCTATATATGTATAAAAAAGAAAAAAGAAGAATTTAACAAGTAAACGTTTACAGTGACCCGTTGAGTCATAACCACTCTATATATGTATAGAAAAAAGAAAAAAAGAGTAATTTAACACGAACACGTTTACAGTGACCCGTTGAGTCATAACCACTCTATATATGTATAAAAAAGAAAAAAGAAGAATTCAACAAGTAAACGTTTACAGTGACCCGTTGAGTCATAACCACTCTATATATGTATAAAAAAAGAAAAAAGAAGAATGTAACAAGTACACGCTTACAGTGACCCGTTGAGTCATAACCACTCTATATATGTATAAAAAAAGAAAAAAAGAAGAATTTAACAAGTAAACGTTTACAGTGACCCGTTGAGTCATAACCACTCTATATATGTATAGAAAAAGAAAAAAAGAAGAATTTAACAAGTAAACGTTTACAGTGACCCGTTGAGTCATAACCACTCTATATATGTATAGAAAAAAGAAAAAAAGAGGAATTTAACACGAACACGTTTACAGTGACCCGTTGAGTCATAACCACTCTATATATTTATAAAAAAAGAAAAAAGAAGAATTTAACAAGTACACGCTTACAGTGACCCGTTGAGTCATAACCACTCTATATATGTATAAAAAAAGAAAAAAGAAGAATGTAACAAGTACACGCTTACAGTGACCCGTTGAGTCATAACCACTCTATATATGTATAAAAAAAGAAAAAAAGAAGAATTTAACAAGTAAACGTTTACAGTGACCCGTTGAGTCATAACCACTCTATATACGTATAGAAAAAGAAAAAAAGAAGAATTTAACAAGTAAACGTTTACAGTGACCCGTTGAGTCATAACCACTCTATATATGTATAGAAAAAAGAAAAAAAGAGGAATTAAACACGAACACGTTTACAGTGACCCGTTGAGTCATAACCACTCTATATATGTATAAAAAAGAAAAAAGAAGAATTTAACAAGTAAACGTTTACAGTGACCCGTTGAGTCATAACCACTCTATATATGTATAAAAAAAGAAAAAAGAAGAATGTAACAAGTACACGCTTACAGTGACCCGTTGAGTCATAACCACTCTATATATGTATAAAAAAAGAAAAAAAGAAGAATTTAACAAGTAAACGTTTACAGTGACCCGTTGAGTCATAACCACTCTATATATGTATAAAAAAGAAAAAAGAAGAATTTAACAAGTAAACGTTTACAGTGACCCGTTGAGTCATAACCACTCTATATATGTATAGAAAAAAGAAAAAAGAGGAATTTAACACGAACACGTTTACAGTGAGCCGTTGAGTCATAACCACTCTATATATGTATAAAAAAGAAAAAAGAAGAATTTAACAAGTAAACGTTTACAGTGACCCGTTGAGTCATAACACTCTATATATGTATAAAAAAAGAAAAAAGAAGAATGTAACAAGTACACGCTTACAGTGACCCGTTGAGTCATAACCACTCTATATATGTATAAAAAAAGAAAAAAAGAAGAATTTAACAAGTAAACGTTTACAGTGACCCGTTGAGTCATAACAACTCTATATACGTATAGAAAAAGAAAAACAGAAGAATTTAACAAGTAAACGTTTACAGTGACCCGTTGAGTCATAACCACTCTATATATGTATAGAAAAAAGAAAAAAAGAGGAATTAAACACGAACACGTTTACAGTGACCCGTTGAGTCATAACCACTCTATATATGTATAAAAAAGAAAAAAGAAGAATTTAACAAGTAAACGTTTACAGTGACCCGTTGAGTCATAACCACTCTATATATGTATAAAAAAAGAAAAAAGAAGAATGTAACAAGTACACGCTTACAGTGACCCGTTGAGTCATAACCACTCTATATATGTATAAAAAAAGAAAAAAAGAAGAATTTAACAAGTAAACGTTTACAGTGACCCGTTGAGTCATAACCACTCTCTATATGTATAAAAAAGAAAAAAGAAGAATTTAACAAGTAAACGTTTACAGTGACCCGTTGAGTCATAACCACTCTATATATGTATAGAAAAAAGAAAAAAAGAGGAATTTAACACGAACACGTTTACAGTGACCCGTTGAGTCATAACCACTCTATATATGTATAAAAAAAAAAAAAGAAGAATTTAACAAGTAAACGTTTACAGTGACCCGTTGAGTCATAACCACTCTATATATGTATAAAAAAAGAAAAAAGAAGAATGTAACAAGTACACGCTTACAGTGACCCGTTGAGTCATAACCACTCTATATCTGTATAAAAAAAGAAAAAAAGAAGAATTTAACAAGTAAACGTTTACAGTGACCCGTTGAGTCATAACCACTCTATATATGTATAGAAAAAGAAAAAAAGAAGAATTTAACAAGTAAACGTTTACAGTGACCCGTTGAGTCATAACCACTCTATATATGTATAGAAAAAAGAAAAAAAGAGGAATTTAACACGAACACGTTTACAGTGACCCGTTGAGTCATAACCACTCTATATATTTATAAAAAAAGAAAAAAGAAGAATTTAACAAGTACACGCTTACAGTGACCCGTTGAGTCATAACCACTCTATATATGTATAAAAAAAGAAAAAAGAAGAATGTAACAAGTACACGCTTACAGTGACCCGTTGAGTCATAACCACTCTATATATGTATAAAAAAAGAAAAAAAGAAGAATTTAACAAGTAAACGTTTACAGTGACCCGTTGAGTCATAACCACTCTATATACGTATAGAAAAAGAAAAAAAGAAGAATTTAACAAGTAAACGTTTACAGTGACCCGTTGAGTCATAACCACTCTATATATGTATAGAAAAAAGAAAAAAAGAGGAATTAAACACGAACACGTTTACAGTGACCCGTTGAGTCATAACCACTCTATATATGTATAAAAAAGAAAAAAGAAGAATTTAACAAGTACACGCTTACAGTGACCCGTTGAGTCATAACCACTCTATATATGTATAAAAAAAGAAAAAAGAAGAATGTAACAAGTACACGCTTACAGTGACCCGTTGAGTCATAACCACTCTATATATGTATAAAAAAAGAAAAAAAGAAGAATTTAACAAGTAAACGTTTACAGTGACCCGTTGAGTCATAACCACTCTATATACGTATAGAAAAAGAAAAAAAGAAGAATTTAACAAGTAAACGTTTACAGTGACCCGTTGAGTCATAACCACTCTATATATGTATAGAAAAAAGAAAAAAAGAGGAATTAAACACGAACACGTTTACAGTGACCCGTTGAGTCATAACCACTCTATATATGTATAAAAAAGAAAAAAGAAGAATTTAACAAGTAAACGTTTACAGTGACCCGTTGAGTCATAACCACTCTATATATGTATAAAAAAAGAAAAAAGAAGAATGTAACAAGTACACGCTTACAGTGACCCGTTGAGTCATAACCACTCTATATATGTATAAAAAAAGAAAAAAAGAAGAATTTAACAAGTAAACGTTTACAGTGACCCGTTGAGTCATAACCACTCTATATATGTATAAAAAAGAAAAAAGAAGAATTTAACAAGTAAACGTTTACAGTGACCCGTTGAGTCATAACCACTCTATATATGTATAGAAAAAAGAAAAAAGAGAAATTTAACACGAACACGTTTACAGTGACCCGTTGAGTCATAACCACTCTATATATGTATAAAAAAGAAAAAAGAAGAATTTAACAAGTAAACGTTTACAGTGACCCGTTGAGTCATAACCACTCTATATATGTATAAAAAAAGAAAAAAGAAGAATGTAACAAGTACACGCTTACAGTGACCCGTTGAGTCATAACCACTCTATATATGTATAAAAAAAGAAAAAAAGAAGAATTTAACAAGTAAACGTTTACAGTGACCCGTTGAGTCATAACCACTCTATATATGTATAGAAAAAGAAAAAAAGAAGAATTTAACAAGTAAACGTTTACAGTGACCCGTTGAGTCATAACCACTCTATATATGTATAGAAAAAAGAAAAAAAGAGGAATTTAACACGAACACGTTTACAGTGACCCGTTGAGTCATAACCACTCTATATATTTATAAAAAAAGAAAAAAGAAGAATTTAACAAGTACACGTTTACAGTGACCCGTTGAGTCATAACCACTCTATATATGTATAAAAAAAGAAAAAAGAAGAATGTAACAAGTACACGCTTACAGTGACCCGTTGAGTCATAACCACTCTATATATGTATAAAAAAAGAAAAAAAGAAGAATTTAACAAGTAAACGTTTACAGTGACCCGTTGAGTCATAACCACTCTATATACGTATAGAAAAAGAAAAAAAGAAGAATTTAACAAGTAAACGTTTACAGTGACCCGTTGAGTCATAACCACTCTATATATGTATAGAAAAAAGAAAAAAAGAGGAATTAAACACGAACACGTTTACAGTGACCCGTTGAGTCATAACCACTCTATATATGTATAAAAAAGAAAAAAGAAGAATTTAACAAGTAAACGTTTACAGTGACCCGTTGAGTCATAACCACTCTATATATGTATAAAAAAAGAAAAAAGAAGAATGTAACAAGTACACGCTTACAGTGACCCGTTGAGTCATAACCACTCTATATATGTATAAAAAAAGAAAAAAAGAAGAATTTAACAAGTAAACGTTTACAGTGACCCGTTGAGTCATAACCACTCTATATATGTATAAAAAAGAAAAAAGAAGAATTTAACAAGTAAACGTTTACAGTGACCCGTTGAGTCATAACCACTCTATATATGTATAGAAAAAAGAAAAAAAGAGGAATTTAACACGAACACGTTTACAGTGACCCGTTGAGTCATAACCACTCTATATATGTATAAAAAAGAAAAAAGAAGAATTTAACAAGTAAACGTTTACAGTGACCCGTTGAGTCATAACCACTCTATATATGTATAAAAAAAGAAAAAAGAAGAATGTAACAAGTACACGCTTACAGTGACCCGTTGAGTCATAACCACTCTATATCTGTATAAAAAAAGAAAAAAAGAAGAATTTAACAAGTAAACGTTTACAGTGACCCGTTGAGTCATAACCACTCGATATATGTATAGAAAAAGAAAAAAAGAAGAATTTAACAAGTAAACGTTTACAGTGACCCGTTGAGTCATAACCACTCTATATATGTATAGAAAAAAGAAAAAAAGAGGAATTTAACACGAACACGTTTACAGTGACCCGTTGAGTCATAACCACTCTATATATTTATAAAAAAAGAAAAAAGAAGAATTTAACAAGTACACGCTTACAGTGACCCGTTGAGTCATAACCACTCTATATATGTATAAAAAAAGAAAAAAGAAGAATGTAACAAGTACACGCTTACAGTGACCCGTTGAGTCATAACCACTCTATATATGTATAAAAAAAGAAAAAAAGAAGAATTTAACAAGTAAACGTTTACAGTGACCCGTTGAGTCATAACCACTCTATATACGTATAGAAAAAGAAAAAAAGAAGAATGTAACAAGTAAACGTTAACAGTGACCCGTTGAGTCATAACCACTCTATATATGTATAGAAAAAAGAAAAAAAGAGGAATTAAACACGAACACGTTTACAGTGACCCGTTGAGTCATAACCACTCTATATATTTATAAAAAAAGAAAAAAGAAGAATTTAACAAGTACACGCTTACAGTGACCCGTTGAGTCATAACCACTCTATATATGTATAAAAAAAGAAAAAAGAAGAATGTAACAAGTACACGCTTACAGTGACCCGTTGAGTCATAACCACTCTATATATGTATAAAAAAAGAAAAAAAGAAAAATTTAACAAGTAAACGTTTACAGTGACCCGTTGAGTCATAACCACTCTATATATGTATAAAAAAGAAAAAAGAAGAATTTAACAAGTAAACGTTTACAGTGACCCGTTGAGTCATAACCACTCTATATATGTATAGAAAAAAGAAAAAAAGAGGAATTTAACACGAACACGTTTACAGTGACCCGTTGAGTCATAACCACTCTATATATTTATAAAAAAAGAAAAAAGAAGAATTTAACAAGTACACGCTTACAGTGACCCGTTGAGTAATAACCACTCTATATATGTATAAAAAAAGAAAAAAGAAGAATGTAACAAGTACACGCTTACAGTGACCCGTTGAGTCATAACCACTCTATATATGTATAAAAAAAGAAAAAAAGAAGAATTTAACAAGTAAACGTTTACAGTGACCCGTTGAGTCATAACCACTCTATATACGTATAGAAAAAGAAAAAAAGAAGAATTTAACAAGTAAACGTTTACAGTGACCCGTTGAGTCATAACCACTCTATATATGTATAGAAAAAAGAAAAAAAGAGGAATTAAACACGAACACGTTTACAGTGACCCGTTGAGTCATAACCACTCTATATATTTATAAAAAAAGAAAAAAGAAGAATTTAACAAGTACACGCTTACAGTGACCCGTTGAGTCATAACCACTCTATATATGTATAAAAAAAGAAAAAAGAAGAATGTAACAAGTACACGCTTACAGTGACCCGTTGAGTCATAACCACTCTATATATGTATAAAAAAAGAAAAAAAGAAGAATTTAACAAGTAAACGTTTACAGTGACCCGTTGAGTCATAACCACTCTATATACGTATAGAAAAAGAAAAAAGAAGAATTTAACAAGTAAACGTTTACAGTGACCCGTTGAGTCATAACCACTCTATATATGTATAGAAAAAAGAAAAAAAGAGGAATTTAACACGAACACGTTTACAGTGACCCGTTGAGTCATAACCACTCTATATATGTATAAAAAAGAAAAAAGAAGAATTTAACAAGTAAACGTTTACAGTGACCCGTTGAGTCATAACCACTCTATATATGTATAAAAAAAGAAAAAAGAAGAATGTAACAAGTACACGCTTACAGTGACCCGTTGAGTCATAACCACTCTATATATGTATAAAAAAAGAAAAAAAGAAGAATTTAACAAGTAAACGTTTACAGTGACCCGTTGAGTCATAACCACTCTATATATGTATAGAAAAAAGAAAAAAAGGGGAATTTAACACGAACACGTTTACAGTGACCCGTTGAGTCATAATCACTCTATATATGTATAAAAAAAGAAAAAAGAAGAATTTAACAAGTAAACGTTTACAGTGACCCGTTGAGTAATAACCACTCTATATATTTATAAAAAAAGAAAAAAGAAGAATTTAACAAGTACACGTTTACAATAACCCGTTGAGTCATAACCACTCTATATATGTATAAAAAAAGAAAAAAAGAAGAATTTAACAAGTAAACGTTTACAGTGACCCGTTGAGTGATAACCACTCTATATATGTATAGAAAAAAGAAAAAAAGAGGAATTTAACAAGAACACGTTTACAGTGACCCGTTGAGTAATAACCCCTCTATATATGTAAAAAAAAAGAAAAAAAGAATTTACCAAGTACACGTTTACAGTGACCCGTTGAGTCATAACCACTTTATATATGTATAAAAAACGAAAAAAGAAGAATTTAACAAGTACACGTTTACAGTGACCCGTTGAGTCATAACCACTTTATATATGTAAAAAAAAAGAAAAAAAGAATTTACCAAGTACACGTTTTCAGTGACCCGTTGGGTCATAACCACTCTATATATGTATAAAAAAAGAAAAACAGAAGAATTTAACAAGTACACGTTTACAGTTACCCGTTGGGTCATAACCACTCTATATATGTATAAAAAGAGAAAAAAAGAAGAATTTAACAAGTACACGTTTACAGTGATCCGTTGGGTCATAACCACTCTATATATGTATAAAAAAGGAAAAAAAGAAGAATTTAACAAGTACACGTTTACAGTGACCCGTTGAGTCATAACCACTCTATATATGTATATAAAAAAAAAATAACAAGTACACGTTTCCTAGTGACCCGTTGAATCAGAACCACTCTATATATGTATACAAAAAGAAAAAAAGAATACTTTAACAAGTACACGTTTACAGTGACCCGTTGGGTCATAACCACTCTATATATGTATAAAAAAAAAAGAATTTACCAAGTACACGTTTTCAGTGACCCGTTGGGTCATAATCACTCTATATATGTATAAAGAAAGAAAAAAGAAGAATTTAACAAGTACACGTTTACAGTGACCCGTTGAGTCATAACCACTCTATATATGTATAAAAAAAGAAGAATTTAACAAGTACACGTTTACAGTGACCCGTTGAGTCAGAACCACTCTATATATGTATACAAAAAGAAAAAAAGAAGACTTTAACAAGTACACGTTTACAGTGACCCGTTGGGTCATAACCACTCTATATATGTATAAAAAAAGAAAACAAGAAGAATTTAACAAGTACACGTTTACAGTGACCCGTTGGGTCATAACCACTCTATATATGTACAAAAAAAGAAAAGAAGAAGAGTTTAACAAGTACACGTTTACAGTGATTTTGTTCTTTTTTTTTGTTTTGAACTGAAAACATTTCTCAGGGTTGCGGGAGTGAAAAATTAGGGAGCTGGAGAGATTGAGGGGTCGGGGAAAATTTTAGGGGTCAGGCCGAACTTTTTAGGGGTCAGGCCAAATTTTTTTGTTTTTTGTTGTTTTGAACTCAAAATATTTCTCAGGGTTGGGGGAGAGTTAAAAATTAGTTGGGATTTGGGGCTGGAGAGAATGAGGGGTCGGGGAAAATTTTAGGGGTCAGGCCGAACTTTTTAGGGGTCAGGCCAAATTTATTTGTTTTTTTTTGTTTTGAAGTCAAAATATTTCTAAGGGTTAGGATAGAGTGAAAAATAAGGGGGCTGGAGAGATTGAGGGGTCGGGGAAACTTTTAGGCATCAGGCCGAACTTTTTAGGGGTCAGGCAAAAATTTTTTGTTTTTTTTTGTTTTGAACTCAACATATTTCTCAGGGTTGGGGGAGAGTAGAAATATTAGGGGCTGGAGAGATTGAGGGGTCGGGGAAAATTTTAGGGGTCAGGCCGAACTTTTTAGGGGTCAGGCCAAATTTTTTTGTTTTTTGTTGTTTTGAACTCAAAATATTTCTCAGGGTTGGGGGAGAGTTAAAAATTAGGGGTCTGGAGAGATTTAGGGGTCGGGGAAAATTTTAGGGGTCAGGCGGAACTTTTTAGGGGTCAGGCCAAATTTTTTTGTTTTTTTTTGTTTTGAAGTCAAAATATTTCTCAGGGTTGGAGGAGAGTGAAAAATTAAGGGGCTGGAGAGATTGAGGGGTCGGGGGAAATTTTAGGGGTCAGGCCGAACTTTTAAGGGGTCAGGCCAAATTTTTTTGTTTTTTTTTTTGAAGTCAAAATATTTCTCATCGTTGGGGGAGAGTGAAAAATTAGGGGGCTGGAGAGATTCAGGGGTCGGGGAAAATTTTAGGGGTCAGGACGAACTTTTTAGGGGTCAGGCCAAATTTTTTTGTTTTTTTTTGTTTTGAACTCAAAATATTTCTCATGTTTGGGGGAGAGTGAAAAATTAGGGGGCTGGAGAGATTTAGGGGTCGGGAAAATTTTAGGGGTCAGGCGGAACTTTTTAGGGGTCAGGCCAAATTTTTTTGTTTTTTTTTTTGTTTTGAAGTCAAAATATTTCTCATCGTTGGGGGAGAGTGAAAAATTAGGGGGCTTGAGAGATTCAGGGGTCGGGGAAAATTTTAGGTGTTAGGCCGAACTTTTTAGGGGTCAGGCCAAATTTTTTTGTTTTTTTTTGTTTTGAAGTCAAAATATTTCTCATCGTTGGGGGAGAGTGAAAAATTAGGGGGCTGGAGAGATTCAGGGGTCGGGGAAAATTTTAGGGGTCACGACGAACTTTTATGGGGTCAGGCAAAATTTTTTCTTTTTTTTGGTTTTGAACTCAAAATATTTCTCATGGTTGGGGGAGAGTGAAAAATTAGGGGGCTGGAGACATTTAGGGTCGGGAAAATTTTAGGGGTCAGGCGGAACTTTTTAGGGGTCAGGCCAAATTTTTTTGTTTTTTTTTGTTTTGAAGTCAAAATATTTCTCATGGTTGGGGAGAGTGAACATTTAGGGGGCTGGAGAGATTTAGGGGACGGTGAAAATTTTAGGGGTCAGGCCAAATTTTTTAGGGTCTGCCAAAATTTAGGGGCGGCGATATGTACGTATTTAGCTTCACACCGGGGCGGCGATATGTACTTATTTAGCATTCAGCGGTGGTGATAGGTACTTATATAGCATGTGCACATGGGCGGTAATAAGTACGTATATAGTATGCACACCGGGGCAGTGATAGGTATGTATTTAGCATACGCACTGAGGCAGCGATCGGTTCATATATAGTACGCGCACTGGGGCGGCGATAGGTACGTATATAGCACCACACAGGGGCGGCGAAAGGTACATATTTAAAATTCACACCGGGGCGGCGAGAGGTATGTATTTAGCATTCACACCGGGGCGGCGATAGGTATGTATTTAGCATTCACACCGGGGCAGCGATAGGTATGTATTTAGCATTCGCACTGGGGTGGCGATATGTACGTATTTAGCTTCCGCACCGGGGCGGCGATAGGTACGTATTCAGAATTCACATTGGGGCGGCGATAGGTACGTATTTAGAATTCACACAGGGGCGGCGATAGGTATGTATTTAGCATTCGCACCGGGGCGGCGATATGTACGTATTTAGCTTCCACTCCAGGGCGGCGATAGGTACGTATTCAGAATTCAGGGGTGGCGATAGCTACGTATATAGCATGTACACATGGGCAGCAATAAGTACGTACATAGCATGCGCTCTGCAGCAGCGATCAGTACATATATAGCACGCGCACCGGTGCGGCGAAAGGTATGTATTTCGCATTCGCACCGTGGTGGTGATAGGTACGTATTTAGCATTCGCACCGGGGCGGCTATAGGTACGTATTTAGCATTCGCTCCAGGGCGGCTATAGGTACGTATTTAGCATTCGCACTGGGCCGGCGATAGGTACGTATTTAGCATTCACACCAAAGCGGCAATATGTACATATTAATTATTCGCACTAGGGCAGCGATAGGTACTTATGTAGCATGCACACCGGGGCGCAATTGGTATGTCTTTAGTATTCGCACTAGGGCAGCGATAGGTACTTATGTAGCATGCACACCGGGGCGCAATAGGTATGTATTTAGCATTCACACCGGGGCAACGATAGGTACTATTTCGCATTCGCAACGGGGCGGCAGTAGGTACTTAAATAGTATCTGCACCGGGGCGGCGATAGGTACGTATATAGTATGTGCACTGGGGCGGCGATAGGTACGTATATAGTATGCGCACCGGGGTGATGATAGATACGTATATAGTATGAACACCGGGGTGGAGATAAGTACCTATATAGAAGGCGCAGATAGAGGTGTTACTTTTTATAGAAATATGTCATACTATTACCCTGGGCAATAGGAGAAATGGTGGGGAAGAAACAGCTTTTGCAAAAGGCAAAATTAGAAAGTAGCGGCGAAATGAGGCGACCAGGGAAGAGAAAGGTAGCAGATAAAGAGACGGCTATAGAGAGAGGGGGCGGACATAGAAGTTTGAATATAAAGATGTTACACACACGATCTTTCTTCAAATATATGTTTTTATGACCCCGAGCAACGCCGGGTAGCCCCGCTAGTCTCAATATATATAAGGCAAAAATCTGTGATATGTATGTAACGCTAAGGCTTGTAAAATACAAAACAAACACCTCCGAATTAGGTATTATTTTAACCGGCATAACCTCGAGAAAATAATATCGAAAAATTAAAAAAAAAGATTCATTTTTAAGGGGTCAAATAGCCATTTTTTCGTTTAATGTGATCACGATTTTTAATGTTATCTTGTGCACATGACGTCACATAGATAGGTACATGACGTCATAGTGATAGGTTCGGATATTATTTTATGCTATCGTCACGTTATTATTGTTTTTTTTTGCATTTTTCTTCGGACTATTGCCCTGATAAAAGGGAGGGGAATAAGCGAGAGTTATTTTAGTATAGCTCTAAAGGCCTCCTTGTATTTGGGGATTGAAAATGATGAAGAATATCATGATGGGATTGAAAATAATGAAGAATGCCGTGATAGGATTGAAAATGATGAAGAATACCATGTGAGGATTGAAAATGATTAATAATCTCATAAGGGGATAAAAAATGATGAAGAATATCATGAAGTGATTGAAAATGATGAATAATAAGGTAAGAGGATTGAAAATGATGAAGAATATCATGAGTGGATTGAAAATGATAAATAATATAATGAGAGGTTTGTAAATGATGAAGAATATAATGAAGTGATTGAAAATGATGAAGAATATCATGAGAGGATTGAAAATGATGAATAATATCATGAGAGGATTGAAAATGATGAAGAACAAAATGAGGGGATTGAAAATGATGAAGAATATCATGAGAGGATTGACAATGATGAAGAAGATCATGAGAGGATTGACAATGATGAAGAACATCATGAGAGGCTTGAAACTGATTAAGAATATCATGAGAGGAATGAAAATGCTGAAGAATAACATGAGAGGATTGAATATGATGTAGTATATTATGAGAGGATTGAAAATGCTAAAGAATACTATGAAGGGATTGAAAATGATGAAGAACATAATGAGAGGATTGAAAATGATGCAGAATATTATGAGAGGATTGAAAATGATGAAGAATACTATGAGAGGATTGAAAATGATGTAGAATATCATGAGAGGATTGAAAATGATGAAGAATATTATGAGGGGATTGAAAATGATGAAGAATACTATGAGAGGATTGAAAATGATGTAGAATATCATGAGAGGATTGAAAATGCTGAAGAATACCATGAGGGGATTGAA
Organism: Sepiola atlantica; assembly: GCA_963556195.1. Lineage (NCBI taxonomy): Eukaryota > Metazoa > Mollusca > Cephalopoda > Sepiida > Sepiolidae > Sepiola > Sepiola atlantica. Next base: position 113,036,480 of record OY744523.1, on the reverse strand, counting down.
AATGATAGAGAACATCATGAGAGGATTAAAAATGATGAAGACCATCATGAGAGGATTGAAAATGCTGAAGCATAACATGAGAGGATTGAATATGATGTAGTATATTATGAGAGGATTGAAAATGATGAAGAACAAAATGAGAGGGTTTGAAAATGATGAAGAATATCATGAGAGGATTGACAATGATGAAGAAGATCATGAGAGGATTGACAATGATGAAGAACATCATGAGAGGATTGAAACTGATTAAGAATATCATGAGAGGAATGAAAATGCTGAAGAATAACATGAGAGGATTGAATATGATGTAGTATATTATGAGAGGATTGAAAATGCTAAAGAATACTATGAAGGGATTGAAAATGATGAAGAACATCATGAGAGGATTGAAAATGATGCAGAATATTATGAGAGGATTGAAAATGATGAAGAATACTATGAGAGGATTGAAAATGATGTAGAATATCATGAGAGGATTGAAAATGATGAAGAATATTATGAGGGGATTGAAAATGATGAAGAATACTATGAGAGGATTGAAAATGATGTAGAATATCATGAGAGGATTGAAAATGCTGAAGAATACCATGAGGGGATTGAAAATGATAGAGAACATCATGAGAGGATTAAAAATGATGAAGAATATCGAGAGGATTGAAACTGCTGAAGAATACCATGAGGGGATTGAAAATGATGAAGAACATTATGAGAGGATTGAAAATGATGAAGAATACCATGAGAGTCTTGAAAATGATGAAAAATACCATAAGGGGATTAGAAATGATGAAGAATACCATGAGAGGATTGAAAATGATGAAGAATACCATGAGAGAATTGAAGATGATGAAGAATATAATGAGAGGATTGAAAATGATGAAGAATATCATGAGAGGATTGAAAATGATGAAAAATATCATGAGAGGATTGAAAATTATTAAGAATATCATGAGAGGATTGAAAATGATGAAGAATATCATGAGAGGATTGAAAATGATGAAGAATACCGTGATGGGATTGAAAATGATGAAGAATACCATCAGACGATTGAACATGATGAATAATATCATGAGAGGATTGAACATGATGAAGAACATCATGAGAAGATTTAAAATGATGAAGAATATCATGAGAGGATTCAAAATGATGAAGAATACCATGAGAGTCTTGAATATGATGTAGTATATTATGAGAGGATTGAAAATGATGAAGAACAAAATGAGGGGATTGAAAATGATGAAGAATATCATGAGAGGATTGACAATGATGAAGAAGATCATGAGAGGATTGACAATGATGAAGAATACCATGAGAGGATTGAAAATGATGAAGAATATCATGAGAGAATGTAAAATGATTAAGAACATCATGAGAGGATGTAAAATGATTAAGAACATCATGAGAGGATTGAAAATGATGAAGAATATCATGAATGGATTGAAAACGATAAAGAATATCATGAGGAGATTGTAAATGATCAAGAATATCATGAGAGGATTGAAAATGATGACGAATACCATGAGAGGATTTAAAATGATGAAGAATATCATGAGAGGATTGAAAATGATGAAGAATACCATGAGAGGATTAAAAATGATAAAGAATACTATGAGGGGATTGAAAATGATGAAGAATATCATGATGGGATTGAAAATGATGAAGAATATCATGAGAGGATTTAAAATGATGAAGAACATCATGAGAGAATGTAAAATGATTAAGAACATCATGAGACGATGGAAAATGATGAAGAATATCATAAAATGATTGAAAATGATGAAGAATATCATGAGAGGATTGAAAATGATGAAGAATATCATGAGAGGATTTAAAATTATTAAGAATACCATGAGAGGATTGAAAATGATAAAGAATACCATGAGAGGATTGAATATAGAAAAAGAATTTCATGAGGAGATTAAAAATCATGAAGAATATCATGAGAGGATTGAAAATGATGAAGAATGTCATGAGAGGATTAAACATGATGAAGAATATCATGAGGGGATTGAAAATGATAAAGAATACCATGAGAGGATTGAAAATGATGAAGAATATTATGAAGGTTGAAAATGATGAAGAATATCATGAGAGGATTGAAAATGATGAAGAATATCATAAGAGGATTGAAAATCATGAAGAATACTATGAGAGGATTGAAAATGATGAAAAATAGCATGAGAGGATTGAAAATGATGAAGAATGTCATGAGAGGATTGAAAATGATGAAGAATATTATGAGAGGATTGAAAATGATTAAGAATACCATCCGAGGATTGAAAATGATGAAGAATACCATGAGAGGATTGAAAATGATGAAGAATATCATGGGTGATTGAAAATGATGAAGAATATCATGAGGAGATTGAAAATGATGAAGAATATAATGAGAGGATTGAACATGATCAAGAAAATCATGAGGGGATTGAAAATGATGAAGAACATCATGAGGGGATTGAAAATGATTAAGAAAAGTATGATGGGATGGAAAATGATGAAGAATACCATGAGGGGATTGAAAATGATGAAGAATATCATGAGGGGATTGAAAATGATGAAGAATATCATGAGAGGATTGAAAATGATCAAGAACATCATGAGGGGATTGAAAATGATGAAGAACATCATGAGGGGATTGAAAATGATGAAGTATATTATGAGGGGATTGAAAATGATAAAGAATATTATGAGGGGATTGAAAATGATGAAGAATATTATGAGGGGATTCAAAATGATTAAGAATACCATGAGGGGATTGAAAATGATGAAGAATATCATGAGAGAATTGAAAATTATGGAGAATACCATGAGGGGATTGAAAATGATGAAGAATATCATGAGGGGATTGAAAATGATGAATAACATCATGAAGGGATTGAAAATGATGTAGAATACCATGAGGGGATTGAAAATAATGAAGAACATCATGAGGGGATTGAAAATTGTGAAGAACATTATGAGAGGATTAAAATGATGAAGATCATCATGTGGGGATTAAAAATGATGAAGAATATCCATGATACATGATATATGATACATATCTATGATACATATACATGATACATATCTATGATACATACTACATATCTATGATACATGATACATATCTATGACAAATGATACATGATACATGATACATATCCATGATACATATCCATGATACATTATACTTATCCATGATACATTATACGTATCCATTATACATGATACATATTCATGATACATTATACATATCCATGATACATATCCATGATACATTATACATATCCATTATACATTATACATATCCATGATACATATCATGATACATATCCATGATACATGATAGATGTCCAGGATACATATCCATGATACATATCCATGATACATATTCACGATACATATCCATGATACATGATACATACCTATGATACATGATACATATACATAGTACATGATACATATCCATAATAAATATCAATGACAAATGATACATATCCATGATACATATCCGTGATACATGATACATATCGATGATATATATACATTATACATATCTATGATACATGATACATATCAATGATACATGATACATATACATATCTATGATACATATCCATGATACATATCCATGATACATGATACATATCTATGATACATAACACATATCTATGATACAGGATTCATGATACATATGATACATGATATATATACATGATACATATCCATGAAACATATATATATCCATGATACATATGCATATCCATGATACATGATACATACCCATGATACATATACATGATACATATCTATGATACATATCAAGGATAGATGATACACATCCATGATATATATCCATGATACATACCCATGATACATATACATACCCATGATACATATACATGATACATATACATGATACATGATTCATATCTATGATACATAACACATATACATGATACATATCCATGATACAGTATACATAATACATACCTATGATACATGATACATATCAATGATACATATCCATGATAAATGATACATATCCATGATACACATCCATGATACATGATACATATCCATGATACATATTCATGATACATATTCATGATACATATCCATGATACATGATACATATCCATGATACATATCCATGATACATGATACATATCCATGATATATTATACATATCCATGATACATGATACATATCCATGATACATATCCATGATACATATCCATGATACATGATACATATGCATGATACATGTCCATGACACATGATACATATACATATTCATGATACATATACATATACATGATACATACACATGATACATGATACATATACATTATACATATACATGATACATATCCATAATACATATACATGATACATATCCATGATACATGTCCATGATACATGATACATATCCATGATACATAATACATATACATATCTACGATACATGATATATATATATACCTATACATGATACATATTCGTATACATGATACATACACATGATACATATACATGCTACATATACATGATACATATACATGATACACGATATATATACATGATACATATACATGATACATATACATGATACATGATACATATCCATGATACATATCCATTTTTACAACGTTAATTGTGTGGGAGAAAAGTGCTCAATATCCTAGATTGAGCTACTGTAGTGATAGGTTTGGAAAATATTTTAATGCCATCTTCGTTCCCCTTTGGACTATTTTGCAGATGAAAAGGAGGGATACCTAAGTGATTTCAGTAGTGCTTAGGAGGCCTCCTTGACTTTCAAAGTACTCGGTGTTGTCCGAGATAAAAGTGCTCAATATCCTAGATAGAGCTACTGTAGTGATAGGTTTGGATAATATTTTGACAGCATCTACGCTGAAAAGGATGGGGGAATCAATAAGAGTGATGTAATTAGTGCTCATGAAGCCTCCTTCATTTTCAAAGTAGCCGGCGTTGTCCAGGAGAAAAGTGCTCAATATCCTAGATAGAGCTACTGTAGTGATAGGTTTGGAAATTATTTTAACGCCATCTCAATATCCTAGCGTGTGCTTCTGCTGTATAGAAACGGGGGGGGGGTGCTTCTGCAATATAGCAACTGGGGGGTACTTCTGTGGTATAGCAACCGGAGGGTGGTTCTGCAATATAGAAACTTGAGGTTTCTGCGGTATAGCAACCGGGGGAGGGGGGGTGCTTCTGCAGTATAGGAGCCTGGGGCTTCTGCGGTATGGCCCTCAGGGGGTGCGTCTGCGGTATAGGGGTGCCTCTATGGTATTGCACTCGGGGGGTGCTTCTGCAGTATAGGAACCTGAAGCTTCTGCGGTATAGCAACCAAGGGTGGGATGCTTCTGCGGTATAGGACCACAAGGCTTCTGCGGTATAGCAACAGGTGGGGGGTTCTTCTGCGGTATAGGACCACGAGGCTTCTGCAGTATAGCAACCAGGGGGTTCTTCTTCGGTATAGCAACGGGGGGAGGGGTGCTTCTGTTGTATGGCACCTGGGGGGTGTTTTTGCAGTATAGGAACCTGAGGCTTCTGTGGTATGCACCCAGGGGGGTGCTTCTGCGGTATGGAACCCAGGGGGTTTCTTCTGCGGTATGGCAGCCAGGGGGGTGCTTCTGCGGTATAGAATCATGAGGCTTCCGCTGTATAGCAACCAGGGGTGGGGAGCTTCTGCGGTATAGTACCACAAGGCTTCTGCGGTATAGTATCTGCACTGGGCTGGTGATTGGTACGTATTTCGCATTCGCACTGGAGCTGCGATAGGAACATATGTAGCATTGCACCGGGGCAGCAATAGGTACGTATGTAGCATTCACACCGGGGCAGCATTAGGTACGTATATAGCATGCATACCGGGGCAGCAATGGGTACTTATATAGTATATGCACCGGGGCGGTAATAGGTACGTATATAGTATGCGCACTGGGGCGACGATAGGTACGTATATAGTCTGCAAACCACGATGGCGATACATAGGTATATAGTATGAATACCGGAATGGAGATAAGTACCTATATAGAAAGCGCAGATAGAGGTGGTACTTTTTATATAAATATGTCATACTATTGCCCTGGGCAACGTAGGAGAAATGGTGGGGAAGAAGCAGCCTTCCCAAAAGGCAAAATTAGTAGTAGCGGTGAAATGGGGCGACCAGGGAAGAGAAAGGTAGACAGACAAATAGATGGCTATAGAGGAGGGGGGGGCAATACAAGTTTGAATATAAAGATGTTATACACGCGATTTCTCCTCAATTATATGTTTTTATGACCCCGAGCAACGCCGGGTAGCCCCGCTAGTCTCTTATATAAAGGGCAGTTGTCTGTATGTATGTCTGTTTGTATGTGAAGCTTCTCCTCAAAAACTATGCAGCGACATGTCAAAAAGTGTATATCTTTAGCACCGTACATATCCCGGAATCATAATATCTAAAAATCGCGACAAACGATTCACTCGCTGACAGTCAACCAGACCACTTTCCGACAAAAGGTAGCAGTTTTTTCGTATTTTCCACGACTTTTTCAACGTTATTATGTACTAAATTCGAAATAATCTAATGTATTTATGTACTAATCCGATAAAAATGCAGAGTCATTGTAAACATCCCATAATCCCTTGCCGGATGTACCCGGTCTTGCCCTAAATTGTGTCCGGTTCTATCAGATCATCCAATAACTTCTGTCCGGATGCATCAATAACAACATAGGAATCCTACATTAAGAGTGTGTAGTGAAACAAGGGTTGCTCAATCACATCCGCACCTGTCCCATAATCCCTTGCCGGATGTACCCGGTCTTGCCCTAAATTGTGTCCGGTTATATCAGGTCATCATGACGTAATAGAGTGGCAGTTTTCCTTTCTGTCATTTTTCCCTCTCACACTTTCTTTCTTAATTATTAATAGACGCTAATATTCCTCCCCCCTCCCTCCCTGTGGCCGTTCTGTTATCATGATAGGAATTACCTCCTCCTTTCAGGCCAAATTGGGGGGGGGGGTTACGGTATTCGCCGGTGTGAGCATTACCTCCTCCTTTTTTGAGAAGTGTAGATGTAGAATAGTATCGGTTCCGTTGCCATGATGTGCTCATCCCATGAATTACCTCCTCCTTTTTTGAGAAGTGTTGAGGTAGGGACGTATCGGTTCCGTTGTCATGATGCCCTCATCCCATGCATTATCTCCTCCTTTTTTGAGAAGTGTTGAGGTAGGGTCGTATCGGTTCCGTTGTCATGATGCCATAATCCCATCCATTATCTACTCCTTTTTTGAGCAGTGTTAAAGTGTGAGCGCCTCAGGCGAAATCCGGGGAGGGGGAATGTCGGCATTCGTCGGTATGAGCGCCTCAGGCGAAATCTGGGGAAGGGGGAATGTCGGCATTCGCCGGTATGAGCGCCTCAGGACTATTTGGCAGATCAGAAGGAGAAAGGATACCTAAGGGATTTCAGTAGTGCTCATGAAGCCTCCTCGATTTTCAAAGTACTCGGCGTTGTCCGGGAGAAAAGTGCTCAATATCCTAGATAGAGCTACTGTAGTGATAGGTTTAGAAAATATTTTAACGCCATCTTCGTTCCCCTTTGGACAATTTTGCAGCTGAAAAGGAGGGAGGATACCTAACTGATTTCAGTAGTCCCCAGGAGGCCTCTTTGATTTTCAAAGTACTCGGCGTTGTCCGGGAAAAAAGTGCTCAATGTCCTAGATAGAGCTACTGTAGTGATAGGTTTGGATAATATTTTAACAGTATCTACGCTGAAAAGGATTGGGTAATCGATAAGAGTTATTTCAGTAGTGCTCAGGAGGCCTCTTTGATTTTTAAATACTCGGCGTTGTCCGGGATAAAAGTGCTCAATATCCTAGATAGAGCTACTGTAGTGATAGGTTTGGAAAATATTTTAACGCCATCTTCGTTCCCCTTTGGATTATTTCGCAGATCAGAAGGAGAGAGGATACCGAAGTGATTTCAGTAGTCCCCAGGAGGCCTCCTTGATTATCAAAGTACTCGGCGTTGTCCGGGAGAAAAGTGCTCAATGTCCTAGATAGAGCTACTGTAGTGATAGGTTTGGAAAATATTTTAACAGCATCTACGCTGAAAAAGATGGGGTAATCGATAAGAGTTATTTCAGTAGTGCTCAGGAGGCCTCTTTGATTTTGAAATACTCGGCGTTGTCCGGGAGAAAAGTGCTCAATATCCTAGATAGAGCTACTGTAGTGAAAGGTTTGGAAAATATTTTAACGCCATCTTCGTTCCCCTTTGGACTATTTCGCAGATCAGAAGAAGAGAGGATACCTAAGTGATTTCAGTAGTCCCCAGGAAACCTCCTTGATAATCAAAGTACTCGGCGTTGTCCGGGAGAAAAGTGCTCAATGTCCTAGATAGAGCTACTGTAGTGATAGGTTTGGAAAATATTTTAACGCCATCTTCGTTCCCCTTTGGACTATTTCGCAGATCAGAAAGAAGAGAGGATACCTAAGGGATTTCAGGAGTGCTCATGAAGCCTCCTCGATTTTCAAAGTACTCGGCGTTGTCCGGGAGAAAAGTGCTCAATATCCTAGATAGAGCTACTGTAGTGATAGGTTTAGAAAATATTTTAACGCCATCTTCGTTCCCCTTTGGACAATTTTGCAGCTGAAAAGGAGGGAGGATACCTAACTGATTTCAGTAGTCCCCAAGAAGCCTCTTTGTTTTTCAAAGTACTCGGCGTTGTCCGGGAAAAAAGTGCTCAATGTCCTAGATAGAGCTACTGTAGTGATAGGTTTGGATAATATTTTAACAGTATCTACGCTGAAAAGGATGGGGAATCGATAAGAGTTATTTCAGTAGTGCTCAGGAGGCCTCTTTGATTTTTAAATACTCGGCGTTTTCCGGGAGAAAAGTGCTCAATATCCTAGATAGAGCTACTGTAGTGATAGGTTTGGAAAATATTTTAACGCTATCTTCGTTCCCCTTTGGACTATTTCGCAGATCAGAAGGAGAGAGGATACCTAAGTGATTTCAGTAGTCCCCTAGGAGGCCTCCTGGATTATCAAAGTACTCGGCGTTGTCCGGGAGAAAAGTGCTCAATATCCTAGATAGAGCTACTGTAGTGATAGGTTTGGAAAATATTTTAACGCCATCTTCGTTCCCTATTGGACTATTTCGCAAATCAGTAGGAGAAAGGTTACCTAAGTGATTTCAGTAGTGCTCACGAAGCCTCCTCGATTTTCAAAGTACTCGGCGTTGTCCGGGAGAAAAGTGCTCAATATCCTAGATAGAGCTACTGTAGTGATAGGTTTAGAAAATATTTTAACGCCATCTTCGTTCCCCTTTGGACAATTTTGCAGATGAAAAGGAGGGAGGATACCTAAGTGATTTCAGTAGTCCCCAGGAGGCCTCTTTGATTTTCAAAGTACTCGGCGTTGTCCGGGAAAAAAGTGCTCAATGTCCTATATAGAGCTACTGTAGTGATAGGTTTGGATAATATTTTAACGCCATATTCGTTCCCTTTTGGACTATTTCGCAGATCAGTAGGAGAGAGGATACCTAAGTGATTTCAGTAGTCCTCAGAAGGCTTCCTTTATTATTAAAGTATTCGGCGTTGTCCGGGAGAAAAGTGCTCAATGTCCTAGATAGAGCTACTGTAGTGATAGGTTTGGAAAATATTTTAACGCCATCTTTGTTCCCCTTTGGACTATTTCGCAGATCAGAAGGAGAGAGGATACCTAAGTGATTTCAGTAGTGCTCATGAGGCCTCCTTGATTTCAAAGTACTCGGCGTTGTCCGGGAGAAAAGTGCTCAATATCCTAGATAGAGCTATGATAAAGACTATCATGAGAGGATCGAAAATGATGAAGACTATCATGAGAGGATTGAAAATGATGAAGACTATCATGAGAGGATTGAAAATGATGAAGACTATCATGAGGGGATATAAAATGATGAAGACTATAATGAGGGGATATAAAATGATGTACACTATCATGAGGGGATTGAAAATGATGAAGACTTTGATGAGGGGATTTAAAATGATGAAGACTATCATAAGGGGATTGAAAATGATGAAGAATGTCATGAGAGGATTGAAAATGATGAAGAATGTCATGAGAGGATTGAAAATGATGAAGCATAGACTGACAGGATTGGAAATGATGAAGAATACGATGAGGGGATTTAAAATGATGAATAATATCATGAGGGGATTAAAAATGATGAAGAATATCTTGAGAGGATTAAAAATGATGAAGAATATCTTGAGAGGATTAAAAATGATGAAGACTATCATGAGAGGATTAAAAATGATGAAAACTGTCATGAGAGGATTGAAAATGATGAAAACTATCATGAGAGGATTGAAAATGATGAAGACTGACATGAGAGGATTGAACATGATGAAGACTATCATGAGAGGACTGAAAATGATGAAGACTATCATGAGGGAATTGAAAATGATGAAGACTATCATGAGGGGATTGAAAATGATGAAGAATGTCATGAGGGGATTGAAAATGATGAAGACTATCATGAGGGGATTGAAAATGATGAAGAATGTCATGAGAGGATTGAAAATGATGAAGAATGTCATGAGAGCATTGAAAATTATGAAGAATAGACTGACAGGATTGGAAATGATGAAGAATACCATGAGAGGATTGAAAATGATGAATAATATCATGAGGGGATTGAAAATGAGAAGAATATCATGAGGGGATCGAAAATGATGAAATATACCATGAGAGGATTGAAAATGATTAAGAATATCATGAGGGGATTGAAAATGATGAAGAATATCATGAGGGGATTGAAAATAATGAAGAATATCATGAGAGGATTGAAAAAATGAAGAATATCATGAGAGGATTGAAAATTATTAAGAATATCATGAGCGGATTGAAAATGATGAGGAATATTACGAGAGGATTGAAAATGATGAAGAATATTATGAGGGGATTGAAAATGATTAATAGTATGAGGAGATTGAAAATGATGAAGAATATTATGAGGGGATTGAAAATGATTAATAGTATGAGGAGATCGAAAATGATGAATACAACGAGGGGAGTTAAAATGATGAAGGATATCATGAGGGGATTCAAAATATATAGTATGAACACCGGGGCGGTTATAAGTACCTATATAGAAGGCGCAGACAGTGGTGGTACTTTTTATAGAAATAAGTCATACTATTGCCCTGTGAAACGTAGGATGAAATGGTGGGGAAGAAACAGCTTTCGCAAAAGGCAAAATTTAAAAGTAGCGATCAGGGTAGAGAAAAGTAGAAAGATAAAGAGACAGCTATAGAGAGAGAAGGAGAGAAATAGAAGTTTTAATATAAAGATGTTACACACGCAATTTTTCTTCAATTATGTTTTTATGACCCCGAGCAACGCCGGGTAGCCCCGCTAGTATATATATAAAGAGAGAGAGAGAGAGAGAGAAAGAGGAGATTGGTTTGATATTCCACGTATACCTCTAGAGATATATTTTAATAATGATAACTGGATGGTAGTTGAAGCATAAACCAATGTCGTTATTTTATAATTTTTATAGTGATAATTCAATATTTCAAACGAACTGGCATTACATAACTCATAGTTGGTAGCTATGCCGTAAAACAAACCAAACCAAACCAAATCAAAGCACTGCGTTCTTCGTCGGGGATGAATAGAGTGATAAAAAAACGAAATGAACTGCTAATGTGCGGGGTCTTACTATTCTAAAAAATGAACGATCGTATGTCTTTTAGGGGAGAGTAGGAGTTTAAGTGGTGTTCAAATGTGTTTCTCTAAGGATCTGGTTATTTTATTATTTACGTATAATCGAAATAATAATCATATAACCACACCCTTAGAAAAACAGCCTCTAAAAACATTTAAAACACACTTACTAAAAACCAAACATTATGCAATTTTAAATAAATAATATAATTTATTCATTTTTTTTGACTAAGACTTTCGATAAGAAGAACAAAAAAGAAAAGTCTTGTTCGGAGAATGATTTATTCATCGAAAGTCTTTGCCTAAAAAATACATAAATGTTTTTATTCATTTTAAAATTGCATCACGTTTTCTCTTTAAATTTTAATATATGTTTGTAAATATATAATTGTATTTGTTGATATATTGATTTGGGGAGAGTGTTCAATATCGGAAATCAAGCCTATGTAGATGTTAATGTCGGGACGTAGAGTCAACCGACCATCTGAAGAACGCAAGGAAAACATTCTCAAAAATTATCTCTCTCTTTTTCTCTCTCTCTATCTCTTGCTTTCTCCTTCCATTATCCCCCCTCTTTTTCTCTCTCTCTCTCTCTATCTCTCTCTCTTATTACAAACCCATTAATGAGCGTCAATGCCTTAGAGTAATTCTAAGCAAGCCAAAACGTTAGTGACTTAAAGGTAAAATACGCGCACGTGTAAGTATTTCTGGTGTTTATATAATCTGTAGCGACGATCATGTTAACGTGTAATGTCACCAATCACAAAAATATGCGCGACTCAATAAGACATTATGAAACTGCAAAGATGGACATAAGTTTTTTCTCTATGAGTTGTTAAAAACTGCCGGCGACGCCAGGCGTGGCAGTATCGTAATAGCCACCGAAACTGTGTTAGCACCACTGACATAATGGCTGATGAGGACAGGATATCGAACGTGCTATCACCAGTTATATGTTTACAAAATAGAGTGATATTTGATCTACTTGGTTTATTAATGATTTATGAAAAAACTTCCAAGTGGCAAGAAAGAACCCATATCGGATATTTCGAATAGACAAATAAATTAGAAAACAGTTTTACGTCGATCGTGTGGTAAATCTATAAAGACCTCATCATTTAGAGATTAATGTTAAGATCTAATGTTTTCTTGATAACTTGATGTCCTACAAGCATAGTCAGAAATTTAATTCTAGGATAGACATGTGTGTATGTGTGTGTTGGTATGTATACGAGTGCGTTTTACATATACATATATAGCTTTCATATGTGGATAACTTTTATTATATTTTTCTTTCCTTCAAACTATAATCCTAAGCAACGGATCGAAATTTTAAAACATAAGAACTCTTGTCAAATGGAAGTTTTTACACATAGAATTTGAGCACATATTACATGCGTCCTTGAAAAATAATTTCGGTTCAGATATGTGTTTGTTTTTAACTCCAAGTGATTGTTCAAGCGTAAACCAATTTTTAACACATACACACACATATGTATCTTCTATATTACAAAGTATCATCGATGTCCTCTATTTCATTGGCTATTATAGCTAGAATCAAAATCTTTATATGCTAATCTGTTCCGCCAACCACTTTGACCAATTCTTCATGCATGCTTTCTAGAAAATATACGTTTGTTTTTGTTTGCTTTCCAAATTTCTTACAATTTTGTTGGGTAATCTGCTTCTTCCTACTAAGTCTTTTACATTCACCGAATACTTTTCTTAATAGGAGATCCTTCCTAACCAAAATAAAGATCCAGGCTGTCGTCGATGGTATTTCATCTAAGTTACATGACATAAATACTGGTGTATCCCAGGGATCTATCCTTGAATTTTTACTGTTCCTGATTTTTAGAAACGACATCCCTGATGAGCTTAGATAGGTATATTTGCTGACGACACCACGCTCTACTCTCGTCATGTAGGAAAAACGGACGCGCACATATCCGAGGCAATCCTTAGGAAGTGACCTCCAGTCTGTAGTGGAATGGGGTCATAAATTATTGTATAATTTAATGTTGCTAAGATAAAGCTCCTTTCATTGAATAACAACAAGACACCTCTTCAACCACTGATGTCCATGGCAAATCCACCCTACCTGAGAGTCCAACTTTCAAACTCCTCGGCCTAACATTCACAGGTAACATGAATTGGAACAAATACATTGAAGACATTGCCAACGCTGCTGCAAAGAAAGTGGCCTTCCTCTACCCTGCTAGTAAACTTCTCACACCTGAAATTATCATATATATTTACAAAGCCACCATCCGCCCATGCATGGAATATTGTTGCCACATCTAGGATGGTGCATCATCCACTAGTCTCCCCCTCTTAGACATGGTCCAAAAAGAGTCGCTAACTTAATAGGTGCAACCCTATCCATTAAACTCCAGATCCTGTCCCATCGCTGTAATGTTTACATCCTTGTGCCTGTTTTTGAAGTACTTCAATGGATTGTGCTTCGAGGAACTTGCTGCTCTAGTGTCACTCGAAGTAAATACACTCGACCAACCCGACAATCAGCTAAGTCTCATCCATTCACTGTGGAGATCCCCAGATGCCGAAGAGCCTTCTACTCCAATAGCTTATTTCCTCGTGTTGTCGGCCTCTGGTACTCCCCCCCTACTCCCTGTTTCCCCGACTGTACCAATATGCAGAAATTTAAAACTAATGTAAACAGACATCTCGCTGCACATATCCCAACTTGGGATGACCCCCAAAACCTACATCCTAATTCTCAGTAGTCCATTACATGTACAGTAGCAACTAGCCTTGTTTGGAGTGAACTATTATTTTTTTAAAAGAGCAAGAATAACCGCAATTATTTCATATGTTTATTCTTACTATTCTCTATATCCTACATTAGATTTTAAATGTAAATAATGAACGCTCCCTATAAATGCACTTTCATTCTGTCTGCCTATTCCATATAATGTATTTACATATTCCAGATAAGTGGAATATTACAATTTACGAACAGCTTGCTACCTGGGTCGAGCATTTTCTAAATGACCACCTCCGCTTGGTGTCTTCAGGTAAGCAATTATTTACGTTAAAGAAATAAAGCATTTTTCAACGGCGTCTTGAAATTTATAATTTATTTGATCGGACTTCTACCGATATGAAGTCAGGGTAAACACAACGTCTCCTGGCCGATACAATTTTATCAGAAAACCGATATGCAGTAGTTCAGAAGTTGTATTCTTCTAGTAGTATGTTATAGTGTGATGGTGAATAAATAGACACTTCCAGTTATCATGTATATAGGATATTACGTCGCAGTCTCGGAGCAGTTTTTTTTGTCACAGACTATTCTGTATTTCTGTAAATACACGTGCTTGTAAATATACCACTATGTTGTTTTATTAATAATCTGCTCTTCAAGGTCACAATAGATTATGACATGCTGAATCAATTAGCGTAAAAATTAATTCAGTATTACATATTCAATAGATAAAAACTTCAACATAAGCTTCCATACATTTCTTCCTGGTAAAATATTCCTTAAAATAATTGATCTAAAATGTTGAATACAGAAAGCTTGACGACGCGAAAGTAAGCTGATCTATAAGAATTATGTTGTTAATAAATATATAAGATTTTTTTAGAACTTTTGTAAGAGTTTAAAGTGTTTTATGAACAGATACTACACTTTGTTCCTATATTCAAGATCTGTTATTTCATAAGAAAAAATTCTCCAGGTGACCGCTAGAAAAAAATTCCATACTCATTATTTTTTTAGAATTCATCTTTTTTTTATTAACGCAAATAAGTCAGGTAAAAGTAAAAGAGAAACAAACAGAAGTTCGTTTATAAGAATTATATTGTTAACAAATATATAAAAGATTTATAAAAAATTATTTACAAGTTTTAATTTTTTAATTTTATTTTGTTAATTCGGAAAACAATAAACAAATAAATACATGAAAACCAGGCTTCAGAACAGTGTTCCTATTTACTTGCTTCTCCATGAGGGCAGATTTTTTTTATAGAAATCGCTCCAGACAAGGCATGAAGCCACTTAACGTAAGGAGCTAAAGAAATATACTACTTCAAGGTAGAAAACTAGCCAGAGATTAGTGTTAGAGGGATAGATTCCGACCCAGAAAGCAGCAATCCTTCCCCCTTTGTCAAAAACAACGATCATTGAATGTGAGGACCAAAGGACAAAATAATGGAAACAAGAGTTACGAGGCTGCCGAAAGTAAAACCAAGGTGCACTTTCTACTCGCCTAAAACTGTAGATTTAGAGACAAGGTCGGTTTTTAGGGTGCGGATAATCCAGCACGCAAGAAAGGGGCACTGGATTGGCACAAAATATATATTGCCTCAGTTTACAAGGGTTGTCCCTTCACTAGCCGAGAACAGAATAGATGAAGTGTAGTATCAGAACAGATACTACACTTTGCTTCTATTTTAAACATCCGTTTAATCGTAAAAAAAAATTTCAAGACAACCGCTAGAAAAAAATACATTCTTAATATTTCATAGAAGTTATCGATTAAATATTTTTATTAACGCAAATAAGTCACAAATGAGTAGTAAAAGGTTAAGTCCAAGCAAAAGTGAATGATTTGTAAGAATCATGTTGTTAACAAATCTATAACAATTAACAATTAAGCAGGTATGCGAATTTACATGAAAAACATTAAAGGTTAAAACTAAAAAATAATTAATTTCAAAAATGTATCGCAGAAGTATACCGGTTAAAGATCTATGGGTAAGGTATGCGTAAATATGTGTACGTGCGTAGTAAGCTGAGTGTATATATGCCTATGAGTGGGTACTATGTAGAGGGGGTATATATGTGTATACACGAAGCATAGGTAGTAAAGTGTGTATATAGATGCATACACACCAACAAGGAAGATGTAAATAGTTTATTGTACCGGTAGGCTATGCCCTTACATTTGAACCCTGATAATTTTGGACTTATGTTTAAATCTATCTATATTAAGGAAGTTCTTTAAAATAAAACCTGATACTTCTATGTGTGTGGGTATATATATATATATATATATATATATATATATATATATATATATATATATAGTCTCGGAAGTTCTTTTAACCTTCAAAACTGGGAAGAAAAAAAAAAAAAAAAAATTGTTGAAAGATTTTAGTCTAGTAAGTCAATCAATCTACTGCAATCACTATTTTAGTTTACTTCCAAGAATATACTCTAATATAAATATATTTTTATATATGTTTTTATATATAAGGGATCGACAGTTGTTTACCATGAAAACTGTTTCGGGATTTTAAAAACAAAACAGTATTTCTTTATCATGGCATCCCAGCAGTGTTGATCAGACACCACCTCCCTATTTAATAATTATTTTTTAATTTAAAAAGTTTACAAATATTTAATTTAGTTTTGCCTCCAGATTTGTTTTTCTAAAGTATTAAAATATAGTTTCCTTACCTGTGTTGTTCCTTTCAAAGTGGGTATTTACTATTTTACAGAACATCTATTTTATAGAGTTAGATGATTCCATTATAATATAATAATATATATATACCGGCGACCGGTATGAATAATTTTCCATACACTTACGATTCTTGAAGGGATGAAACGTATACGTATGTAGATATAAACAAATGTTTATAGTTATTTGTCGCCCTCTAAAATCTACACTACGACTCAAATGTAAGAAGACTGAAAATCTGGGAAGCCTTGTAGATAAAGACCAGACGCTCATCAATAAAAAACATTAATTACGAATTGAGTAAAAATATTTGTAAGTGCCTAGGTTAGAAATTCGCTATAGTATAACAAAATCAACATTTAACCTTTTTACATTTTGAAAATGTTAAATTTTAAATATTGTACATTTAAATTAGCTAAACGCCTCACACATGATCACGTTCCAAATACGAAATCTCATTAAAAAAATACGTACTTTTAAAACGTTATATATTTACCGCACAGCTCGAACCCAGGAGTTATGAATATGAAATTTACACTCTGCGGTCGAAGATGAACGACAGAGTCAGTAAGAAGTAGTTGCAAACAAAAATGGAACAAAACGCCTACAGGACCTACATCCGAAGTAAAACAGAAATACAAGAAAGATTATCCGAAAGATCGAGAAGATCAAAAAAGGATTAAGTAAACAAAAGCATTCCGTGATATACAAAAACGTATGTCAGTATATATATATATACAGGGTGTCTCAAAAAAATGTACTCACTCGTAGAATGACGAAAAAACTTTGCTTCATCGCTCCGCACAATTTTGTGTGCAAACTCGACATCTTCTGCACATTTTGCCAATGTACTCACGCTTAGAATTGCAAAATGTGCAGAAGATGTCGAGTTTGCACACAAAATTGTGTGGAGCGATGAAGCAAAGTTTTCTCGTCATTCTACGAGTGAGTACATTTTTTGAGACACCCTGTATATATATATATATATATATATATATATATATATATATATATATATATATATATATGTATACATATAATATATATGTATATGTATACATATATAATATATATATATATGTATGTATACATATATAATATATATATATATATGTGTATGTATACATATATAATATATATATATATATATATATATATTTATATATATATATATATATATATGTATACATATAATATATATGTATATGTATACATATATAATATATATATATATATATGTATGTATACATATATAATATATATATATATATGTGTGTATGTATACATATATAATATATATATATATATATATATATATATATATATGTATACATATAATATATATGTATATGTATACATATATAATATATATATATATGTATGTATACATATATAATATATATATATATATGTGTATGTATACATATATAATATATATATATATATATATATATATATATATATTATATATATATGAAGAGGTCTAATGCAAAACGCGATGAACGCCATTTTCAAAATTACAAAACTATCACTACAAAAAGTGTTACATTACCACACTCATCCATCGCCCGAAGTTATTTTTCATATAATACGATCCCGGTATAATTTCTTTTTGCTTTCAATTCAAATAAACTTTTAGTCAAAGTTTAGATTTAATATATTTGTCTTTTTATGATTTAAAGGCTCAATTTAACACAATTGGATTTATCGCGTTTTGCATTCGAACTCTTCATATGTATACATATATATAAGATATATATATATGTATACATATATAATATATATATTATATATATATATATATATATATATATGTTATCTATATGTGTACATATATATATGTACACATATATAACATACATATATTAATATATATATTATATATATATATATATATATATATATATATATATATATATATATATACTAGCTGGCTTTTACGACTCGCATAGCCAGCTACTTACAATACGTCAAACAAGAAGTTTAAATAATCAACATTTCATTCATAACTTTGTTGTAAACACGAGACAAAAATGTGGCATTTATTCCTATGAATATATGAACATTACCTTTTGGGGAATTTAGATGCAAATTTATTTATTGTTTTAAATATGTGCGAAAGAAAAATAAAAATAAATCAATTTCCTGGGCGATCGTACGTGTGGGGCTACAGTGTAACTTACAATTTAAACTTACAATTTAAACTTACAATTTAAACTTACAATTTAAACTTACAATTTAGAAATAGAACGTAATTTGTTGAAAATTACATCATTCACCATACAGAAAATGCCGGAAAATATCGTTTGAACACAATCGCGAAATATTAGTCCCTGAAATACAACAATATTCATAAACAGAACTATTTATTATATTAAAATCACAACAATCACTGAATTAAAATATAATAACAAATAATAGTAAATTAATAGCCTTTTTTAAATTAGTTAACCTTAGGACTTAGATCACATACTTAAACATTATATAAAAAGGTAGTATGTTTCTATTATTTTCAGTTGAATTAACTTGAAATAGTGCGTTTTGACTTCACCGTTAGTGCAAGAATTGAGCCGAACTTTCGCATTTATTCATTTAGAAATATAGGTATGAAGAAGTAAGTATGAAATAGAATTTCAGACAAAATGTAAAATTCGTTATGGAAATGTAGACAAGCGAGATAAAATGCTAGTTTGTGTCCTTGGTTTTACTAAAATATTTACTTTCTTTTCCACATTTCCATAAATAATTATATATATATATATATATATATATATATATATATATATATATATATATATATATATATATAATAAAATGGGTTTTTCAGTTTTAAAGCATTGCTGGGTCAGTATTATAAATTGAAAATAGAAGCCATTATCAATGCAAGATTAATTTTCTTTTTTTATGAAAAAAAAGAAATGACACAATGCTGGTCAACTCTGATGATAAAATTGTATTCCGAAATTAATAAGATTAAAGTAAAAAAATTAATAAATTAATCTTGCATTTATAATGGCTTCTATTTCCAATTTATAATATTGACCCAGCAATGCTTTCAAACTGAACGAACCATTTTATTAAACTACGAGCACGCTAATGTTTTCTTCGCTCGACAAACAGAATTTGAATTCATAACCGCCAACGACATCGGCGTGGATACATTATAACAAGGATATTTTCATAGAAAAACAAAAGAAAAAAGTTTGTTTATTTTTGTTTTTGTGTTTTTTGATGAAATAAAAATGACACAATACTCATCAACTGATGGAATTTTATTCCGAAATTAATAAGATTAAAGTAAAAATCAAAATATAAATTAATGTTGCATTGATAATGGCTTCTATTTTCAATTCATATATATATATATATATATATATATATATATATATATATAGAGAGAGAGAGATAGATAGATAGATAGATAGATAGAGAGAGAGAGAGAGATATCAAATACATGGCAGTTGTCTTAAACCTGACCCCTTTCTCTCTCTCTCTCTCTCTCTCTCTCTCTCTCTCTCTCTCTCTCTCTCTCTCTTTCACAGTTCAGAATGAAAGTGAAAGATTTGGTTTACTTATCCACCACGTGTCTCTGGCGATTCCATTCTATAACACAATATCCTGAAACGTATCCTTAACTCTAGTTTTTAACTTCTGATGGAATTTTCCACCTCTCTTCTTACTGTAAACTTATGAGAAATACCGTTGTTAACATTATTTTTACACGGTCATATCCGTCTTGCTATATAGCTAACACTGTGTCATACTGTAGAATATGGTAACAAATTATGTGTGAGTAGAGACGTCAATCAAAATAAAAGCCTTACTTCTTTTGCCTCACTAATTAGGTAGTTTGGTGCACCGTATATGTGGACAACAAAAAATACCCCTGTTTACACGGGCATGAATTTGGTGTCAACAAATACAATTGCGGACGATTTTATAATTCGATTTTAGCATGTAAACAAGAACAATGAAGAAGAAATTCTTTAATTTCTGAGTGTATAAATATCAAATGAATTCACTTAGATAGAATTGTTTGTCAGGCAGAGCGCTAACTGAATCACGCATCGATTGTGAACGGAGTTGTTCACAATCGATGCGTGATTCAGTTAGCGCTCTGCCTGACAAATAAGTTTATCTAAGTGAATTCATTTCCGCATTTGTTCATCTCTTATCACTGTATTGTGTTCGTTGTTTTATCTTGAAAGGTGTTGTCCATATGTGCGTACGATGTGTTTACGAAAGATCCTGAGACTAATAGATCTGTAAACAAAACTTTTTTTGAAATGTATTATAGAATTTTGAAAAAAAAAACAAGAAACGTTATTTTTTTATTTAATTTTTATATATATATATTTACTAAATGAATAAAATCATTTTTCATAAATATATGCCTCTGAGACTTTCGCCGTGAAACGGCCTTAACGAAGAGTTATTTACTTTCCCTCTTTTCTTTTTATTTCTTCCTCATTTTTCTGGTGTTAAAATCGCAAGCAAATCCACACGTAGTTCCAAGAGGAGAAATTTCGTCTGATCTCGTTAACAATCCTTAAGAAAGTGAATATTTTAGATGTGTATCTACCTAATATCGATAAGAGGGGGCGACTCATGATCATTCGTTGACGCTTATATAAATAAAAGAAAATTAACTTAAATATATTTCAAACACACAGGTTACGCAAATACGGAAAAACAATGGCAAGATAATACAACGAACCGTATACAGGGATCAGATGGTTTGCCGCGCTTATATCTACACTGGTTTTACTTTTAGATGCGTCCAAGCGTTTCCGTAAGAGACTATGTCATCCCGTCAGATAGTTGGTCGATCTGTCGGTTTGTCGGTCTGTCACAATCGGATTTGCATAGCTAAATGCGCAGATTGATTGGACGCATCTTCAGAATATTCGTTAGAGTGGAAGAAAGGAGATGAAAAATGTACTTGAGACGCCAAAGATGTAAACACGTGTCTGGATAAACTGCGAAGATTCATTGCACACTCAGCAGCTTATCCATCTTCATGTTTACTTGTAAATGACACCACTAAATTATTAAGTTTTATACTTTGTCTGTATACTTATTTGGTCCGTAACTAATTACTTACGGATAGTTAGTTCATTAGAACAGGCGAACAGATCTGAAAACGGCGCTGAAAATCCATTGACCTCTGTCGAATATGGACAAAACTGTTGATAATAACGCTCAGCTGAGTTATGTTCAACTTTTAAAGTGTGTATGTTTAACGTGTATGCTTCAGAAATTTCTCATCCTTCATGTCCGACCAATATGCCTTTCTTGAGCTTATTAAAACTGAGAGCTGACCACGAAGTTTGTTAAATCACAAAATGTTCAACTGGTTTTAAACAGATTTGTACGTAGTTTATTGCGGAATTATTCTTGGTTGATGCCTATATAAAGACATGTACGTGGAAGTATATACACAGCTTCGATTCAAAGAGGTCAAAGAAATAATACCTCATACCGTTTAATATCGAAAGTGTCACATGGCAAACAGAGAGCAACCTCCTATCATCAACATCACCAAAACAAGCCAGAGACATACAATATATGTGACCATCAATGTTTTTCACAGATAAGAATTTTCACTCACAGAAAACGCTGCATTGGTTTTTCGAGATTGCGATGCCGAGAATCGGGGGCATTAATATATGTATATCAAAAATATTAAAAGTGATGAGTAAAAATTGATATCGTATCTGAAATCAGTATCTAAAATCAATTATATCAGGTCGAAAATCCTCGGATTTTCCTGGCTTGTTTCTTCTAAATGATCTCTAGCAAATGTTGCTGTCATCCAAAGTATATTACAAGTTGGTCAATGTAGGTGGGATGAAGGCTTCCAGCCGATCCATGGCCATGTAATTGATTCCATACGAAAGTATCATTCAAAAGTTCAGACTTATTTCTCAAGGAGTGACCTTCTGTATCTCTTTCTTTCTCTCTCTCTCTCTCTCTCTCTCTCTCTCTCTCTCTCTCTATCTATCTATCTATCTATCTATCTCTCCCTCGGCTGAACTGAAAAAGAAAGAAAGCAACCTTATAGGAGTTTTTGTTTTAGTGTTTGCTTCAGCTGATACCTAATCGTTCACATAACATACTTGTGCACCATCAATCAACTGATGCTTATTGATGTTTCATCAGTGTCCAAGCTGTCGTGCTGTAGAGCAAGACAGATTCGTCCGTGGATCTAAAATGTCCCTCTTAAAATTATCAGAAAGGGAGGTCGTTTAGATGGTTCACAGTTTAAACTCTAATAAAACTTTTTTTATAAATAAGTATAATTACATAAGCGGTTAATCATAAAAACTAAAACTTTAATAAACTTTTATGTTTAGTTTGTTTATATTTTTGTGTTCGATATTCTCTTCCGGGTGATCATCTGAATTATTACACCTGGTCTTAGGACATTTCGCGAGGTAACCGAGTTTAGGTGACACTCTTGGTTTTCCGTCTTTTTCATTTGCTACAATGCATCGATTTGGATAATGGATGGCCATTGATGAATTTAATATTCATAAGATTAAGTAAATCAAAACCATCGCCACCGTCCACGTTGATCGTTGCGACATATACATGTATGTGAAGAACCTTTTAATTACTATTTTCGTTTTACAGGTTGACCAGAGAGACATACTTTGCTGCCTGCCGGCAACTCCCGTAACGTTAATACTTATTATTATAGAATTTAACCAATAAATTACCTTTAATTCTCTATTTTAATAGATTATCTCTCCTTGTCTATTGTTTTAATAAATTGCGTCCTGTGTCTTCTAAAATAGCACTTTTTTTTATTAGACTACACAATTGTCTCCGACCAATCACCAGGCACCTAATTTTAACGGGATGAAAGCGAAAAGCCCTTTTTTAACTGTTCTTCGCTTGAACAAGAGACTTGAGACTGATAACTTTTACTCCATGTCGAGATATTAAAAGAAACTCTTTTTTCAATTGTACTACGATACTTAATTCCCTTATAAGCATAATATCCGATAACCTGTCACGAATGATATCACACATAAACGGATTGTGCTGATACGCATATAAGCACAATATCAGATATGTTGGCATTTTAATTACGCCGAAAACACACTTTGTTTTCACGACATTTCAATACATAATGAAGTTATCTATGCCTTCTGTATGTTTCATTGCGTTCTAATCTCAGCTTTTTCTTCCAACAGTTTGCTAACAAGAACTTGGGAAGCATTTCATTTTGCAAACAAACAACTCATTTACTTGACTATTTCAAAATGACATCTTCTCAAAACATTCGATTTCGTTCGATCTCTCAGAGCTTTATCATTTCTTATTTCATCCCTGGCCCTTCAATAGCTAACATTCGTAAAGCTTCCTTTGAAATGTGTTATGATTCTTTTTTGAGGTTTTAGAATAGGCATTAATTTAATGGTTGTCAGTAAGCACACATGTACGGTAGAGATTTACGGGAGTAAATCTTGGCCTAAGATATTAAATAGCATGGAACCAGACACGTCTTGTGCGAATTTCGGATCTTTTAGAGGATATCAACAGCTGACTATAAGGAAGAGTAATATGCCAGGGGATAGATACTGGACAAATTCGGTTAAGTATAAGTGACGAGACACCCATAATCACAATAGACATTGGTATACCTTCTTTATACAAATGGGGAATTAATACCGCCTAAGAGCAAGACAGAAAAAACTACATGATGGGTCTAGTTTATCCGGCGTACTCCTCGTTACACGGACAGACGACCGGTTAAGAAAATCGTAAAAGATATGCGTAAGAACTTTACTTTGTAAACGGGTAAATGCAGCTAATAAAGAAATACTTTCATTTTATGAAACTTTGTAAGTGTTTGTCCAGTCGTTAGCGACAACCTGACCGATTATTTTAAATATATTCTGCCGAAGCACACAAACACGCAATAGTCCTGTGAATGTTTTAATTATACCCTATTAAACTCCTGTCACTTCTTCCTGTGCGAGATATATCGAACGAACACGGAATACTTTTTACTTGTAAGCATTTTAAGTGTAAGCATTTTTATGTGAAAGTAGAAGTAGGAACATATAAAAGTGAGATTGAAATGGAGATTTCTCGTAATGTTACGACATTTTAACGACCCGGAAACAGACGAGACGAAGAGGCTACACTTATATATTTTCTATTATTTTAAAAACACACACACACACATATATATATATATATATATATATATATATATATATATATATATATATATATATATATATATATATATATATATATATATATACATTTGTTCTTGTTTTTAAGAGGAGTGGTGTCTGATAAACACTGCTGAAAAGTTATGAGATAAAATACTGTTTTGTTTTTAAATTCCCGAAACACTTTGTCATGGTAAACAACTGGTGATCTTTACAATAATATAAAACTAGCCTTGATTGTTCAACGCAGACTTATGTAGTGATTGCAAAAAATTGACTTACTAGCAAAGTAGTTTTTCAACGAAAGACTTGAGACTAAGAGTGATTTTTCATATAGTTATAAAGGTTCATAAATTTCAAAAAATACATATATATATATATATATATATATATATATATATATATATATATATATATATATATATATATATATATATATATATATATATATATAAGCTCTTGGTGTATCGTTATGATACTTCCAGTCTCGAAAAACCGATTTTTTTTATCTCAGCTTGAAGCACTTGTCTATCTAGCCATAGTAAAGAACTGTGACTCATCAAAGCTGCCAGTCTGTTAATGATTACATATGGACCTAGGTCTTGTGAATTGAGCACTATAGTACGTAAAATCTCCGCATATCATTAGCGATAATGAAAAGCATTCACAAAACGAAAAGATTACTATTCGACAACTGGTATGCTTGTTCTGCACATGCTTGATTACAACCACAACATCGATTTTTCGAAGGATAAGCTGATCAAAAACATGTATACTTCTAAACGCAGACGTCTCATTGTAGCACACTCTAACAACACAGTATAACAGACCTGTTTGATTTCCAATTGTTTCTAGCATTGCTAAAGAAATTCTCTGTGAACTTTCTAGCTTCTTTCGATTGTTTATATACATATCTATCAGTATGGATGTATTTGTATATATATATATATATATATATATATATATATATATATATATATATATATATATATTCAACAGCTCTTTACGATTGTTTTATCTACTACCTAATTCTCAGGAATGTTTTCTTTATTCTACTCCCTCGTCTCTTTTCTTTCAGCTATCTAAAATAGTCATTTTCACTGTTCTATATGACACTTGTCTTTACCTTATTCCGACCCTTCACTTTAATTCCTTATTCAATCTAGCCAAGTCACATACAAACCCAGATACCCTCTCTGTACACATAGATATATGCCCCCCCCCTAAATAAACTACACTTATTCCATCTTTCTACTCTCTCTCCTTGGTAACACAAATAATGTAAGTAGGTATATACCTAGCCACATTACTTGTGTTATCTTTTCCTCTTCTCCAATGAGCTATGCCTTTCCCAGGATATATCACTAGCCTCATAAGTCTCCCCTCTCTCCCATGTATATTTTGTATAAATATTCCTGTATGTGTGCATATCCAGTCAGTAATAATCATTTAATGAAAAATGAATCGAAATATTGACTTCTTTCCGTGTATGTAATGGTACTTATATTTCGTTTTCGTTTATCTGTTTCCTCTATTTTCATAGAACTTTCTGTCAGATTCACATACACCCAGCCCTACTAAACTCACATATATACAAATGTATACATATATATATATATATATATATATAATATTTATGAATAAATATTAATTATTTATTACCTACAGACATCGATGTTTCATGTTTACGCAATCTTCAGTGCAGAAATCTAATTCCCGACGATATATATATATACGAATCCATCCATACTGATAGATATATATACAAACAAATCTACACACAGATAGACAAACCAACAAATTAAAACATGGACAAACACAGATGTTGAAATATAAAGAAAAATAGATATACATGTATACATCAATACAGTTACGGATATATATATATATATATATATATTCGAGTGCATCATAATATATACACACACACACACACACACATATATATATATATATATATATATATGTATATATATATATATATATATATATATATATATATATATATACAATATTAATGAATACATATTAAATTATATTTACTTACAGACGACATCATTTAGGGCCTATGCTCTCATCAGTGCAGGGGAATGATGATTTCAGTCGGTCACAAGGCGCAAACCCGATTCACAGACAACTTTTACTCTGCACGCTTTCGCTCTATCCTTATGGCAATAAGAAATTATCACATGATACAGAGAAATAAAGTTATAATTTTGCCAATTGCAACGGGCTATAAACATCAAGGTAATCTATAAGACTCAACAAACCTAATCGGAGCTTCGCTTTGCAGCTTAACTGGAAGTCTAATTTTTAATATATCCCAGCAGTGATAAATTTAATTTGCTTCAAAGGGCTTTCATAAAAATATTCATGAATAAATATTAGATTATATTTACCTAAAGACGATATCGTTTCGAGCTTATGCTCTCATCGGTGACTCTTTAGTGATTATTTCAGATGGTCATAGGGCGCGAACATGGTTCACAGAGTCATTTTTACTCCGCACGCTCATATATATATATATATATATATATATATATATATATATATATATATATATATATATATATATATATATATATATATATATATATATTCTTCGTACAGAAAAATGAGTACAACATTAGTACCGTCGGTTTGAAACTCAGAAAGACTTAGCCATCCGGCTCTCTTCAGCTTTATGTTGTCATCTTATTCGGAATGACAACATAAGCTGAAGAGAGACGGATGGCTAAGTCTTTCTGAGTTTGAAACCGATGGTACTAATGTTGTACTAATTTTCTGTACCAAAAGAATAAATGAATATTACGCACTTAATTTTAATTTTAACTCTCAATTAATCGCACTCTGCTGGGATTTTTTCTTATTATATTACAAAAGAAGTTATATATATATATATATATATATATATATATATATATATATATATATATGTGTGTGTGTGTGTGTGTGTGTGTGTGTAGGTATATATATATATACATAAATACAGAAAAAATAGATAATTATACATCAGTACTCATATATATTCAAATATATAAATATACATATGCAAATATCAGTTTGGAAAGAAAGTAATGTCGTATGTTTTACTTCATCACTTTGCAGCCTCCTAAGTTATAGAGAGTACTAGATTGTTTAGTGAATTTGTGTATTAATATCTTGCTTTGCCTTTCAGATATAGTAATTAGTTCGAAAATATTAAGTTTAACGGTTTCAGCCGTCAAAAAATCGATATTAGTGAGGAGCACCCGAGACATTGCATGCTCTATGAATTCAAAAAAGGAAACTCGGCTGCAGAAGCTACAAGGAATATTGGAACTGTCTATGGGATAAATGTTCTGAATGATCGAAAATGTCAACAGTGGTTTGCAAATTTTTCTTCTGGAGACTTTAATCTGTCAGATCGGTGACGTTCGGGAAAGCCAAAATCAATTAATAAAGACGCCATTAAAGACTATGTTGAAGCCAATACAAAGTTAACCAGCAGGGAATAGCTCAATAATTCAATACAACCTATACCACAATTATTTCATGCATTCACGAGTTAGGAAAAGTTTCAAAACTTGGACTCTGGGTTCCCCACGATTGGATCGACGCTCAACGAAATCAAAGATTGACTGTTTGCACATCTTTGCTTTCAATGAATCCTCGAGAACCATTTTTGCAACGAATTGTGACTGGAAATGAAAAATGGGTTCTTTACAAGAATACCCAATGCAAAAGACAATGATTAGACCGAAACAAAGGTCCACAACCTGTTCCAAAACAAGGACTACATCCAAAGAAGGTTATGCTCTCTTTATGATTTATTATGAGTTACTAGAGCCTAATCAAACAATGACAACAGTAAAATATTGTTCGCAGCTGGATGATCTAAGAATTGTCCAATCAAAATACGACCAGCTCTATTCAATAGGAAGGGTGTAGTGCTTCAGCATGATAACGCGAAACCCCACACAGCAAAACTCACTCAGGAAGAGATCATGAGTTTCAATTGGGAAGTTTTGCCTCACCCGCCTTATTTACCTGGCATTGCCCCATCCGACTACTATCTTTTCCGGTCGTTGCAGCATCACTTAAACAATAAAATTTATGAAAATTACGACCAACTCAGAAATGAACTAAATTTGTTTTTCTCTCAAAAATCAGAGAATTTTTTTGAAGAAGACATCAAAAAACTAGTGATCGTTGGACAGAAGTCATAGAAAATGAGGGAAATTATTGTAAAGATTAAAAATGTGAATGTTTCAGATGAAATAAATGTGTTGGATAAAAACGATATTACTTTCTTTCCAACCTGATACATCCTATACGGTTACACACACACAAATACACACACACACATATATATATATATATATATATATATATTTATATATACATATATATCTGTATATATATATATATATATATATATATATATATATATATATATATATATATATATATATATATAATGTTATTGTACAACACGGAATGTTCCTGCTTAATTAGTCTTTTTTTATTTTCTCGGGTATAAGCAATAACTATATCATTAATTTTAAATTTAGGGGTACGGTACGCTTACAATGTAATCAGTAAATTT
Source organism: Sepiola atlantica (assembly GCA_963556195.1). Taxonomy (NCBI): domain Eukaryota; kingdom Metazoa; phylum Mollusca; class Cephalopoda; order Sepiida; family Sepiolidae; genus Sepiola; species Sepiola atlantica. Next base: position 113,006,571 of record OY744523.1, on the reverse strand, counting down.
TACAACACAAGTAAATGATGTGCACACATTACTCACCCTGTTGCCTAGAATATATATGTCATACTTCATAATGATGAGTTCAATAGTTTAGGATTTTATATAACCCTTACTATACTATTAACGCTCACACGCGAGCAGCGTCCTTTAAACAATTATTAGTTTTGATGAAGAGCATTTTGGTGCGATTATAGCTGATGAACCATGTTTCCATGACTTCGCGTCGTCAACGTTCGGACAGGTCACGGAAGCGCTTGAGGGATTACGAGGCGAAAACTGCCAAACGCTGAATTGAAGACTGGCAGTCGATAAATTACGACGAAGAAAATCAAACTAAAATACATATATGCAAATAACAAACAAACGATATCTAAAAATACTGTTAGTAATTAGATGTTTGTTTTTGTTCTTTTTCGTCAAAGGAACCATTGTTAATCAAATGTTTTTTTAAATAAAATGTTATTTTGTTTGTGAAAGTTTCAGATGATGATTTTGTTTTATTTGTTAAGCAAATGTTATTGTTTTTAAAATTTTGTGTCAATGTTTTTTTTTTACATTTTTTGACAAATTTTTTCATGTTAACATAAACACCGCAACAATTGTTTTTAAGCAATATTTTTCATTTTGTTTTCTTAATTTAACGAAAACAAACTGTTTATAAGAAAATGCTTTTTGGTTAATAGTTTCGTCAACAATCGCGTGCTTCCGAGACCTCCCCGAACATTGACGACGCGAAGTCACGGAAACATGGTGCGTCAACTATAAGAATACGCAATTTTTATTCTGTATTAACGTTTTGTATATAACAAGATTTTGGATAAGGGTGCAAGTTTGGATGGTGCAAAGTAAAATTTACAAATAATAATGTGTCCATGTTACTCACTGTGTTTTTTGCTGGGAATATACATTCCAAAATTCGTAATGATCCCTTTAGCAGATTATTATGTACATAGAAATAGATATAATTCACTTTATATATAGAGAGAGAGATACTCATTTACGTATCAATATACAGATAGTTGTACAGACAGGCGTATACACATTTAAAGATACATAAAAAAACAAATATGCATAAATGTATATAACCTTATGCATGGTACATATTTACAGAAAGACTTATGTACTACGTACAAATAGAAAGCTACACCACGAACATATATATTTATACACATTTATATACACATACGTCTATAGATGTCCACACGTTTCTGATCACCCATATTGTATCAATATATACCCGCATGTATACATGTATACTAAAAGGTATACGGGCACAGATATAAATACACTTCCATAGAGTGTGGGTGTATATATATATATATATATATATATATATATATATATATATATATATGCTTACATAAAACCAGAACCCATGAGTAAATATTAACGTACAAATTCACACAACACACATACACATACACGCACATACACATATATAGACACACATACTCATGTATACATATATACATATATATATATATTAAACCCTGAACCAACAAGTCTGCTGCTGTTTGTAGAATAAATATACATCGCAGTTTAATGAATTTCGTATACATTTGTTTAATTTTTACGATATTAATAACTTAAAGGATTTAATTTCTCTTACGGAAGAATCTTTCTATACACTTTATGGAAATAATAATTTTTCCCGCCAGATTGCTCCACCTATAAAGCGGTATATAAATTCCTGTTGTTTTTCACCATTTCACTGGCCTTCCCCACCCTTTTTTTCTCATTCCACCACCAACCACATCCAATCGTACACACACAATCACCAATTACACTGACGAAGCCTGAAGACTCGCGGCCGAAAATTTTGTTCTCTTTTTAAGAAAAACTTTTGTTTGTTGTTTTTATATAATGGACAATTGATATTCCTACACGAGAAAATATAGAAAATAAATAAAAGATATATTAAAATATATACCTTTCATATTGATTTTTTATGCATACATACATACATACATACATATATATATATATATATATATATATATATATATATATATATATATATTAATGTAATTTCAAAGTCCATGTAAAAAGCAGTCCACTTCTCGACATCTTCACCGAAATAAATACTGTCGAAATGAGGTAACCTATAATATTTCTTTATTTGGTAAATTTGGACACAAGGCTATTAAAAATCTCATTTAAATGTCCCTCCCATTCTTTCTCATAATATATATATATATATATATATATATATATATATATATATATATATATGTGTGTATATATATATATTTTATTAATTCCATTCGAAAGTCCATGCCAAAAACAATCCAAAGACACAATTCACATCACTTCTCTTTATTCATTATTTCCACACTTCAGTAGAGAATCATCGCTTACATTTCGTCTTACACGTGTTCTTTGACGGATGGAACAAAAATTACAGTTCGAAAGTCCGTCCGTCAGTCATAATGGGAATGATAGAAATATATGGTAGAGTTGTAGAGACAACTCACATAGTCTAAAGGCAGAAAGAAAAACACCAAAGAAACAAAAGATGAGAAGACTTCGAAGACCTTGAGGAGACTCAAAAAGCGAGATCTGATACATTTCTGATAATTCAGGGTTAGGGTTATAGAATAGACTCATGTGCAAAAAAGGCAGCGAAGACAAATTATACCCCCCCTAAAAAAATCAAGTATCTGGCAGCAGTCTGACCACGGTGATCCCAGTTTAAAACAACAGAGTCGCCTCCTTAGAGTATCAATCAAAGCCTTAAATAGAAAAAAAAATACCCAGGAAAGTTCAAAAAGCTAATTGGAAAATTTCATATTAAAAGCTAGTAATTGAGGGAACTGATGTAAATTATGTGTCTGGGTTGCTTTTTGCATGGACTTTTTAATTGAATTAATATAATATAACATATATATATATGCTCTGAAGTGTGTAATAAATCTTCATTGAGCTTGTATTTCGAAATTTTCGGATACTGTAAGAAATATAAATTTAGAGGATAGTTTTCTTATAAACACCCCATATATATATATATATATATATATATATATATATATATATATATATATATATATATATATATATATATATATATATATAGTGTGTGTGTGTGTACTTAGACAGCGTTTTTTCATTTGAGCAAACATTGTTAAATATTTAAGAATTCTGATGTTTGATTATACTCTTTTTATATTTCCAATTTTTCTATTGATTATTTTTGTGTCGAAATAAAATATAGTGTGTGTTCCATATATATATATTACTAACGTGTTCGATTCTTCGTCGAATAATCTTTAGGTGATACAAGCAAATGAACAAAATAGCTGGAGAAGAAAAGAACATGTCTAAAAGCAGCCGAGAACGCGCACGTGAAGTTTGTAAGATGTCAAAAGAACAAACAAGAGCAACTTCAGCAGAAACATTAACAGTTTAAATTCCGGGACGCCAGAATTAGCGTCAAGGATAAATTGTATTACGTTTAGCATTTACAAAATAATCTTATAGTTTTCCATGCGTAAGGCTATTTATTGTAGGTTGTTGGGTTTTAATAAAGCTAGATTCGAGTATTTTTTTAAAAATTGGTCTCAGATGTATAATTTTCGTATTATTAACTACAATTTGTCTTAAATCAGATGATGGGGGAGTTATGATTTAATAAATGCTTGTAAATTGAAAAAATATAAAAAGGTATAATCAATCAGACAAATTTTATGTTTAACAATGTTTGGTTATATATATATATATATATATATATATATATTAGCCTGACGATTCCACCCGAGGATGAAACGCGGGAGCCTCTGTGTAGCTTAATTGCGATAAATATATTTTAATAGCTTACTATATATATATATATATATATATATATATATATATATATATATATATATATATCGGGTTGAGTAGTGTGGTATCTGTTATTGCAACTACTATTAGCGACAATGCAACCCTAGTTGTTTATAAATGTTTATATAAAACGGTGTCACTTGCCAACAGCGCCCATGCCGTATCCAAATGGTCCATGACTATACACCTAGATGACCGTTCGTTAATTCCGACTTGCGGCGGGTGCAGGTCTAGCCGCACTTAAAAGCTGTGATGCAGCGAAACAGTCTGTATGTGTATGATATATATATATTTTTTTTTGAGTCTCCTTAAGGTCTTTGGAGTCTTCTCATCTTTTGTTTCTTTGGTGTTTTTCTTTCTGCCTTTAGACTATGTGAGTTGTCTCTACAACTCTACCATATATTTCTATCATTCCCATTATGACTGACGGACGGACTTTCGAACTCTAATTTTTGTTCCATCCGTCAAAAAACACGTGTAAATAAAGAGAGAGAGATAGCTGCATGTCTAGATTTGTGTTTTCCTTTTACGTCAGTCGAAGTTCGCAGAAATTAAGAGCCCCCTTCCTGGGGCAAACACTTGCTCTCTATATGAGATATATACATATTGAATTTTTCTATTAAAGTTCCCCTTTACCTCTAAAACGTTGAGCTAGTAAAAAAAATAAGAACATTAATTGTCCTCTTCTCAATTTATCAATTAACTAGGTAATAGTATATCTTCCTTGTGGTCTTTTGGTCTTACCGCGTTCCAGGACAAGAATTCATCTAGTCTGGTGGAGTACCCAGCTAAGGGTTGTTACTTGAAGTAACATCACTAGGAAAAGGTTCACTATTTCATCATATGAGCCAGTGTATAGCCGTGTTTAGTAGATCTTATTATACTATGCTTTTTTAATATATAGCCAGGATGTACTTGTAGGAGGAAGTATCCTCATGTCAGGTTGTCCTGACAAACCCTTGTACAGAGAGACCGAATACACTCAAGGATCGTGTATAGTCAGTAATTCAAACTCTCTCTAACTTTTGTATATATTTTAGTGAGTGTGTGTGTGTAAATATGTCGGTATTTTTATACATGTGTATGTGTATGTGTGTGAGTTATTTTAAACTCACGAATATGAATGTGATCATTTGTTGACATGTTTCAAAAACTATTTCCTAACACTTTTCCGTGACGTTTGTCAAGCGGAAACACCCATTTTATTTCTCCTCCTTCTAGACATCTTCTTAACACTGGAACCCTTGCGGTTCCACCCGGTGCCGGCACCCGAAACGCTCCGTCTGCGAATTGGCAACAAGCGCGGAAATGGCGAACGGCGCCGCCTGGTATTAAACACTTAACGTCATCGCCATATTCATAATTAGCACTTAGTTAGTTAATTTACACTTGGTTAAAAGCATTTTTACGCTGTCTGCACAGAAAGTAATGACATTGATTTAGAAATAAATTATTTTTCACTATGGGAACGGTAACTGAAAATCAGCTGATCAATGGAGACATTATTCCGTCTGGCTACCAAAATGCGGATATATTTCATTAAAAGGTTCTTACCATTAACCCTCGACATTCTGGCTAGGAGCAAAGTTTGGTATTTGTTCTGATACTACACTTCATCTTTTCTGGTCTTTTAGAATTTTTATTTTTGTGCCAATTCAACGTGCATATTTTGGGGATGTAAATTTTCCCCACATTAAAAATGACCTTGTATCTTACTCTGTCATCATAGTGAGGAAAGTAAATAGGGACTTCCAAACAGCGCTGACGGAAATCTCTGTATAAAATGCAATATTTTTGTTATTTTTCTTTATTGTTTTGCATATTCCATCAAATATATATATTTACTAAGAATGATTTTAGCATCACACATTAAAAGGGGAAATGTTTACTTTGTTTATGCTCTGTGTATCCACACCCATAATTGTATATTTTAATAAAAGTGCACTGAATATAAAACTTGTATGAAGAACTGGACATTTCTAACTTTAAGCGATACCAATTGAAAATGTTTTTAGATAACGCTTCCTTGTCTTAACTCGTATGTCGACGCGTTTGAAATTATACGTTTGAACGGCAAATAGACGTTTCAGTTTTGTTTATATCCGCTTAAGTAGAAATGATTTTTTCAGTTATTGATAAATATAGTTATGACAAAACGTGATCATTTCGATTCTCCCAAACAATTACTTGCTAACAACACTCACAAAATCAACTGAGTGGTTTCTGTAGTAATTTATAAATGTTACGATGTTGTAAAATACCTGATTGCTGATCACAGTTTCAAGTGATCTGACAATTAATTTGGAATCTCAATGTGAAGACATAAGATTTGTCTAGTCACTCTGAGAAGCATTGACACGGCTAAAAAGCAATCTAGATATTGAAACTTGGTCAAAAACTTAACTATAAAGACCTGAGCACTTTAGAAGCGAACGTCCTGGAACCAACGGAGATGAAAATTCTAAAAAGCAAATACTTGGGGAAAACAAGATATCTTGAAACTTAAATATATAATAGAAACCTAATAAAAGGAATGAACCATTTGGAAGTATTCCTCATCAGATAATCTAGATCCTTCAGAAAATGGATAAAACAAAAACTTAAGAACATGGTCTAAAGAACCGGGAAATTGATTACTATGCATAACGTAGTGTAGGTTTAAGAGGTTGTTAACCTACTCCATTACACAATGAAATTAGGGGAAGAGGACTCGTAAGTATTAAAGATCACGTAGACACTGCCACATAAGACGAGAAAATAAACTATGCGAATTACAGAAAAACTGTTTAAACCCAACAAAGTATTATCAAGGATAATAATACGAAGACCCACAAAATGGGAAGAAAAAATACAATAAAAGTATGAACTATTTCTAAGACGGAACCAAGAAATCCAACCCAACAAAACATTGGCGTGGCTACGGAAAGGCCATTTGCAAAGAGAAACAGAATAGAAACTGATAGTCTCACAAAACAAGACAATGTGAACAAGCTACATAAATACCAAGATAGATAAGAGCCAACAGCAAATGGATGACAACAGCAAATTTAGAGTCTTTTGATAAAGTGACGAAACAGTAAGCCACATCATAAATGAAGTTAGCATCCAGCTCCGTGTTTCCCCCACCTTTCTAACATGCAGACATTTAAATGTAATGTGAACAAACATCTTGCTGACCAACTCCCAGCCACGGCAGCCCGTTATGCTTAAGTGGCTGCTGTGACCTTGAGGTTTCGATGATAATTAATACAACACGATGGTATATTTACAAGAGTGTATTTACAGAAGTATAGACTAGTATGTTACAGATAGTCTGCGTCTGATACTGTGGCTATAACTGCAACTAATAACTGCCGCTATGACTGCTACGACACTTCATCGTAACTCTATTGATGGTCTCTGGAAGTGTCCATCTAGTCCCGAAAGAGAGTAGATCACCATCACACCATGAACCCCTATTTTAACTTAACTTCGTATGGAGCCAATACCTTTTTTATTTTAGGGTTTATTTTAATGAAGTCCATAATCTTACGGTTTCTTCTTGATATGAGGATATTTTAACGCATTCTGGCATTCTGTTATTCAGGCCCAATCCTTTTTTCACTTTTTTAAATATCTCATTAAGAGATGCTCGCAAAGCTGGCATGTTTTTAATAAGCACTTAGTAATATTCACAAAATCAATGGAATGTTTTAGAAATAATACATTTGCCAGAGCTGACATAATTTTAATTGCAGTCGTTCGCTCTAAGTCTGATCTTTTAACATCGTTGTCTATAATTCGATTAAGATATTTTCATTTTTTTTCGTAGGCTGTAGGCAAACCCCATCTGCTGTATTTTACGTCCATTTTTTTCTATTCACTTTTCCGTCAATTTCTTCTAATGGCGCTAATAGAACATTTTTCTTTTTAGTTAAATATATATTTTAAATTAAACATTTTCAGTCATTTTTATATATATTTCTAGTCCACCAGAAAAAAAATATCCGAGTAACTTTCTGTTTATTTTTTCTTCAGCCTCCCTGATTCAGCATTTAAGGTTTTTTATATTTTTACAGAAGAAATGTATTCGTATATAACATAATTGAAACTTTTCCATCGAAATGTTTGCTTAAATTGATCATCACAAACATTTTAAATTTTAAAGATTATCCTTGTAATGTTATTGTAGTTATTATTATTTAATTAACAATCCACTGTATCCAATATCTTTTGAATCTTGGCGATCGCTAAAAAATGTTGAAAGTCCGTTGCAATATGTTGAAGTGCTGAACCAGGTCCATTCGCTTGTTTATTAGGAACCATTTTTATGATTTCTGCATCCGTTTCTGATACTAATATTTGCGCAATTTAAAATTGTTAGTACTTAACTGCGACAGCCTGAAATTATGGAAGTGTTTGTTAACTACTCTAGAAAATGTCGGGTAGTCTTCGTCATCTTTCCGTGTAAGATTTATGCATTTCCACCTTTTGTGTAAAAGAAACGTTTTAGGAATAAACAATTTGGTCAATAATTGTATCTTCAACAAATGTGATGTCGCTCTTTTTTCGACGAATTTGATATCTTCAAGCTCACGCAATTTTCTTAATATCAAACGAATCTTCTTAAAATCGGTCCAGTTCGCACAATCCGTATTATAAATGTCCTCGTATCGTTTAAAAACGAAGCAAACGTAATTTCGTTTTCAGGATCGTGATGAAAATTATCAATAGTGCTCCAAACCACGTTTTATGAAAATGCACTTTTATCTTTACGATTTTGATAATAGTAAAGATTAATTTTTCTGCTTCCATTTTCTTTTGATATTCAATTTCCTGCATCCATTTTCTTCTGATATTAACTTAATTCTTTCTGCAATTGCAGTTGCTGATCTTGTTGCTGCCTGAAAATTCGAAAATAGCATTTTTAAATTCCTCCATTTTCTGTCACTTCAAATAAGCTGACTTTGTCGTGTGTATATATATATATATATATATATATATATATATATATATATATATATATATATATATTATTGTTATTATAAAATATTAAATGATGTTAACCTAACGACGCCGGCGTTTCAAGCTTTTGCTATCATCAGTGTAGAAAGTGATAATTTCGCACAGTTGGTAGGCACGAACCCAGTACTGAATCAGCCTTAAACCCACGGCCACGGGGAATTATCACGTAATGACGGGAAATAAAGTTATATGTGTGCCTTTAGAAAGCGGGCAACAGACAGTAGAAAGTTGAGAGAGTTCAATCCACGTTTTTCGAAACATTGCATATGGCTAAGTGACAGCCTATTTCAACTCCCTGAACAGGGTTCAACTTTGATTTCTTAAAGAGGCTTATAACAATATTTTATTTAATAAATATTAACCTATTTCTACTTACAGACGCCAGCGTTTCAAGCTTTTGCTATCATCAGTGTAGAAAGTTGCAATTTCAGATGGTCGAAGGACACAAATCCAGTACACAATCAGCCTATACTTACATGTTCTTATTTTCATAGTTTATTTACAAGTTTCATTTTGTTTTTTTCTATGTGGAGTCTCTAACTAGTCTTTTTCTTTCTCTCTCTCTCTCTCTCTCTCTCTCTCTCTCTCTCTCTCTCTCTCTCTCTCTCTCTCTTAATTGTATTTCTCTATTCCCTGGCTCTTAGACCGCCACCGTCATTGCGATGTTAGTTTGTTTTCTTTTCATAACAGGTTGTATTTTGTTTCTTTCGAGTGTCCCGTTTGTATTATGAATTCATTTTTCTTTTTAACTAAGAGCCATATTACGTTTTTATGTAACTCTTTTTATTTCCGCGATGGAAAATTCCTGCTCACAGTGCCAGAAATAGGGAACAGTGCTCAGTCAACCTTATGTCATATATGTAGAAAACATTATATTTACTGCTATTCTCAACTAACCATTTTATATACAAATGCGTTTACTCGCCCAATATCTAACATCCATTCATATTCTTGACTCTACCTCTTTGTTGCCTTATTTATTTTCGCCTCTTTAAGGTCACAACAATATCGATCAGAGAACGCAGAAAACCCACGATGCTTAAGATTCCAAAATAATGTACCACTTGATGAGGCATATTACAACTCAGATCCAAAGATGAGTCCAACCCCCAAAAATCCCCAAGCCATTATGAAACAACAAAATAAACATTTCACTGATCTACAACCATTTAGTGCTCGACGGATATGTCATAAAAACCCTGCCCCTAGAAGGACAACTATGAGATGATGGATATTCCCAACTTATGGGAGATTTGCAGTATATTAAGGAAATTAATATTTTAAAAAAACCAAGCCTACTGATCTTCCCCGCTGAGGGGTGAAAAAATTGCTGCAGAAGTCTACTGTCTGATATCTGATGTCTGGATGGGTGCTCTCATCTAATATACAAAGGGAAAAGAAGACCGGTCGCTTTGTTGCAACTATTGAAGAAATAAGCCTACTTCAAACAGAGGACAAGGTATTGTCCAACATCTTGCTTAACCAGCTCACTTGATGGATGTGTCCCTTTGTTATTCCGGAAAACCAGAGTGGTGTTATATCCGATTATGTCAGGATGATCTATTTTGTTCATACACTTCCGGAAAAATGCGTCGATCAACGAGGTTTTTATCAACATTACGAACTTTTTCGACACTATGAATAAACTTAAGCTTCTAACAAACGATTTGTAATAATATTTAGAGAACTTTGTCCGGACATGAAAACACGCTTTGACTTTGGCGACGTACTCTCTGAACGAATAGCCATCGATAATGGCGTTAAACAGGTTGGAATTAGTTCACCGACGCTGGTCTCTATATATTTTGCAATGACTCTCCCCTATGCATCTCGGGGCTGTAATGTTGGTCTCTTTCTACGGTTCTGAACTCGCTTTAATGCGACTTCTAAGACTTCTCAAACACTAATGTTGAAGTCCCTCAATACCAGCATCGCGGGCTCCGTTGCCCATACTGCCTTAAGTGCCTTAAGTAGGTTTGAAAAATACATTTGGTCAGACAGAATTATTTCAACCCAAATAAACCTTCCTATGTATGATTCGTGAATATTGATACCTTCATATATAACTCTAAGATGTGGACCACGTACAGTCGACTTATTAAGGTCCTGACAGGTTTCCACTAAACACATAGGCACCTACATATGACAGAAGTTTCCTAAAAAAACATGTTATATAGGGGAACTGAAGAGCAGTAAACATCCGCGACATAAGCAAAAGAGCCGTTTTAAGAATGTCAACAAAGGAAACCTTAAGATTCTTTGCATTAACGTAAGAGAATAGGGGGAAGTTGGTTTCAGTTTGATGGAAGCACTTCTATAATGGCTGTAAGAGTTTGGTTATAAGTCGATACAGTATTCCATCTTGCGCGTGCTCTATGGAAGCGGTACGTGTCGAACCACTCAGACAGCTTTCAGCCTGACCATGTGAGTGCTGCCTGTGGCAGAGACTGTCTGACGATGAATTGTCTGCCAAGCTACTTCAGCCTAGAATCTGCAAACAGTCGCCATATCCACTCGGCCACTGGAAACTGTCACGTTATTAATGGAAATTAAGATCTATATGTACCTAGAAGCGGGCACAGATAGAAGAGCAGTCGAGTGTACGACGAACATATTCGGAACTTTGCATTATATATATATATATATATATATATATATATATATATATATATATATATATATATATATATATATATATTGTAAACTCTATCTCAATTTACAACATTTTCAAAAACATAACTACCCACCCCTCCTTAATTTAACACAAATTGTATTTAATAACACTAAAATAATACATTCCGAAGCCAATTTAAAATATTAAAAGTACGGGAAGCTATCTACATAAAAACACAATAACCTACAATTGATAACATCACGTATGACACCAGTAGGAACATTTTAAAAAGCTTAACGTAATGCGATTTTATTCTGTGATGCCACTCCGGCGTTACTGAATTTAGATTGTCAGCGTTCTTCCTAGAACAATGCGAAAACGTTCTTTTACGTGCGCGTTTCCCCAGTGTCTTTTTTACATTTTCCTCTTTCTACCAGCTTTTTTGATCATTTGCTTTTGAAACTTGAAGATGATTCGACGAAGAATCGGAAACGTTGGTGATACTTATAGAACATTTATTATTATGTCTTATTTTAATACAAAAAAGACCGTTAGAAAACCGTTAGAAGCAATAAAAAAGTATAATTAAATTGACTAATTCTTTTATAATTACACATGTTTGCATGAATGAGAAAATGCTGCCTAAAAACACGCATATTCTAGTATCTTTCTGATCGCTATCTTTGTCTTTCACCGTCCAATTACAGGTTAAACAGTATTACTCTTGTGGTGATATTTCCATTTTGTTTATATCGGACTATTCCAATATTGAGTTTTATTGTTAATTTTATGAAGTTTGACTGTCAATAAATATATTAAGATACTAATGGAAGCGAGAGTTATAAACAACGTATAAAATAATAGCGGGGGCTCAAACAGTATAAATTGAGAGAGAGAGAGGAAATGATACACAAAAGTTTTGCAAGACTTGCGTTACTTTCTGAATTAAGTCCAAATGACTGCAATAAAACAATTAAAATGTTTTTACAAAATCACTTTTCCTGATTCAAACAATCAAAGCCGAATTCAATGCGTGACAAAATGGTTAATTTCATTATTTTACTAGTATATATGTGTATATATATAATTATTCATGTTTAATATATATATATATATATATATATATATATATATATATATATATATATATATATATATATATATACTAGAAGAATACCCGCGTAAAGGCAGATAAAATTAATTCCTGAACATAACAGTTTTATATAACTTTTATTTCTACTTACGAAGATTAAAATCAAGATATAATGCTATAAACCTTATACCTAGAATGGCTATTCTAATTTAGATCGATTTTAGAAACGCTCTAAAATGTATGGCTTAAACTTATGGGGTTTTAAGAGTCACTTGAAATTCAGGGAATCGTGTTTAATTAGTGATCCAGGACTATCAATTACATTTAATAAAAAATGTTAAAGATGTAAATTTCCAGCAGGGAGGTAATACCCATATAAAGACCACTCCCTACACACAATCATTTTTTTTTAATACTAAAAAAAACCTGAAATTTCGAGGAAATATTTATTAATATCTTTTGTTAAAATTTCACAAAATCGGATGTATCTGAATTTTCACGAAAGGCTCTCATACCCTACTGTTCCCTATTTTGTTTAAACAAAATAAGACTAAATATAGTATACATTGTCCACTGTTACGCCTAGCATCTGTGTTCCAAAATTTGTAATGATCGATTGATTAATTTAGGAGTACATTCTATACGGAGACAAATATAAACGTATACATATACTTGACTTTACATAAATAAATGAATATATATATATATATATATATATATATATATATATATATATATATATATATATATATATATATATATACGTATGTGTGTTTGTGCCAATACATTACTCGTTATGGAGATGCTATTTGCACTTAAAACGTCTGTCGCTTATGTGATAGAGGAATGTCGGTTCAACGATTTCTACATGTGAAGAATCAGACACATCTTAAGTATCAACTGCAAAATACCACACGGTGGTTTTCATCCTACAAACTCCCACCCTACCTCATTGTTGTAAGGACAGACCTATCCGGCTAACAAGGCTATGGTGAAAATCCAAGAAAAGTCGGCATAAGGACCTGTCGTTCTCTGGTCCTATCTTCCTATGCATGTTGCAAGCAAAGACGTGTAAGGCACGGAACCGCGAATCAATGGAGTGAACATCGCAACGTAGTTTCGGCGCTATTCCGTTGGCTGTTTTGGGCCAAACCTTCCCCGACTTCGCATGTAGCCGCTGAGCCTTCCTATTCTCTTTATCGGCGGTAAACACCTACACTCCTGCAAATTAACGAATAGCTACGACCAAGATGGATGACTTCATGCAGTCAGACAATCGTTAGGCAGCATCTTCATAAACTCTATGAAGAAGTCCTACTCACCTAACAAACAAAGAAAAATCAGCATCTACATGTTTCGAACTCAATGACGACTATCTGCCTAATTCACGTAAAACACATGATAGGTCATGCTGTTGGGTATTACTTCTCACGCCTGAATGTCATTCTCTCCTATGACAGAGATTAGGTCTCAGTCTTGTCTTTTTTTGTTGTTTTTTTTTTGTTTTTTTGGATTGATGACGACAAACGGTATTAAATATTTTAAGAGTTCAAATGCAAAACCTGGTTGATTAAATGCATTCAAATTGATGACTATAAAAAGACGAACATTTCAAGTCAATAATTCGACTGTAAACGCATATTTTAATATAAATGAATACAATTACGCAGACACTGTCAAATGTGTCCGGTTGTTCCACACATTGAGCAGGGATTATATTGTTTGAATCAGGAGAAAGTGGGTGTTCAAAGTCGATTCAATATTAAAAAAAATACAAAGACTAAATCCTAATTTAGTTGCTTCTGCTTATATAACATATTCTCTCTCCCTTTCTCTCTTTGTTTTCTCTTTCACTCTTAGATACAGATTAAATCGTGTTTTACTTGTGTTATACCTCTTTGATTTTAATGGGCAACTCAAATATTTGAATTCTATCCTTTCTTTATTAGCTTCGGCTATTAATAAACAGAGAGAGAGAGAGAGAGAGAGAGAGAGAGAGAGAGAGACCAAGAGAGGCATGAGATACTAAATTAAGAGCGAGGGAGCAATATGAAAAAGAGATGAGAGTGAGAGTATTCGGAAAGTGATACACAGAACTTTAGAGAGAGATTGATCACTTTGTCATGTATTTGAAAATTATTGCAAAAGTGGAAGTTTTTATTTTAAACATAATTAAGTCTTGAACCCGGGGAATATTTTAGCGTGTATTTTGTGTGAGTAAAATATATAGAAAAAATCCTTATGAAAACAAACTCAGCTTTAGTATAATAATAATAATAATAATAATAATAATAATAATAATAATAATAATAATAATAATAATAATAATAATAATAATAATCCAGGGTCGAGGAGGATGAGAAGACCGAGGAGGGACAGCACTAACCTGACCTCCACTGAAAAAGTGCAGAGAATGCTGGGACCTTGACGAAGCTTATTGGCACCCAACTCACAGAGAAGACCAATCGTCCTTACCAGCGAGAAATCTAAGGTAAGAGGCTGTTGCGTTTCCGCATCGTTATCGAAAAGATGTGAAGAATACTGGAAATCTTGGGAGGCTTGTTGTCACTCAGACTCCAGGAAATACCACTGGTTGTTGTCGGTGAGCAATCACTGACGATGATCTGTGTGCGAACTCCTAGTGAGTACCAATAATAATAATAGATTATATCATGTAAACAATGAGTTGAGATGTAGATGATTGAAATAATGTAAAATTTTTGCTACTTGTAATTTTAAAATTTTGAAAATTATTTTATAGCGTTTTGCATTTCTTTTCATGCGTACTATTAGTTTTATCTTTAATTCTACAATCAGCATCACCGGTCGGTTTCTGTGTTGCCTCATACATTCCTAGGATATGTCATTATAGTCTGATTATTAAGGTATCCTTACGTCTACCGCAGTCCTACACGAGTGTTCACAACCTTCGGATAACGACGTTAATTAACAATCAGTTTTAAGTTACAGTCGTCTGGAAGTCGTAGGTTCAATCCGTACAAGAGGCGATAATAATATAATAATTCATTACCACTTCCATCTGGTCATCGATGACGGCACGTTCCATCTTAAGGTGCATCTTGTCGAACTCGAGAATCCTTATGTAAAACTACGGATTTTTGAACTGAAGCTTTTTATTTAAACCGCATGTAGATTGTTCTCGTTCTGTCAACCATGACCGGATAGAAGTGTAAAGCATGTATATTTTTATTTTTATTCTTAGTATCGCCTGTACTGAATATTAAACATTCAACCCCCAGAAGTCTGTCACTTATATCTGATTTATATTAAACACCTTTATCCGTTGCGCCAAGTGTATATAGATACTTCAAATGATCTAAAGGTTCCACGGTGCAAAATGATGCAACTGCGAAAGGTTTTAGCGTACATCAATCGAAACATTTTGAAAATGACAATCAAGATGTGAAGAGTTGTTCAAATAATCGAAATAATAGAAATTCACTTTTCTAATCCCATAACTTTTTGTGTTACATCCATTGTCATGCAATTCTTCCTATAGCCATATGGTTTTGGTTGATTTGAGGTCTTTTGAGGCCAAATCTATATGAAATGACAAAGGGTATCTCAAGGGCATTCCAGTTAATAAGAGAAAATAATGTGAATCACCATGAAACGAAAGCGTAAACATTTTTCGCCTCAAGCCGGAGCCATGTTTTCTGAAGACTATATATAAGAAAAGTGTATGAAAGATTTTGAAACAATTGTCTTAGCCAACAGCGATGTACTTACAGCGTCAGTTTTGTTTTAATAAATGGAACTCCCCCAGAAATTAGTTTTACAAAAATAAAAGACTAAAACTCGCTTCTGTCGGAGTAACAATCGAATGATAATCTTAGATGCTGACATCGCTTATCTATTAGTTGCTATGTCCGTCAATTCGTTAGTTGATCCTACTTAGCGATGCTCTTCTAATTGCCTTTAACATGCTGCCGCGCCAGACGGTACCGGAAAGTATCCGAGGCCCCATGCAATGATGGAGTACTGCTGCCACATCTTGGGAGGTGCCGCTCAGAGAACTATTACTTGCCTTTAGATAGTTACAAAACTAACTTGACAATCTAGCGGGGGTATATCTTTTCAGCTTTCTACAGTTCCTTTTTTTACAGAAAAAAAGAACGTTGATAGTCTTTCTCTACTCTGTCGTTATTTCCATGGTAAGTATTCGGTAAAGCTTCAATCTCTGGTTCCTCGTTGTGAAACTTTCACAACAAAAATTCTCCTTACTACCAAAAACTACAAAGAAATTTCTTGTCTTTCTCCGTGTTCTTAACATCAAAAGGAATTCCCATAAACCGGGTTTCCTTCCACTCTCTGTTATACAAATACTTCAATGATTGTGCTCCGATGAACTTACTGTCCTGGTGCCCACTCGACGTAAATACACTAGACGAACCTGACAATCAACTGTTGAGGTCCTCGGATGCCAGAGAGCCTTCTACTCCAATAACTTCTTTCCTGCCTCTGGAACTCTCTCCCCGCTCCCTGTTTCCCTGACTCTACTGACATGCAAACATTTAAAACTAATCTAAACGGACATCTTGCTGCACAGCTCACAACTTAGGATGACCCCAAAACTTACACACTAATTCTCAGTAGCCCCTTACGTCTACAGTGGCCTTGTTTGGGGTGGACTATGATAAAAAGAGCTTCACATATGTAGAACACGTTGCCACAAGATTTATTTCCTGATTGCTACAATATTTTCATCTTCAAATTCAATGCCAATAAACACTTGCAATAAAATGTCTTCATTAATCATTAAATTTTATTTATACACTTAAAATTTCCAATCCTCTCATAATATTAAACTGACAATGTATTCATCTACTTAACCCTTATCCTCGAGTTGTATTTAACTTTGATAATTGATGACTCATTAGTACATAAAGAAAACCTTTGTATTAAAATAATTAATGATGATTTCATTTGTTTTCTTAAGCACGAGTACGATTAAGTTTCGAAAACGTATTTTGCTTTAGTTTTAGAAAAGGAATTTTCTTTTCGTCCATTTCATAATTCTAATAATAACTAAATACACAATTTTTTACAACACAGAAAAATGCGTGAATTAAATGAAATATTTAATTAATATAGCATGTACGATCATGTTGACACACTGCATCTCGTTAGATCAGCGGTTAAGCGACGTTAAGCCAGGCCAGTATCAGATGAGTGACTATTTGGGAATAACAGGCGTGGTATGTGGGAAAATGACGAAACCTCTCTGCTAAAAGTAGAGTCCTGAAGATACCTTTAGCTAGTATTTCAGTATAACCTGCTTATCCAGACACGTGTTTACACAACTGAACAACCGCTCTTCTCGGGCCGAAAGTTATGCTATCAATTATGTGGTGAAGCTCTCTGTAGAGAGAATGCAACCGTTATATTTTTAATATTTGAGACTTTGAAATATATTTTCGCAGACATCGTTTCCCCTAAAAAAATTAGCTCAGACAAACTACCAACTTCGTCGCTTTAATGAATTACATTAACGTTCTCAATAAATATAATTACTACCATTAAGATTTGCATTATATTTTTTGTAATCAGAATTGTCATTTAAATTTCTACCTGGACGTAGCTTTATTAGTGTTATGGCCTTGTTAGTTTCTTCTCCCGTTTTTTGGTTGAATCTGTCGGAATCGTTAAATGTGATTTTCTTCCGGTAAATCAACGATGACAGTAGCGTGATTAATCATGTGTCCTTTGACGACAGGATTACCTTCTTACACCTTGTACATAAAGCGCTTGAATAATTACATTCCACGGCGAACGCACTGTCATTTTTGTCAACGATTTTATACAATATATTCGGATAAATTGGGGGAGAAATGCACATCCAACTAGCGTGTACAGTGAGCGAGAAACCCGAGCAATCAGAGAAACTCAAATACAAAATATGTAACTTTATAAATATTTTCAGTGTTTTAATTAAGGAAATTTTTCAAATTAAAGAGTAACAACAACCTGCCAGTCATTAAAAAAATATATATGATGATATGCGTGAAGACAGATCAACAAATCAACAATTTCTTCGTCGCAAATATTATAAACTAATCTATCTGCCTCTCTCTTTCTCTTTCCCTTTCCTTCTATCTCTCCTTCCATCTCGTGCTTTCTCTCTCTCTCTCTCTCTCTCTCTCTCTCTCTCTCTCTCTCTCTCTCTCTCTCTCTTGTTATATATATACATGTATACTGAAAGATGAGAATAAAAATATTTATTAAAACATCAGAAGGTCAAAAGAAAGGCGTTACAGTTATCCTTAACACATGGATTTTCAAAGAACAACTCTTTTCATCGGAGAATAAAACTTGGTAACGTAACAGTAAATATTGCCGGTAACATTTTCCTTTGAAAATTAATACACACATAAATATACAAAAACATTTGACTGAGAGGAACGTAAAGTTAGGACAGTCACCGTAAAAAAATGCAATTAAAGTAAATAAATTTTGAAAGATAGATTTTTTTTTAATTATTTAAGGATATATCACTTATCTTTAAATGAGTATTACTGTTAAATATATATATATATATATATATATATATATACACATATATATATATATATATATATATATATAATACTTATTTCTGGACAATATATCAATACATAGAGTATAGAATTAGTTTTAATTTTGTTTTCTTTCTTTGGGGTGTGGTTCGGATTCCGAGGCACCCACTAATGATAGAATTTAAAAAAATTATTATTATTTTCCACGTAACATATCCTGTTGCCTAGCATACATATTCCATAATTTATAATCATAAGTTACATAGTTTAGGATTTTACCAAGCAAATACATATTATTGACGGTAACACGTGCGCTAATCCTTTTACAATGTATTTCTTAATTAAACTCAAAAGTTGATGTCGAAAAATTATTTTCTCTATTAAATTTTTAGTATGTAACTTAGTTAGAAATTTTTTTAGGGCGGATGTGAGTTTGGGTGGGAGCACCCCTTGATAGTAAATTTTACAAATAAGATGTGCCCATGTTACTCACTCACCGGGTTGCTGAGAATATATATTCCAAAACTTATCATTATCGGTTTATAAAAACATGAATAAATAAATCAAATAAAAAAAACTTGATATATGTGCATCTCCTAAGTTTAACATTTACAAGATAAATAACGTGTCTATCTTACTCACCACATTATTGTAGAATATATATTCCAGAATTAGTAATGATTTCTTTATTCATTCAGAAGATTAAGTATAAATAGAAGTACATAACTTCATATATATACACACATATATATATATATATATATATATATATATATATATATATATATTTATTTATTTTTTTTTTTTTTTTAACATGGTTCACCCCAAACAAGGCAGGACGCCACTGTAAACGTAAGGGGCTACTGAGAAAAAAGGAAAAGGGGGGGAAGGATTGGTGGTTCAGCTTAAATTGGGATCTTAGCAGCGAGGTGTCTGTTTACATTAGTTTTAAATTTCTGCATGTCAGTACTGTCGGGGAAACAGGGGGCAGGGAGGGAGTTCCAGAGGCCAGCAGCACGAGGAAAGAAGCTATTTGAGTAGAATGCTCTCCGGCATCTGGGGACCTCCACAGTGAATGAGTGAGATTTAGTAGAATGTCGAGTTAGTCTAGTGAATTTGCGTCGAGGGGGTACCAGAGCAGCACACTCATCGGAGCATAATCCATTGAAGTATTTGTAAAACAAACACAAGGATGCTACATTGCGGCGATGGGACAGGGGCTGGAGCTTAGCTGACAGTGAGGGACCTATTAGGTTGACTACTCTTTTTTGGACTTTGTCAAGGAGGGAGAGACTAGTAGATGATGCACCAGCCCAGATGTGGCAACAATACTCCATGCATGGGCGAATGGTGGCTTTGTAGAGATACAGGATAATGTCAGGTGTAAGGAGTCCACTAGCACGGTAGAGGGAGCCAACCTTCTTTGCGGCAGCCTTGGCAATGTCTTCAATGTATGTGTTCCAATTCATGTTACCTGTGAAGGTTAGGCCAAGGAGTTTGAATGATGAACTCTCAGGTAGGGTGTTATTTGCCATGGCAATCGGTGGTTGGAGAGGCTTCTTGTAGTTGTTGAAGGAAAGGAGCTTTGTCTTTGCGGCATTAAAAGTCACCAACCATTTATGGCCCCAATCCACTACAGCCTGGAGGTCATTTTCTAAGGATGCAGCCATTGCCTCAGATATGATCGCGTCCGTTTTGCCAACATGGCGAGAGTAAAGCGTGGTGTCGTCAGCAAATAAACCGATCTCAGACACTATGTCATCAGGGAGATCGTTTATATAGATCAGGAACAACAAAGGTCCAAGAATAGATCCCTGGGGCACACCAGCATTTATGTCATGTTGTTTAGATGAACGGCCATCGAGGACAACCTGGATTTTTCTTTTGTTTAGGAAGGATCTAATTATATTAAGTAGTTGCCCAGTAATACCGTATGAGCGTATTTTCAGGAGAAGCCCTTTATGCCATACCTTGTCAAAGGCCTTGGATATATCAAGCGCTACTGCCCTAGCTTCACCTGCCTTGTCGAGAGTATGATACATGCGTTCAGAGATGACCGTTAGGATGTCTGCAGTAGATCGAGCTTGTCTAAACCCATACTGGCGGTCGGATAGAAGTTTAGCATTAACTAAGTGACGTACTATCGCTAGATTGATTAAGGACTCAAAGATTTTGGCAAAGATCGGCAGTAGACTGATTGGGCGGTAGTTCTGAGGGTCGGTTCTATTCCCAGTATTCTTGTAGACTGGTACCACAGAGGCAATTTTCCAGCTATCGGGGAAGCAAGATTCAGCTAGGCATTTGTTGTAGAGTTTGGAGAGAACAGGGGCCAGTTCAGCAGAGCATTTCTTTATTGCTATTACAGGTATAAGATCAGGCCCACAAGCTTTAGAGGTGTCAAGGCTTTTTATAATGTCTCTGACCTGGGATGGGGTGATGACCAGGTTATCAAGTGTGGCTTCAGTCCGCAATGGTAATTCAGGGAGAGGGTGGTTACCCGAGTCTAAAGTAGAGTTAGAAGCGAAACGCTGTGCGAGTAGTTCAGCCTTATCAGTGGCCGTGCAAACGACATCATTGTGGTTTGAAAGTGGGGGAATCGTAGATTGACCATTATTCACTACACTATTGTAGATTTTCCAGAAATCGCGAGTACCTAGTTTCTGTGACTGGATGCGTTTTTTTGTTAACTCATTATACCTTCTCTTCGCTTCGCCTATCACAGCCTTGCAATTGTTTCTTGACTCTATAAATTTATGCCTATTAGTAGCTGACTTATTGCGGCCGAATTTACGGAATGCTTGTTGCCTCTCAGAAATGGCAGCTGCACATTCCGAAGTGAACCATTGAGGAGAGTGGGGCTTGCTAAAGAATTTTCGCATGGGGACATAGGCTTCAATGCCTGCTTTGACCCATTCAGTTAATTCGTTTGCACACTGGTTGGCAGGGAGTAAGAAGGTTTCCCGCCATGGGGCGTCACTGATGTGGTCTCTGATTGACTCAAAATCAGCTTGCTCGTAGTATCTTGTTGTTTTGAGCAACGGTTCATCAGCTTTTGGACGACTTTTTAGTGTGATATGTATCATTAGCACAATGTGATCAGCATTCCCGAGTGGGCTATGAGCTTTCGTCACACAAGCCTCGGGTATTGAGGTCAAGAAGAGGTCTAGAAGTGAGGCTTGTTGATCCACACGATCGGGGATGCGGGTCGGAAAATCAACAGTCTGAGAGAGGGAGTGAGCTAAGGAGAAATTATACGTAGAGTTGCCGGCTGCATCAGTAAGGCTGGAGAATCCCAACCAGTCGCGGTGGTGGGTATTAAAATCCCCAAATACATGTATCTGGGCATTCGAGTCTATTAAGAGTGCTCTATCTATGCTTTCAGAGACAGAGTTTAGCAGAGTACAGTCCTGGGACGACGGGGAGCGATATAGGAAATATAAGTAACTAACGTTGTGATGTAAAGTCAATCTAAAGCACATGTAGTCGTAGTCATCTGATTCTAACCTATGTTCTCTAGTCAGCGGGAGGGTGTTCCGAACATAAACTCCTAGCCCGTGCATGTGTTTGTCAGAGTCTTTACGGTAGAGTGGGAGGTAGTCAGTCATGTCAAAGTGGTGAGAAGAGATTGAGGATTGGAGGTTAGTTTCACTAAGAGCTAGGATATCCGGGGAGTTTGTCAGGAGAAAGGTTTCTACGTCGTTGATGTTGGTTCTAAGTCCCCGGATATTTGAGAATGCAAGCCTCAAGGGCGGAGGCGAAAGTGTTGTTTGGGTGTCTGGTTTAGGTTTGATTTTATTTCTTTGTAATGGCATGTTTGATTTGATTATAGAGTGGATTGGCCAAGGTGGGTACTTGCTTGGTGCCAATAAGCTCACACAACCAGTCCATTAGTCACGACCTGGTCCATGGGGGTTGTGGCCTCGGGAAAGCCCACCGTAGATAATTGCAGGGTCCCTTTCCATGCGCGACATGGCACATACAACTACCCACGGTATTATGCAACTGATGATGGAGCAGCCGTTCTTGGCGCTACCCAAGAGTTTGGGCTCCTGCCCTGTCAGTCGGAAACAGCAGCCAGACAAGCTGTCTAACCTGTACCCTCAACCTGTCGGAACAAGAGAGACCCAGACTGGTCATGTAAGACTTACTAACGAAAAAACTTTCCCCGAGTTGCCCAAATAGAGAGAAAGAGAACGGCGTTCATTGTCCTAGTAAGGAAACAAGGCTAGGCACTGAGTGTTTAGAGGCGTCCCAGCGCTGTTACCTCTGCGCCTGACTAATAAACAAAGAAGGAGTGCAAGGGCCGGCGATAGGTAGAACCTATCTACTCCTTAAGCAATTGTAGGTTTGCAAACCGGATACTTTGTTCGAGATTCCAACTCTAGGAAGGTTGTCGATCAGGACTAAGGAAGCCATCCTCCCCCAACAGTTTTCTGCCACGGCGTGAGTAACTGGAAGAAGGTTTTTTTGTCAGAGATTTCCTTCTCTTAGATGGATAGCCTTACGAGGTCTTACGGGTCCAACACTCCGAAAAGTGTAAAAAAAAAAAAAAAAATAAAAAAAAATTCCACATAATATACATTATATATATATTACATATATATATATATATATATATATATATATATATATATATATATGTACACATGTAGATAGAATAAGTTCAATTGCATACTAAGAAGGGAACAGTAAGTTGAAGATCGGTTTCCCTCACTCCCCTCTCTTTCAACCCCGAACGAGGTTTCGGTTTCTTCACTGCTAAGGCAGATATGAAATGTGTCTTTTACAAGACTAGCAGGCTTAGTTTGGACGATATTCATCCCCTACCTACATTCGCTAGTGAACTACCCCCACCCACCCCTTTTCAAACTTGAACTCAAGTGACCCCTGCAGAATGTGGCAAGAAAAGAAAAAAGATACAAAGTTTTGAATAGCCAAGTATCCTGGAAAGAAAGATTTTTTTAGCTAGATTTTCATAGCATGTTAATACATGGATTAATTAAAAAAATAAATTCAGAGTAAAAATAATTTAAAAACTTAGCTTTTTTTTTTTTTTTTTAGTTGTTAAATGCCACCCATACATCTCAGCTCCTTCAGAGGCATATACGAAATGTGTCTTTTACAAGACTAGCAGGCTTAGTTTGGACGATATTCATCCCCTACCTACATTCGCTAGTGAACTACCCCCACCCACCCCTTTTCAAACTTGAACTCAAGTGACCCCTGCAGAATGTGGCAAGAAAAGAAAAAAGATACAAAGTTTTGAATAGCCAAGTATCCTGGAAAGAAAGATTTTTTTAGCTAGATTTTCATAGCATGTTAATACATGGATTAATTAAAAAAATAAATTCAGAGTAAAAATAATTTAAAAACTTAGCTTTTTTTTTTTTTTAGTTGTTAAATGCCACCCATACATCTCAGCTCCTTCAGAGGCATATACGAAATGTGTCTTTTACAAGACTAGCAGGCTTAGTTTGGACGATATTCATCCCCTACCTACATTCGCTAGTGAACTACCCCCACCCACCCCTTTTCAAACTTGAACTCAAGTGACCCCTGCAGAATGTGGCAAGAAAAGAAAAAAGATACAAAGTTTTGAATAGCCAAGTATCCTGGAAAGAAAGATTTTTTTAGCTAGATTTTCATAGCATGTTAATACATGGATTAATTAAAAAAATAAATTCAGAGTAAAAATAATTTAAAAACTTAGCTTTTTTTTTTTTTTTTAGTTGTTAAATGCCACCCATACATCTCAGCTCCTTCAGAGGCATATACGAAATGTGTCTTTTACAAGACTAGCAGGCTTAGTTTGGACGATATTCATCCCCTACCTACATTCGCTAGTGAACTACCCCCACCCACCCCTTTTCAAACTTGAACTCAAGTGACCCCTGCAGAATGTGGCAAGAAAAGAAAAAAGATACAAAGTTTTGAATAGCCAAGTATCCTGGAAAGAAAGATTTTTTAGCTAGATTTTCATAGCATGTTAATACATGGATTAATTAAAAAAATAAATTCAGAGTAAAAATAATTTAAAAACTTAGCTTTTTTTTTTTTTTTAGTTGTTAAATGCCACCCATACATCTCAGCTCCTTCAGAGGCATATACGAAATGTGTCTTTTACAAGACTAGCAGGCTTAGTTTGGACGATATTCATCCCCTACCTACATTCGCTAGTGAACTACCCCCACCCACCCCTTTTCAAACTTGAACTCAAGTGACCCCTGCAGAATGTGGCAAGAAAAGAAAAAAGATACAAAGTTTTGAATAGCCAAGTATCCTGGAAAGAAAGATTTTTTTAGCTAGATTTTCATAGCATGTTAATACATGGATTAATTAAAAAAATAAATTCAGAGTAAAAATAATTTAAAAACTTAGCTTTTTTTTTTTTTTTTAGTTGTTAAATGCCACCCATACATCTCAGCTCCTTCAGAGGCATATACGAAATGTGTCTTTTACAAGACTAGCAGGCTTAGTTTGGACGATATTCATCCCCTACCTACATTCGCTAGTGAACTACCCCCACCCACCCCTTTTCAAACTTGAACTCAAGTGACCCCTGCAGAATGTGGCAAGAAAAGAAAAAAGATACAAAGTTTTGAATAGCCAAGTATCCTGGAAAGAAAGATTTTTTTAGCTAGATTTTCATAGCATGTTAATACATGGATTAATTAAAAAAATAAATTCAGAGTAAAAATAATTTAAAAACTTAGCTTTTTTTTTTTTTTTTTAGTTGTTAAATGCCACCCATACATCTCAGCTCCTTCAGAGGCATATACGAAATGTGTCTTTTACAAGACTAGCAGGCTTAGTTTGGACGATATTCATCCCCTACCTACATTCGCTAGTGAACTACCCCCACCCACCCCTTTTCAAACTTGAACTCAAGTGACCCCTGCAGAATGTGGCAAGAAAAGAAAAAAGATACAAAGTTTTGAATAGCCAAGTATCCTGGAAAGAAAGATTTTTTTAGCTAGATTTTCATAGCATGTTAATACATGGATTAATTAAAAAAATAAATTCAGAGTAAAAATAATTTTAAAACTTAGCTTTTTTTTTTTTTTTAGTTGTTAAATGCCACCCATACATCTCAGCTCCTTCAGAGGCATATACGAAATGTGTCTTTTACAAGACTAGCAGGCTTAGTTTGGACGATATTCATCCCCTACCTACATTCGCTAGTGAACTACCCCCACCCACCCCTTTTCAAACTTGAACTCAAGTGACCCCTGCAGAATGTGGCAAGAAAAGAAAAAAGATACAAAGTTTTGAATAGCCAAGTATCCTGGAAAGAAAGATTTTTTTAGCTAGATTTTCATAGCATGTTAATACATGGATTAATTAAAAAAATAAATTCAGAGTAAAAATAATTTAAAAACTTAGCTTTTTTTTTTTTTTTTAGTTGTTAAATGCCACCCATACATCTCAGCTCCTTCAGAGGCATATACGAAATGTGTCTTTTACAAGACTAGCAGGCTTAGTTTGGACGATATTCATCCCCTACCTACATTCGCTAGTGAACTACCCCCACCCACCCCTTTTCAAACTTGAACTCAAGTGACCCCTGCAGAATGTGGCAAGAAAAGAAAAAAGATACAAAGTTTTGAATAGCCAAGTATCCTGGAAAGAAAGATTTTTTTAGCTAGATTTTCATAGCATGTTAATACATGGATTAATTAAAAAAATAAATTCAGAGTAAAAATAATTTAAAAACTTAGCTTTTTTTTTTTTTTTTAGTTGTTAAATGCCACCCATACATCTCAGCTCCTTCAGAGGCATATACGAAATGTGTCTTTTACAAGACTAGCAGGCTTAGTTTGGACGATATTCATCCCCTACCTACATTCGCTAGTGAACTACCCCCACCCACCCCTTTTCAAACTTGAACTCAAGTGACCCCTGCAGAATGTGGCAAGAAAAGAAAAAAGATACAAAGTTTTGAATAGCCAAGTATCCTGGAAAGAAAGATTTTTTTAGCTAGATTTTCATAGCATGTTAATACATGGATTAATTAAAAAAATAAATTCAGAGTAAAAATAATTTAAAAACTTAGCTTTTTTTTTTTTTTTAGTTGTTAAATGCCACCCATACATCTCAGCTCCTTCAGAGGCATATACGAAATGTGTCTTTTACAAGACTAGCAGGCTTAGTTTGGACGATATATATATATATATATATACTAAACGTTGTATTACCGACATATATATATATATATATATATATATATATATATATATATATATATATATATATATATATAGTTTTCCTTTTGTTGATGTCCACAAATATTTGGCAAAAGAATAAAAATCTGACTAGTGTGGATGGCAGATGTTGGTGCCAGAATTACGGCGATGTCAAGCCGACCCATTTGATTCCAGAAAGAATTAGAGGTAATGCTTCGGGCTATATGTTCATGCCTGAAACCTTTCTAATGTCGTGCTTAGAAGTTACAGAATTAAATCAACGTAATTATAGCCACTATGCAATAATTGTCAAAGCGTATTGCTCTTGAGAAAAGCTAATCTGTAAGGCGAAGGCGTTATGACAAAAGTAGCTATCGGTCAGTTTTACGTTACATTCGTTCTTATAATGTGTTGCTCGTGCGAGCATATATAAGACGTTAGTCGAGATTTAATGCGCCCTTTTTATTCATATTTAACAAAACGTGCTTATATATATATATATATATATATATATATATATCTATATATATATATATATATCCACAAACATGTGTTTCGCCGTTACTGCAGCTCATCAACGTGGCTCCCTATGGCTGGGCTCGAACCCGCGATCATTAGGGCTGTGACCGAGTGTGCTAACTCTTACGCTAAGACACCCGTCTGAAATGACGTGACAATTTATCGTTTATACAGTTACTTACAACAAAGTTATAAAGTTACTATAACAACAATATATATATATATATATATATATATATATATATATATATATATATATATATATATATATATATATATATAGGAAGTGAAAAAGGAAAAACCAAAAGATGTCATTTTTATGTATTCATCAACGTTTCCTCTTTATTAGTAAGACTTCTTCAGGATGATAATTTTAAGAAAATATTGGATTGACATGATGGGTCGATGGGAAGTAGTAGCCACTACTAGGAGCGCAGGACCAAGTCCGGGCTTAGAGAAGTCGGTGGTAGAGAGTGAACTGAATGTGGATGGCTGTGAGTGAAAAAAGGGAGGGCTGGTAGTGTTAGTGAATTTTTCTTAGGGTGGGACACAGGGGAGGGGGCTGAGGTTTTTGTCGTGGTGAGGTATAGCATGTATTTTGAGGGGCTGGGGAAAGAGGAGGGAAGGGGAAAGCTCTGTGCTTTTGGTGTGTAGGTAGTATCATAGTTTTGGAAAAAAGATTTGAAGAAATGAAGATGATTTGAAAGTGGGTGGGTGGTGGGTAAGAGTGTGAAAGAAGTAGTGCAAAGAGTGAGATAGGTGAGGGGGGAGAGGGGAGATTTTTTGTGGTAAGGTGTGAAATTTTTGGAGGGTAGGAGTATTGACCAGCTAGCTATGTCAGGAATGTGTGAATATAAGTAAGTAGAAGAAACGTGTTGAAATGTGTTGTGAATATGACAGTGAGGGGAAGGAAAAAGCAAAAAGAAAGAGAAGGAGCAAAGTAATATTAATTTTGGCGAGAAATAAGTGAAATGTAGTTTTGTGCAGGCAGTGATGATGGTTTGAAATTGAATTGAGGGCAAAAGGGGTTTAAATATCTAAATGTTTGTGAGAGTGTCTAGATTGTTTTCAATGGTGAGGCTGTTATTTGTGGTTAAGTTGTTTAGATTCGTGAGGAAAGTAAGTGTATGTGGGGAGGGGTTTGTGTGTAAGTGTGTATGCGGGGACTTGTATATAAGTACAATTGAGAGCGAAGAGAAGAAAGGTTAGCCATGATCTAGGTTTAGTTTTTGTTCGGTCAGGATAATTTTGCTTATTAAGGGGGATAGATTGTAGAAGCCATTTCGTTGTCTGATGGTATTGGAGGCTGTGATTAGTGTAGTTTCCAGTAGTCTTCGCCGAGCTTTGTTATGAATGTATTTGGTGATTTTGTCCTGTTAAAATTTGAAAGCATGATCGTGCTCTATTACATGGGAGAAAAGTGCACTGAGAGAGTTATTGTTTTTTATGTCCCTTTTGTGTTCGCTAAATCTTTTTTTCAATTCACGTTGTTTTTCCCTCACGTAAATTTGATGGCAGTTGTTGCATGGGACAGTATATAAGCCGGCATGAGATGTGGCTTTTTGGAGGAAATGTCTTGCTGTGTTTAATGTTTGTTTTATGGTGTGTGGTGTGGTTTGTACTGTTGGAATGTCTAGTTTGTTAAGTGTGTTGCATATGGATGCGTTATTGGAATGCGTGGGTAAGAGAAGAGGTCTGTCTATGAGAGAGGTGTTTGATGTTTGATGTGGGTGTGTGTTGTTTTTGGAGAACATTTGAAAGGCTTTCTTCTTGGCATTTAATATAAAATATGTGGGGTATTGCAGTGTGTTTAAGGAATTAATGATGTGTTTAATTTCTTCCTCGATGTATTGAGGACTGCAAATTCTTAGAGCGCGTACCAAGAAGCCTATAATCATACGATGGGGTTTAATCATAGTAGGGGCAGAAAGGCACGTCAAGTTCTAAAAGACGTTAAAACAAGTAGACTCCGGTCGATGTTATGCGCAGACTGGCGCTTTTTGAATAAAGGAAGTGACAACATTGACGAAATCGAAAGAAACTAAAAACATTAATATCCTCCAGCAATTAGGATGAATGTTCAACTGGTCTAAATAAAGTTTTGAGTATGAAAATATGTATTGCTTATTTATATGAGCCTTACTTTAAATTACCCCGTTCAAGTTTTTTTTTAATCGGTCTTGAAGTACTTGGTAATTATAGGCCCCAAAACTAAAAAGACGTTGAAACATTACTCTCATATGTTGACATTACATGATTAGTATCCCATGTGGTAATGTGAAATATGATGAAGTTATTATGTGCGTTAGTTGGAGAATGAAAGAACATCTTCTGTTTAGTATTTTCGGTAATGAAAGAAGAAATAATTAGAATAAGTATTTGGACGGGGTAACTAACGATTAATGTAAACTGATCATTTAAAAACTTGTAAAAAATATCTTACGGTGTTTTGATCATCGTCGCCATGTTGTCCGAATTGATTATGCTTGTCTGTGAGTTTGTTTTTAATTTATATATGTGCATCGTAATCTGTGGCGGCTCGTTTATAAGAAGTGTAGAACTGCAGCACCCAAAGATATTCCTATATAATATCATATATAAAATTTAAAATAATACGATCGTTTTTCTTTACTTCTTTTTTTTTACCTGTACGTTATATACTAATTAAGTTTAATGTCGGTATGTAAAAATAAATACTGTGCGTAGAGCTGTGGGTTCACAGTGACACCTATTTGGTGTTTGCTCCAGTGCGCATGCGCGAGTCAGGCCAGCGGCACAAAGGCAGCAGAGAACTGTCGCTCCCACAGCGACGAGTCTCCTATTCTTTGTATGCTGGTGGAATGTAGTGTTTGCTTTAGACTCTGCGTGTGCTGTGTTTATATACTGTCTGCCATATTCTTGAATGTGATAAAGTGTAGAATTCAAGGCCGTATCCTGCTAAAATGTTTATTTGCTGAGAAAATCAAGACGAAAACTGGGAAAGTTGTGTTCAATTTTAATTTTGCTTACGTGTTTACCATTGAATAATATTATTAGTTGCCGAAAGATCACTAAGTTTATTAAATAAAGACGAAGATTTAAAATACATCTGTTTAACACCATCTCTCGAGCACAACTAAATGTAATGCAATAACCAATTTCATTTTTATAATTTACGCGACTAAAATAAGATTTAGCCATCATTTGTAAGTTAAAATAATGTTTAAACAAAAAAAAAATGCTTCGAATTTTTTTTTGATGATAATTGATAATTTGTATTTTCCAAATTACTATTCTCTAATTGATTATTATTTTTACAACGTTTCGACCGATGTAACCACCGGCTTTCTTTAGGTGCCTATTTTAAAACTTGGGAATCTTTATGTCGAAATCCGGAACCTATATGAAATTTCAACCTGAACCCTTTAGTTAATTCACGAGGATAGACTGTACTCGTTTCGTAACTCATAAAGGGGTAGAAATGTTGAGTAATTATTATGGTATTCGTAATAATTATCGCCTGTAGTACAGATTGAAGTTTCAACCTCCCGATGAAGGCGTGTATTGACAATCAGTTCTAACGGAAAGTCTTCTAGGGGGTGAAGGTTTAATTCTTTCTCATGACTAATCATAATAACTAAGAATAATATAATGATTAATAAATTAGAACTACCGGTTAAGGGACGACGAAACGAAAACAATCAACGGTTTCTCAAGTTCGACTCTTAAGTTCTAGTTCACAAACTCGAAAAGATATTGTACCTAACGAAGATCGGGGTTATATCGGCCGAAACGTTGTGAAAATAAAAACCAAGATAAGAATAATAGTCCGAATAATGCAAATAATACAAAAATAAATCATTTATTTTTTGTTAATTTTTTGTTTTTTTTGTTTTAATGAGTAAAAAGTAAAATCAGTACATTTTTAGATTAACATCTTCAGCTAAATCACACACACACACACACACACACGCACACACACACACACACACACACACACACATATATATATATATATATATATATATATATATATATATATATATATATATATATTAGTAAGTTAGGAAAATATATTTATGGCAATTAAGCTACAGAGAGGCTCCCGCATTTTAGCCTGAAGATTCTTCCCGGGGATGAACCGCTGGAGCCTCTGTGTAGCTTAATTGCCATAAATACATTTCCATAGTTACTATCTAGCCATACTTACGTATCAAGCACTGTTGAAGTAAATACTGAAAATTGATACATTATTTCCCCATATAAAATGTTATGTGGATTCATGAAATAGTTATATATATATATATATATATATATATATATATATATGATTTTACAAAGATACATTTTTTTTTCAAATATTCCTCATATCTGAAATGTTTCCAAGTGTAGGCTCAAGGAAGTTGTATCACAAGATTCATAGCATATATATTTTATTTGTACATTCCACTGACCATGGGGAATCCATCCAAACCCATAATTTTCATTAGTCTTTATTTCCTCATTTCAATGGGGGTTAATTATTTTTTCATCTTGCACTAAAAAGTATTTTCTTCAAATTCAACATTCATCACTGATACGTTTACATATAAATTAATTAATACTTTATTCCTTATTGTTTAAAGCTCTCTCTAAAAGGGCATCGAGCACTTTGTGAGTGCAAGAAGTGTTGTATCAGATCGGCCCGGTTTCAATCCGGAGACGTAGATTTATTATTGCCACTTTTGAACTTCGATCTTTATAAAGCTAACGTAACAGTTGGACGAGACGTTGAAATGTATTTTTTTGTTTTACAGCTTCCTTTTCCCATTTTATCTGTATTATATATATATATATATATATATATATATATATATATATATGTGTGTGTGTGTGTGTGTGTGTGTGTGTGTGTGTATGTGTGTATTTTATTATTATTAAAAACTGTGTTCTGCGGCTACGGTAGTCAAATGACATCCCGTATCTGCAATCAGTCTTCCATGCTAGTCCCAGTCCATCTGGCCTTGTCATGCGTAAGTTGTCGTAGGCAATGAAGTTTTTTTCGCTGTACGTAGTGGGCCTAGTCCCGCCTGCTTGAGGTCAGCACGTAGTGTGCCCAGCAGATTTGTGCAATGCCGTCCTAATCGCGGTTGGTAGGCTTGCGAGCCAGTAACGGCAAAGTCTAGTGCCCTCTGTGCGGGAGTGCCAGGGTCCATTCGTAGGACATGGCCTAACATAGACCATCTTTGTTCAGCGACCTTTGTGGAGAGGGTTTTTTCGTGGCACAGCTCGTATAGTGCCTTGTTGCTGATAAGTTTTTTCAGCCAACGGTGACCAGTGATGGAACGGAGGTGTCTGCGGTGGCACGCATGCAGCTAGTGAAGCATGGCTTTTGTTATTGCCCAGCCGTTGCTATTGTAGAGCATGATGGGCACGCAGTACGCGTTATAGAGACAGAGTCTAGTCTTCATCGGGATCTTGGTTCGTCGGCTTCAGAGTTTATGTAATGAATGAAACGCTACATTGCCATGTATACAGCGGGCTGTGGCGTCTGTAGTGCTGCACAGCAGGGATCCCAGGATCTTGTTCTTGCGCCAGCTCTCATTGCCGCGGAGGGTCTTGCCTTGTGGGTCCAACTCTGTGGCTTCTGCAAGGTATACATGTCAAAACTCTGTTTTTATCTCGTTCATGAAGAGATTGTCCGTTTTCAGTTTCTCTGCTGCTATTGGCTGGAGCTGATCAAGAGGCTTCTTTTCTACGTCCAGGAAATCAACGTCGTCTGCATATTCCATTTCTAATGGCAGACCCAGGCTGGAAACTGGTGGGTTGGGCCTGTTAGAGCTTAGTCGGACGATTCAGAGTGCTGCAGCGAGGAAGCAAATGAAGAGCACTGGTGAGAGGCTGCCGCCCTGGTGGGAGCCTATGGTGGTCTCAAATGAGTCAGACAGCTTGTTTTTCACTTGGACTCTTAGCTTTGTCCCTGCTAACAGAGATCTTACAAGTCTTATTTCGTCATCATTGCAGCCTGCTTTCAGTTGGACATCTAGGATGCGTTGTCGCTTGATGGTATCGAAGGCTCGCGACATATAAATGCCCATCTTGTGGAAGTCCCATTTCTTTGTCATCACTACTGAGGTCAGCATACGTTGTGCCCATACAATGTCTGCGCAGCTTCTGCCTCTTTTGAAACCACTGTGTGTATATATTTATATATATATATATATATATATATATATATATATATATATATATATATATTTATGGTAAGTTATGAAAATATATTCATGGTAATTAAGCTACACAGAGGCTTCCACCTTTTATCCCCGTAGGGGATCGCCAGGATAAAATTCATGAAGTTTGTTTCGTTGAGTTTGATATATATATACACGTGGAATTTAGTTTAGCTAGTAAACTAATCAGATTCTTTGGTATTCTTCTATCTTATTGTTGGGCTTTTTACAAAAAAGGTTCGGTTAGTTTTACTTCCTATTTCTTATTTTATTATTCTGTTTTCTATAGGGTGGCCTATCCCTGTTTCTTTGATGTGTTTTAACACGCGCTTGTTTGTATTTCAATTTTAGGTTTTAGTTAAGTCTAGTTATTTATTTATTTATTTGTTCATTTATTTATTTATTTATTTATTATGTATTGTTAACCTAAGGTAAATCATATTCTGTGTAAGCAGTTGTTTGCTTTTTCACTTCCACGGTTTAATAGGTTTTTGGTGTCATTAAAGTTTAGGGTTTCAAATGTCTCATTCAGACATATTCTACATTGGTCGTTTAAATTTCTACATGTAATGGCCTGTCGTACTATTTTCCATTCGATTATTAGTGAGCGTCCGCTTTCTTTGAGCTCCCAATAATGGTTTGCTAGTACTATTTTTATTCGGCGTTCTTTGTTTTCAAATGTGCTTTTGTGGTCGTAATATTTGTTTTGAGAATCTAGGGAGGGCATACCCACGTAGTACTTCTGATTCTGTATTTCTTTGACAAATACTGTGGCATGGTAAACAATAATCTTGGTTAGGCAATTATTTGTAGTGCACAAAGTGTACGATTTATGCAACTACAGCTGTTCTCTTCATTACTAACCTTTTCATTTGGGTGATTGCTATTAAGGTTTTGGTTATTACTATTTGTAGTGCTTATATTTTTGTTCTTCTTAGTGTGGTTTTTGCTATATTGTTCATTTTTATGCAATTTATTATTTTTTTCTTCTCTGCTGTTCTCTTTTATTATTTTGTTATTGTGTGCCTTAATCATCATTTCTAGGTTTTTGCAGCAGCTGTAGGACAGTTTTAGGTTATTTAAATTGAATATTTTATGCAGGAAAGTGGTTACGGGGAAGTGTTTTGCAATTAGATTTTGGAATTTCTTGCCAAGTTTGGTTTAGTTTTTAGCATCTGATTATAGGGAGGTGTATACCAGATTATATGTCTTTTTCTTTTATTTTTAATTTTTTTGTGATTATTGGTGTCCTGTTTCTTATATTTAATTTCGATATCATGATACCCACTATTTTTTTAGAGCTGTAGTATAAATGTTGCTTGATTTTTAAAATACATTTTCGTTGCTAAACTTATTTGTAAGCCTACGTTCGATAGAATTAGAAATCTGTGTTATGATTGTTGGGAGGTTATTGGAATTTAGGTTTACGTATATTGGATCAGCGTTATGTTTTAAATATGGCTCGTAAATATTTTCATTTAATTTTTAGGTAACATCTTGAAAATGAGTTATTTTTATGTTAGCTAGTACCTCTACTCTTAAGCCTAATTTTTCCATTTCCATATGTAAAAATTTTCTTGAAGTTTTCTCCCTTGACCTTTTTGGAATCTCTTATAGCTAATCCATGATCTCTATATAGGCCGATATCTGTATTATTTAATATATTTCCGAGTGTATATAAAAAATAACCCCGCAAGATCTGATGCCTCCCATGTCAAGGGCAGAGGAGTTTGTCATTTTTGTTTTAATTTACTGATAAAAACTGATCTTCTACATTTTTTTAATGATGTTAATTTCATCATTGGATATATCAGTATACATCTCCAGAAACTATATATATATATATTTATATATATATATATATACATATATATATATATGTGTGTGTGGGGGGGGGGGGGTGTGTGTGTATACACTGAAAGTATCAGAAGCAGGACAGTAAACTTACAATGTTTCAACATGCTTTTATATCTCTCGCGAACAGTAAAATCAGTAGATACTGATAATAAACTTTATGCCTAGAATCTTTATTCCAATTTTGATCAAAATCAATAAGGTGGTTTTTATCTTAGAAAATTTCTAAAGCTAAAGCTTAAGAGTCATTAAGACGAAAAACTGAAATTACGGTAATCTTGTTTAATTAGTATATAGTGACTATGGGTAAATTTCAATTAAAATCTGTAAGATTTGAATTTTCCAATTAAAGTTGTTCTTTTATTGTGTCGCCTAAAAACCCTTTCAAATACTCCAAATGAACTGAATTTTGGGGAATATTTATTAATTTGTATATAATCCCTATTGTTAAAAAAATTTTTAATCGGAAATACCGATATTTAAACGACGAGCTTAACCCCTTCGTTTATCCCATTTTTATAAATATAAATGAAACTTTATATAACAAGCATTACCCACTTTTATGCACAGGAGCTGTTTTCCAAAATTATTTATGATCAGTTAATTAGTTGCGAACTGAATCCTATAATACGAATTTATAAACATTTACACATAACTAACTTCATATATATATATATACATATATATATATATATATATATATATATATATATATATATATATATATATATATATATATATATATAGTCTAAAGAAGCTTTGAGTCATTTAAAAAAAAAAAAAAAAGTAAAATGCAGTTTAAATTCCCAGAGAAACTAGCTAAATCCAAGAAATTGCAGACTTAACATTCGTTGGAAAATTAATAAATAAAAAAATAAGTAAATAAAAAAAATAAAAAGGGGGGGGGGGTTAAGTATCTAAGAGTGAAACAAAAACAAGAGACCTTAAGCGTATAATATTAACACAGGTATCATCAGCTGTTTACCATGTAACTGTTTAGGAGATTTAAAATCAGGACAATAATAATATTCATGGCTCTCCAATGGTACTGATTAAACTACCATTTCCCCAATAATCAAGTGTCGAAATAATTCAGCTTAAAATTTCACTAATATATACGTAAATAAATAAATAAATAAATAAATAATAATAATAATACTAATAATAATAATAATAATAATAAAATAATAATAATATATTACCCTTAAAACTACCGTATGATATGATAATTTGCATATGAAATAACATTAATTATAACAATAATAATAATTTAAAAAAATATAATAATAAAAAAATAATAATAATAAAACAAATATATATATATATAGAGTGAGATAGAGATAAAGAGAGAGACAATCAGCCAACAGAATAACCATAACCAAAAACCTCCAAGTAGATAAAACATAAGAACTAACTAATAGATAAACGTATAATATACGGTTAAGTTTGTCTGTGGTGGTTACG
Source organism: Sepiola atlantica (assembly GCA_963556195.1). Lineage (NCBI taxonomy): Eukaryota > Metazoa > Mollusca > Cephalopoda > Sepiida > Sepiolidae > Sepiola > Sepiola atlantica. The sequence goes on along the minus strand of OY744523.1, from coordinate 112,969,300 downwards.
CTTAGACGCTTCTAGACGCTAGTAAATCCAAAGATGGATAAGCTTCATACTAGAATGGACGGGTAAAATTAATTCACAAAACAGAATAGTTGCACAATTTTGCACCAATTTTATGTCCTATTACAAAGATTAAAATAAACACATAATGATAGTGAACCTAATGCCTAGAATCCTCATTTACATGAGTTTCCTTGAAGCAAACCTCTAAAATGTAAGACTAAGTCTTACAGCTTAAAGGGTCTTAAGAAGAAATTAAAACTCATGTATTCTTGCTTAATTTGTGTTTCATGAATATGAGTGAAATTTAATGCAAATCTGAAATATTTTCATTTTCAAATGAAAGTTTGCGCTTATATTATGCCTCCGCTAAATCCCTTTCATATACCCCCAGAAAGCTGAAATTTGATAAACATTTATTAATTGATGTCTATCATCTGAATGTACGCTAACGGCTCCAACTTTCTCTTTGCCTTCTATTCATAACACTAAATTAAACATAATATAGCCTATATTACGCACCCTTTAAGTCTAGTAGCCAAGCAGCGGTGTCCCAAACTATATAATGATCGGTTAATTAGTTTAGGAGTGAATTCTGTACATACAAATAAATAAACAAAACCAAATTAAACGTAATGTCAAAAGAACAATACGAACCTTGAAAAATATTGAAAAAATCTATTACAAATAATGCTATACTCATGTTATAACTAAGATTATCTACACTCCTACTAAAATTGCATTTCCCCAGTCAAATATCTAATAGACAGAAACATAGGTATTAACTTACCAGATATTAAACCTAATAATAATACCGTTGAATCCTGATATAGTCAATCAGAAACGAACATCAATTAAAATACATACACTTAAACCCAGTAAGACAAACGAACAATTCTAGCACTCACATGAAGAAATATCACTAATCGTATCTATTTAACGTTGCTCGGGATGGAGTGCTATCATTTTACTTTTTAATTTTTAGTGTTTGATCAGTTTTTAAATTTATAGAGAAAAGGAAGAAACATTTTAGTTGGATGGGAGACAACTTTTTTTTATATTCTTCAATACAAATATTAGTTATGACTCTAGCTGATAAAGAAAGAAAAATTGAAAAATGCTTCACTACTACCAGTTGTCCGGGTTGGACTACATATTCCTTTTAATAAGCTGTAGCAAAGTACGTTATCATACGACCAATATCATAGTACAACAATAAAAACTGAAAAGTCACTAGTCAGATTCGAAGTGATATGTCAGATTAATATTATTTAAATCATGCCTTTAAAATCCTACGAGATAACTTCATACGTTAGATTACACCATACAAAATGATGTCGAAACAAACAATACAAACAGAAATTAAATTCAACAACAAAAGTGAGGCGATGAAACAAAGACAAACAGAACATGAAGTTGAAGACCTTATTTAACGCCCATCAATTCCGACCAAAACAGGATGTTGCGTAATCAACTAATAAAAAAAACTACCTATCTCCTCTTGTTCTGTAAATAGTCTTCATTTATTAATAACATCTTCCCGTGTTTCTAATCTGTTGTTCATGACTCCTATGAATAAATGATTGTGAACAAAAATCAATAATAACATATCTATCTTCGTAGGTAACTTACGAAGATCAATATAAAAGTAAAAGCTAAAACACAAGTACGGTTTTATGTGTTCATGTTGTATTGTTCGAATAAATAAAATATTATCTTGAGAGAAACTTTTCAGATCAAAACTCGTTAATCATTGTCGATCTCATGACGTTGTTTAATGGCGATATCTTGTGTATTTTACATTAAAACATTGAAACTATGTGTTGCGTTTTGTTGAACATTTTGGACAACGCATGTTTTTAAGTATTACCAGCCAAATATCTGTTTTCGTAAAAGAAATAAAAGTTTCCCAAAACAAATGAAACTTTCTATGGATAATATATATATATATGTGTTTCGTCTCCTACGACTAATCAGCGTGGCTAGACCTATATGTATATACTAGTATGAAAATATATATATTTATGCAAAATAAGCTACACAGAAACGTTAATATAATTTCCCCTGTGAGAAATCAAGCAATTAGACTGATAATTTAACCCAGAAGTGAGACATGAACGTTTCTGTGTAGCTTATTTGACATAAATATATATTTCATACTACTACAAAGCTCTACTCACGTATAGAGAACTTTTGAAGTAAATATTAAATATATATATATATATATATATATATATATATATATATATATATATACCAAATGTATTATATTATATAATTATAATATGATATGTGTATATATAAAAAGAGGGGAGAGAATAGATAGATAGATAGATAGATAGATAGATAGATAGATAGATAGATAGATAGATAGATAGATAGATAGATAGATAGATAGATGAATTTGAGTTTTGGAAGGCTGTGATAATGCAATGTAAGGTTACAGGAAGCAGAGGAATTAAAAAAATGTTCGGATAAGAAACATAAATTGCTAATACATAATTGACTTTTATGGAAAGGTGATATCGACCGAGAAATATTAAAATTACTTGGATACCGTATGACATACGATTAATTGAAGATAAACCGAATAACTAAATGATGAAAGTAAATTATTACATCATAATTTGTCTTTTCATCTCTATTATCGTCTTGTTTCTCACATAGACATCCTTTCAATTAGACCCGTTGCTATGATCTTGTATTGCATTTGAAAATAATTTAAACAAACGCAAATTAGCAACTTGAGATTCAGCTAATACCGGATAGCTCCTCAATGATCAATGATAGACATTTTTAAAGGAAAATAGTCGCCGTCTTTCCACACATACAACATCTTGTATTTTCAAATGGTCACTAATCTAGTATTGACCAGGCTAATCTAACAAGAACCGATGTTTCACCGTGATTACGACCGTATATAGAACCCAGATAAATAACGAGAAATCAGTTCACGTACAGGATACAGCATTTCTCTAAAATTCGACCAAATTGTTCAATGCATCATTATGCGTTTTTGAATGCAAGGTGGTTTGATAATGTCAGACATGGATTTATCGATTCCTACCTCTAGATAGTGTGACATGTACTCTGTCTTAATATATACCGCTGGCGATAAACCTTTCAATCTCTGTTAACATCAATACCAGTATTGATGTCGTAATTGGCTCGTTTAACTCTTTTTTGGTTATTCTCTTTCATCATTAATTTTCAACTCAACATCGCTACTAGTATTCACCGTCAAAAGCTTGTCATTTCTAACGTCGTATTCGCGATTCCAATTCGTGTAATTACGCTAGTCTTTGGAAGGACTTATAAAAAAGAATTGCTCTTTAAGGCTAAATATCTAATTGGTTACTCAAAAGATTACTTTTTAATTTGAAAATTCATTATTTGTTTTGAAATTTATCTTTTTAAATTTGGAGTCGTGCTTTTTTATTTTCATTTAATCTGTGCTTGTTGATATTTCGCCTTTTTATGTTAAACTTTAGACAATTTTAGTTTGATTTGATCTTCGTTATTTTAATGTAAGCCTTTGAAATTTGAGGTTGCACTATTTTATTTTAAACGAGGCCTTTTTTTATTTTCATTTGATTTTTGTTATTTCAACTTTTAATTTGAGGTTGCGCTTTTTATTTTAAACTTATGCCTTTTTATTTTTACTTTATGTTTGTTATTTGAACTTTTTAATTTGGGGTTGCGTATTTTTATTTTGAAATTGAGTCTCTTTTATTTAATTTGGTCTTTTTGATTTTAATTTTAGCCTTTGTAATGTGAGTTATGTTTTTTTATGTTGAACTAGGGCCTTCTTAATTTGATTTGGTCTTTGTTATATGAACATGAACGTTTTTAATCTTAGGTTGCACATTTTTATTTTGAAGTTGAGTGTAATAAAAACTGGACGCCGAATATAACTTAAGGATAAGCTTTATTTAACCATTTGTTGCTTAGCTAGACAAATAGTGTTTTAACATTCACTCTTAATATACACGAATGTAGAACATTCCATTATTACTCCAAGGGGGAGACAGGCATCAATTATCTTTGTTACTACATTCTCCCCCATCTATCTTCTTATTCGTAGGGAACAAAATCATCCCATCGACCTGGCCTCCTGCGGGTTCTTTGAGGGCGTCTTGGTTGTTCGTGCCCGACATCCATTTCTAATCTAGGCTCCTCGGGACCTGACGACGTTTCGGGACTGTCTTGTGTTGCTGGTTTAGGGCTAAAATATCTTGCTCCAAATCGCTCTCGTTTTCTACGGAGCTTCGGTCGCTTGGTGTCTGAAGATTGAGTATCTGTCTCAGATATTGGGTGAAACCGCTTTCGTGGTACCCATCTGTCGTCCGAACTAGAGTCAGAGACGACTCTGTTAGTATATTCAGATTCGTTTTGTTGGGACTCTGAACTTGACGTATCTGGCACACGATCACCTAAGAGGGTCGGACTTGTTCCACGAACCGGAGCTCTATATCCATCTGAAGCAGTTCTACGTTCATATACATTTCCTGCTGGGGCTAGATCCCTTAAGGAGACAGTAGATTGCCTTCCTTCTGAATTTCTGACCAGTGCATACTGAGGGTTCGCTTCGATTAATTGTACCTCGCTTACCAATGGGTCATGTTTACTATGACGAACATGACGTTTTAATAAAACTGTGCCAGGTTGTGCAAGCCACGAGGGAAGTGATGTGCCTGCTGAGCTTCGTCGTGGGAACGAGAAGAATCTCTCATGTGGGGTAGCGTTTGTCGCTGTACATAATAGAGTCCTAATAGCGTATAAGGCCATGGGGATGAGACTTTCCCAATCGGAGATCGGACTATTGCGATTTGCTGCCGCCAACTGTACTGTCTTCCATATTATACCATTGTATCTTTCGCACTGTCCGTTTCCTTGAGGATTGTGAGGAGTTGTTCTACTTACAGCTACTCTTCGTTCATGCAGAAACTGCTTGAGTTCGTCCGACATAAAAGCAGACCCACGATCTGAATGTATATATGCAGGCACTCCAAAAACGGCAAAAATGGAGCAGAGGCCTTGAATTACTGTTGCAGCCGTTACGTCTGGGCAGGGGATGACGAACGGAAATCTTGAGTACTCGTCTATTATTGTGAGCATGTATTTATTTTTAGTTTTAGAGGGTAAAGGGCCCTTAAAATCCAGGTTAAGTCTTTCAAAAGGCTGTGTGGCCTTAATGAGTGTTGCTGGAGGAGGTTTGTAGAACCTGGGCTTATTTTCTGCGCATATCCGACAAGAGTTCGTAATTCTTTTTACGTCTTCAACAGAATATGGCAAGTTTCTGCTCCTGACTACGTGAATCATTCTTGTGATACCTGGGTGACACAATTCCCTGTGTATATACTGAAGATCATCTGAGCCAGTTACCAGGCCACACACCCTTGAAAGCGCGTCGACCGCGGCATTCTCCTTACCAGGGCGGTAAGTGACGTCAAAGGAGTAGCAAGAAAGCTCCATTCTCCATCTCGCTATTTTCTTGTTTTTTATTTTACTCGTTGTTTTTGGGTTAAACATAAACGAGACCGACTTTTGGTCAGTGATTAATTCAAAATGTCGGCCGATTAAGTAATGCCTCCATTTTCGTAATGCCTCAACTATGGCGTACGCTTCTTTTTCTATTGCAGAGTGTCGTCGCTCGGATTTCGAAAGTGTTCTTGAAAAAAAAGCTACAGGACGACCGGATTGTCTAAGTGAGGCAGCTATCGCACAGTCGGAGGCATCCGTCTCAACTAATAGAGGGATAAAAGGATCCACAGCAGAAATGGCAGACTGAGCAATGTTCTATTTCATGTTTTGAAATGCTCTGATGGCGGAACAGGACAACGGAAAAGTAGATACTTGTGTCAATGGGTGTATTTTTTCTGAAAAAGACGCAACCCATTGGGAGTAGTGAGCAAACATACCGAGGGCTCGTCGTAAAGAGGGCATGTTTCCAGGGATTGGTAATTCCATTAGCGGTTTCAGTCGCTCGGGATCCGGCGTCATGGTGCCATTTTTGACAATGTATCCCAATAATTTGATGCTTTTCAAGTTGTAGGAACATTTTTCACTGTTCAAAGTCAGATTATATTTCTTGACGGCAGCCATGAATCGTTTAAGGTTGTGGTCATGTTCAGCTTGGTTATGTCCGCATACTGTGACATTGTCTATATATGCAACAGTACCCTTCAATTTTTCATTGGAGATTATTTCATCTATTACCCTCTGGAAGCTAGCCACACCATTTGTTATCCCAAAAGGAATTCGGCAGAACTGATATAGGCGACCGCAGGCCTCGAATGCCGTGTAGGGCTTATCCTCTGGCTTGATAGGTACCTGATGGTAGGCACTTCTGAGATCTAGAGTACTGAAAGTGTGATATTTTGCAATATTAGAAATCATTTCGTCAATACGAGGCAGTGGATAGGCATCGAGTAATGTGTATCTGTTGATGGTCTGGGAATAGTCAATGACCATCCTTTTCTTGTGATTTTCAGTGGCTGTTACGAGGACCTGTGCTCGCCATGGAGATTCACTTGGCTCTATAATTCCTTCCTTAAGTAGTTTTGTTACTTCTGCTGCTATGAACTGCTTGTCCGTTTCTGAATAGCGTCTTGATTTTATTGCTATTGGTTTGCAGTCAGGAGTTAAGTTTGTAAAAAGTGACGGGTGCCGCACTTTGACAGCTGCTAGTCCACATACGCTTAGGACTGGCTTGGGGCCACCAAAAGGAATTTCAACGCATGAATGTTGTTTTAGAAAATTGTGACCCAAAATCACTTCGCAGCAGAGGTTTTTCATTACTGATAATTTGATCCCTTGATAGGAGTTTCCTTTTAGTTTCAGGTTAACCATGCAATATCCAATTACATGGGACGATAAAGATGAATTTGCCATTGATATTTGGTTGGAACAAGGAAATATTTCCCATTTATTTGCTTTTACAATACTGGCATTAATAAAACTTTCGGAACTGCCTGTATCAATAAGCGCATGAATAGTCAATCCATTGATTTTTACCCTCACGATTGTTTTTGAGAGGCAGCCGGGGAATGCAGCTGATATTGTAATTGGTGCTACAGTAGCAAGAGTAGCCGAACGTTTTTTTTGAGAAGCTGACCGGCAAACTTTCGAAAAATGTCCCTGCTTATCACACTTGTGGCATCTAACATCTCGAGCCGGGCAGGACGAACGAGCATGTATACGAAGGCCACAAAAGTAGCATGTGGATCCAGCTGAGGCGGCAGTGATAAGTTGTTCGTGATCGTTAGAAAGGGGGGTGGCAGCATCTTGGACAATGGAAGAATTTTGAACATGCAGAGGAGGGGCTACGATAGCAGCTCCCAAAATATCGGGTTGTAAATAGAAGACAGACTGCTTCTGTGCCATGTCCAACGTTAGAGCTTGTTCATAAGCTGTTGGTAAGTCTAGGTTTTTATTCTCTAGTAGTCTTTGTCTTATTTGGTTGGACTGTATTCCATTAATAAATGCGTCCCTGATAAAAACATCTCTCGCTTGGTTCGCAGTTAAGGCTGTAAATTCACACTCGCGACTTAACGTCTTTAGAATCTGAAGGTATTGTTCAAGGCTTTCTTCTGGTTGTTGACGCCGGGTAGCAAGTAAATGTCTAGCAAAAATAGTATTTTTTTTCTTTACAAACATGGCTTCTAAAATGTCCACCGCAGTTTCATAATTTTCACATTCAGATAAATTTCTATAAATAGCAGTAGAGACATGATGTAAAAGAAGGGTATATTTCTCAGTACCTGTTAAAGCCGCGTTTGAAGATAACTGTAGAGCTGTAAGGAATCCTTCGAACATTTTTCTCCAATGCCGCCATTTGGCAGTAGATTCCGAGTCGGCCGTATCAAGGTCTAGACGATCGGGTTTCAAGTAACGTTCCATAACGAATGGTTAAATAAATTGTAATAAAAACTGGACGCCGAATATAACTTAAGGATAAGCTTTATTTAACCATTTGTTGCTTAGCTAGACTATTTATTTGTAAAAAATACAAAATTTGGCACAAGGCCTACAAGGGGGTGGGGAAAATGTTGACCTAACTGACATTCTTAACTTAACTAGTCACAATCACCAAAACAAATTTACTCCATGATATACCTACTTAAAACCCAAAAATGACAATATATACATGGAATTGGGAGTGGGGGAACAAGAATGATATATATATATATACAATGAAAAAATAAATAAAATTAAGTGTTAGTATAAGAACCTCCCACTAAAGAAATGTGGCCGATAAGTAGTTTTGCCAGTCGAAAAAAGGCGATGCAGGTCACGAAAGTTTTATTCTCACACCTCCTTCGAAAATTACGAAAGGAGACCTGCATCTCTGACAAAACAACAGATCAGTCACCTAATAGGGGTCGGGAATGGGAATTAGAAAATAAAAGTCGGGGTAAAAAAAAAAAAAAAAAAGGGGGGGGAGAGGACGAAAAAAAAGGGGGGCCTATGACAACTTACATACCGCTAGCTAAGCTAAAAAAGGGGAAGAAAAACAAAACATAACCTAATCTTGCCTAACCGGGTCAAATAAAAGGGTCAGATTTCGGTTCGGCCACCCAATATTCTGTCTAAGGCACGTCCAAGTACCACTCAAAATTAGCTCCATTCAAACGACACAAACGCGCAACTTTCACCCACCTTTTGTTGAAATCTGCCGAAGGGAGTTTCACCTTCTCCAGCCTGACACGCATTTTCAAGCGAGACTGGAAAATGAGGACAAGCTGGGGAGCAGTGAAGGTCTCTTCCCCGTAGACTTCCTTCTGTCGTGTCGACCAAATCACTCCTCTCATGACTGCTAGTAAGCAAAGAAACACATAATGCTCCTCCCACTTCATGATTGGTGCCCAATTGCAGCATGTCGAAAAAGACTCCAAAACGAAGAACTGTCCGTTCAACATGCGAACCGTGTAGCCTTCAACTAACTCACACAGCGGGCGAACGATGGGGCAATGAAAGAAAACATGACTGGTCGTTTCCTCCCAGTCGCCGCATCGAACACAACTTGGTGTCTCTACTAATCCCGCTGCGTAAAGCTTTTTGCCGACCCAGAGTGCATTTCGTATTATCAGCCAGGTGAGTGATGCCTCGTAATTATCGAAGCATTTCAACCCAGGCGCCCAAGGCCAGATCAAGCGAAGTTCTCCCTTCGTAAGACCGAGCTCCTCAGTAATATCGTCACGAACAGATCCCCTCACCATAACCCGATATAGTGCTTTACGAGACAACACTCGGGTGTCAGAGAGGCTTTCTGACACCCTTAGAAGGTACTTCAAGGACTGTCGACACTCGCGATAAAAGGAGCACTCGCGTCGAGGTAAACGAAATGCCTCACCCCCATGCAAGTGCACACTTTTCAAAGCCGGAAAGGCTTTCTTGGTGTCTTCCTTCCAGAATTCACCGTTTCCCTCACAAGGTGTACACATTCGGTCTAGGTAGTGTAAGCGAAGCGTATATTGACGAATCTCAACGCTTGGCATACCTAGACCGCCTTCAGACGGATGCAAGTAGCAGATCTCCCGGCGAACCATGGGCTGCTTTCCGCGCCACAAAAACGCGAAAAGAGCCTTCACTAGTTCAACTAGTGTGATCGCCGGCAGAGGGAGCACAGAAAGACGGTAGAGGATGAGAGGATAAATGTGAGAATTACACACCTCCGCTCTTCCTTTTAAAGTAAGATTTCTCAAAGACCACAGACGGGCTGCAGCCTTAACCGCTTTCAACACTTCCGACCAATTTTTCTCCAACTGGAGATCAGGACCAAACCAGACGCCGAGTATCTTGCAAGGCCCATCCGTCCAGCCAAAGGGCCCCTGAAGGGGAACACCCCTCCAGGCACCAATGCGTAAGCCAACAGACTTATCGCAGTTGATTTTGGCCCCTGTCACTTGTTCATACCGTCTTATTTCCATGTCGACGACCCTAATCTCAGCACTGCTCGTTACAAGCACAGTGACGTCGTCGGCATAGGTGGAGTACTTAATCATGGGGCAAGCACCAGACAAAGTAATCCCACGAAGGACCGGATTCACCCTAAGCCTGCGAAGGAAAGGCTCCAACGCAAGCACATAAAGCATCGGTGAAAGCGGACATCCCTGACGAATAGATCTGGACAAATCGAAAGGCTTTGACCTTATTCCATTCACTTCAACCAACGCACCGGGGTTAGCATAAAAGAGGCGAATCCAGGAGCGGAAATGGGGACCAAATCCAGCCGAAGACAAGACAGCCTCCAAGTAACGATGATCGACCCTATCGAATGCTTTGGACTGATCTAAATTGATCAGCGCGGCCTCAGTGTCGACTTTCTCTATGATCAAGCGTATCATGTGCAAATTATCTTGAATAGTCCGGCCCTTAACAGAACAAGTCTGTTCGGGACTTATTAGACGAAACAAGACAACCTGCAGACGATTAGCCAAGATCTTGGCCAAAATCTTTAACTCTGTATTTAACATTGTTAAGGGCCGGAAATTACCTATACCATCCCCACCACTCTTGTCCTTGCGGAGCAATTTGATGATACCCCTGGTAAAGTACTGGGGGATATACCCGTTCCTAAACCAGGAGTTAAACAACACAGCCAGCAGGAGGACAAAAATGGGCGACAACCTCAAATACAGTTCGTAAGGCAGTCCATCGATACCCGGAGACTTATCAAGGCCAACCTGCCTTAGGGCCTCCAGGACTTCATCCTCATTTATACACCCTTCGCACCTAGCTGCTTCGGTCGCCTCGAGACGAGAAAAGTCAGCTAAATAGGCGTCGAACTGAGCCATTGTCAGACCGGGCTCCTTGGTAAAAAGATCCTGAAAATAAGAGCGAAAACCCTCCAAAATCCCGTCGTTTCTAGTCACGAGACGCCCATCCGATAATGTGACACTGGCGATGTGTCGATCAGTAGACCGTCGACGTTCCTCCGCACGCAGTGACGCGGCCATGTTTGTCGCCTCGTGCGGCACTCTTTTTAACCTAGACCTAACTATCAATCCCTGATCTGCCTTGTTATCCAAGGAGTTCAGTTCCGTTTTAGCTACAGTAAAGGTAACGCTATCCCCCGCTTCCGCCGCCCTACTTAAACTAGTTTCTAGTGCCACTTTCGTTGCCCTAGATCTAAGGTTGAGTCGACGACTATAATCGGCAACGAAGGACCTAATAACGTTCTTAAGGTGGCCCCACCACTTATTCCCAATGATAGCACCCGTCAATTCCCTCTGTAATGTTAGTAAAAGCTGTTCCCGGAAGTCCTTCAAATCGAACAACGATGTGTTGAACTTCCAGTAACCAGCCAATCTAGGCTTAGGACTATCTAAGTTTACCCGCACCCGGACAAGCCTATGATCCGAGTAAACTATATTATGAAAACTTGGACAATCTAAAAGCCCTAAATCGACTCTCCTAATTAAGAACCGATCAAGGTAACTCGAAAGTTGCCCTAAATCGGAGCCGCGACTAGCAGTCCAAGTCCATACTACTTCACGGGGTTTCTCATTTCGGAATTTATCGACAAGATCGAACTTATCGATAAAGTCCCGAAATGCCTTAACATCCCCGTTGCTGTTAGTTCCCCTACGTTTTCCCAAGCGATCTAAATCGGGATATAAGACCGCGTTCCAGTCTCCCGCTAGAATTATCCGACGCGACGTATCCATAAAGGGCTCGATCCGCCGAAAAAAAGGAACCCGCTCAGAACTGGCGTGGGGCGCATAAACCCCAATAAGCCGAAAAGCCACATCCTTTACGGTAACATCAAGAACGCACAGCCTTCCCTCAGGATCTGCATAGATTGGGTCACACGTCGCATTCAGTGTGCGCTTAACTAGCCAGGAAACCCCTCTTGAGTGAGTATCAAAGTACGCTGAATAGAGCTGAAAGTCTCTAGCTAGCGCACCCTGATAATCACTGGGAATAAAGTGGGTCTCCTGCAAACAACATACATCCACGCCGAGTCGCTGAAGGTCACGTACTACTCGAAGTTTACGAGCGGTGTCCCTCAACCCTCGGCCATTTAGGCTTGCTAATCTGAGTGCCATTCTAGTGCTCTTAGAGTTGGGAACCCGAAACGAACATTGATGCATTTAAGACACCGACAGATGAACCCAGAGAACCTTGTCCCAATTCATTTGAGACGAGACCGTCCGGGGCCACACCGCCAATGTCTAATGGGAAAGTTAGTTTTAATGCCCTGTAGAGTGTAGGATGGATACGTATAGGGACCCTCCCAACACAAGATTTTTGCAGTAATACTACTTCTTCATCGTTAAAGAAAGCGAGAGGAGGCGATATATTAAAGGCGTTATTCGCTTCCTCCATCATATTCCAAACCCCTTTAGCTTTGTCTCTTGATCTAACCACGGATAAAAGTCTTTTAGCATCCAAGAAATTTTCCGGGTTGGTGATGTCTTTTTTGTTGACTATCTTCAGTGCAGCTAGGTTTCGGTAGTTCTTCTTATGATGGTTTATCATAAGATTTTCAGTTTCGGGAGTAATTTTACAGACATCCTTGCCTGTGTAGAAAGGGGTCTTCTTTTTCCGGGCCTCTAGCGAGGGACTTCGATGGCGTTTCTGGGATGTGGAGGGGGCGGTAGGTGAGGCAGGAGGCGGCATATCGGTCTTCATTGGAGAGGGGGGCGGTGTACTTTTAGGGGTGTTGCACGGGGAACAGAAAGGAGATGGATTAGGGGTAACGGGCTTATCTTTTGATAAGGGGGTCAGATTAGATTCCCTTACTGGTGGGGATGACTTTAATGGTGGGGGTGCACCTTTGGCTGGAGAGCGACGTTCTTTGGCTGGTGGAGTTTTTTTTTCCGTATTAATAGTAGTATCGGCAACCTTTTTTTTTTCCTCGTTTTTTTTTCCTTTTTTTTCCTCAGTTTTGCGCTCCTCGTCGAGAGACTTTTTAAGATTTAATAATTCTTTGTACTTTTCTCCACCTGGATCGTTACTGGTTTCTATCTCTAGTTGTTCCTCTTCGGTCATCACTTTAGCGTATGACTTCGGTGATTTCTTTCCAGTCACAATGTTCCATACGACTTTTTTTTTGGGAGATTCATTTTCTGTGTTGCATAAGTCCTCGAATTCCTCCGGGGTTACAGTTTCAGCTGTTGGTTTTGAGGAGGGAGTCTTTTTATCTGCTGCAACTTTCGGGGTCAAGTGTTCTAGCACTCTATTTTTGGGGTTAGGCTGGGCCGGTTTGATCCTTGTTGGGCAAGTGAAAGTTAAATGCCCAACCTCATTGCATATCCAACAAGCTGGACGTCTTCCAGCCACCACCACAGGTAATTTTTCTCCATTTGCTTCTATGTAGTACGGAACTTTTTTAAAAGCCGACTCGTTAAGCCACACGTCAAAAGACCATGTTCCGTTGAACTTGTCGACCGTAATAGCCGTTATTTCTCCGAACTTAAGTAAAAAGGCGCCTAAGTATTCCCCAGGAACCACAGCCGGAACTTCAAAAACTGAGATGGTCGTTCTCCTTCGACCCATGTATTCCATTCGCAGAATGTAGTCTTTAGTGATTATTTCTTGCTTCGAGAGTTCGATGCAGACTTCCTCGGTCTTAAAGAGACTATTCCAGGTGTTATAACCTTTACATTTCACGATACGTTCAGCACGTACTCCGGTCGTTGCAATTAATTTTGCGACAGTTTCTTTCGAGGACCTAATCAGTTTTTTTGACTTTCTATCCACTACGAACATCAAAATAGTCTTTTTCTGGAATTCCTCCAACCTTGGTAACTGTATAATTACTCCAGTTTCGGTCACGAAATCCGTGCAGTCTTTTGCCTTGGCGACAAAATCGTCAACGTCTATTTTAAGGGCGGGTGCCTTAATCCAGTCGGTTTTATCCGTAGGCTGAGATGGCTTCTCAACCACTTCAGAGGTCTCCGAAGGCGCACAGCTGGTAGTCGCCATGGCCGGAGAACGGTAAAAAAAAAATTAACAAACTCCAAATAAATAAAAATATAAGGAGTAAAAAAAGCAAGCAACAAATTTAACAATTAACGGTAGTAACAATAAATAACAATAATAACAATAATCACGGACTTACTGGCAGAGAAAAAATCACAGAGAGCTTTGTTGCTTCGCTAGACTATATTTATTTGTAAAAAATACAAAATTTGGCACAAGGCCTACAAGGGGGTGGGGAAAATGTTGACCTAACTGATATTCTTAACTTAACTAGTCACAATCACCAAAACAAATTTACTCCATGATATACCTACTTAAAACCCAAAAATGACAATATATACATGGAATTGGGAGTGGGGGAACAAGAATGATATATATATATACAATGAAAAAATAAATAAAATTAAGTGTTAGTATAAGAACCTCCCACTAAAGAAATGTGGCCGATAAGTAGTTTTGCCAGTCGAAAAAAGGCGATGCAGGTCACGAAAGTTTTATTCTCACACCTCCTTCGAAAATTACGAAAGGAGACCTGCATCTCTGACAAAACAACAGATCAGTCACCTAATAGGGGTCGGGAATGGGAATTAGAAAATAAAAGTCGGGGTAAAAAAAAAAAAAAAAAAAAAAAAGGGGGGGGGGAGAGGACGAAAAAAAAAGGGGGGCCTATGACAACTTACATACCGCTAGCTAAGCTAAAAAAAGGGAAGAAAAACAAAACATAACCTAATCTTGCCTAACCGGGTCAAATAAAAGGGTCAGTGTTCGGTTCGGCCACCCAATATTCTGCCTAAGGCACGTCCAAGTACCACTCAAAATTAGCTCCATTCAAACGACACAAACGCGCAACTTTCACCCACCTTTTGTTGAAATCTGCCGAAGGGAGTTTCACCTTCTCCAGCCTGACACGCATTTTCAAGCGAGACTGGAAAATGAGGACAAGCTGGGGAGCAGTGAAGGTCTCTTCCCCGTAGACTTCCTTCTGTCGTGTCGACCAAATCACTCCTCTCATGACTGCTAGTAAGCAAAGAAACACATAATGCTCCTCCCACTTCATGATTGGTGCCCAATTGCAGCATGTCGAAAAAGACTCCAAAACGAAGAACTGTCCGTTCAACATGCGAACCGTGTAGCCTTCAACTAACTCACACAGCGGGCGAACGATGGGGCAATGAAAGAAAACATGACTGGTCGTTTCCTCCCAGTCGCCGCATCGAACACAACTTGGTGTCTCTACTAATCCCGCTGCGTAAAGCTTTTTGCCGACCCAGAGTGCATTTCGTATTATCAGCCAGGTGAGTGATGCCTCGTAATTATCGAAGCATTTCAACCCAGGCGCCCAAGGCCAGATCAAGCGAAGTTCTCCCTTCGTAAGACCGAGCTCCTCAGTAATATCGTCACGAACAGATCCCCTCACCATAACCCGATATAGTGCTTTACGAGACAACACTCGGGTGTCAGAGAGGCTTTCTGACACCCTTAGAAGGTACTTCAAGGACTGTCGACACTCGCGATAAAAGGAGCACTCGCGTCGAGGTAAACGAAAAGCCTCACCCCCATGCAAGTGCACACTTTTCAAAGCCGGAAAGGCTTTCTTGGTGTCTTCCTTCCAGAATTCACCGTTTCCCTCACAAGGTGTACACATTCGGTCTAGGTAGTGTAAGCGAAGCGTATATTGACGAATCTCAACGCTTGGCATACCTAGACCGCCTTCAGACGGATGCAAGTAGCAGATCTCCCGGCGAACCATGGGCTGCTTTCCGCGCCACAAAAACGCGAAAAGAGCCTTCACTAGTTCAACTAGTGTGATCGCCGGCAGAGGGAGCACAGAAAGACGGTAGAGGATGAGAGGATAAATGTGAGAATTACACACCTCCGCTCTTCCTTTTAAAGTAAGATTTCTCAAAGACCACAGACGGGCTGCAGCCTTAACCGCTTTCAACACTTCCGACCAATTTTTCTCCAACTGGAGATCAGGACCAAACCAGACGCCGAGTATCTTGCAAGGCCCATCCGTCCAGCCAAAGGGCCCCTGAAGGGGAACACCCCTCCAGGCACCAATGCGTAAGCCAACAGACTTATCGCAGTTGATTTTGGCCCCTGTCACTTGTTCATACCGTCTTATTTCCATGTCGACGACCCTAATCTCAGCACTGCTCGTTACAAGCACAGTGACGTCGTCGGCATAGGCGGAGTACTTAATCATGGGGCAAGTACCAGACAAAGTAATCCCACGAAGGACCGGATTCACCCTAAGCCTGCGAAGGAAAGGCTCCAACGCAAGCACATAAAGCATCGGTGAAAGCGGACATCCCTGACGAATAGATCTGGACAAATCGAAAGGCTTTGACCTTATTCCATTCACTTCAACCAACGCACCGGGGTTAGCATAAAAGAGGCGAATCCAGGAGCGGAAATGGGGACCAAATCCAGCCGAAGACAAGACAGCCTCCAAGTAACGATGATCGACCCTATCGAATGCTTTGGACTGATCTAAATTGATCAGCGCGGCCTCAGTGTCGACTTTCTCTATGATCAAGCGTATCATGTGCAAATTATCTTGAATAGTCCGGCCCTTAACAGAACAAGTCTGTTCGGGACTTATTAGACGAAACAAGACAACCTGCAGACGATTAGCCAAGATCTTGGCCAAAATCTTTAACTCTGTATTTAACATTGTTAAGGGCCGGAAATTACCTATAC
The DNA here is from genome assembly GCA_963556195.1 of Sepiola atlantica. NCBI lineage: Eukaryota > Metazoa > Mollusca > Cephalopoda > Sepiida > Sepiolidae > Sepiola > Sepiola atlantica. The sequence continues at coordinate 112,952,668 of OY744523.1, read as the reverse complement.
CATCCCCACCACTCTTGTCCTTGCGGAGCAATTTGATGATACCCCTGGTAAAGTACTGGGGGATATACCCGTTCCTAAACCAGGAGTTAAACAACACAGCCAGCAGGGGGACAAAAATGGGCGACAACCTCAAATACAGTTCGTAAGGCAGTCCATCGATACCCGGAGACTTATCAAGGCCAACCTGCCTTAGGGCCTCCAGGACTTCATCCTCATTTATACACCCTTCGCACCTAGCTGCTTCGGTCGCCTCGAGACGAGAAAAGTCAGCTAAATAGGCGTCGAACTGAGCCATTGTCAGACCGGGCTCCTTGGTAAAAAGATCCTGAAAATAAGAGCGAAAACCCTCCAAAATCCCGTCGTTTGTAGTCACGAGACGCCCATCCGATAATGTGACACTGGCGATGTGTCGATCAGTAGACCGTCGACGTTCCTCCGCACGCAGTGACGCGGCCATGTTTGTCGCCTCGTGCGGCACTCTTTTTAACCTAGACCTAACTATCAATCCCTGATCTGCCTTGTTATCCAAGGAGTTCAGTTCCGTTTTAGCTACAGTAAAGGTAACGCTATCCCCCGCCTCCGCCGCCCGACTTAAACTAGTTTCTAGTGCCACTTTCGTTGCCCTAGATCTAAGGTTGAGTCGACGACTATAATCGGCAACGAAGGACCTAATAACGTTCTTAAGGTGGCCCCACCACTTATTCCCAATGATAGCACCCGTCAATTCCCTCTGTAATGTTAGTAAAAGCTGTTCCCGGAAGTCCTTCAAATCGAACAACGATGTGTTGAACTTCCAGTAACCAGCCAATCTAGGCTTAGGACTATCTAAGTTTACCCGCACCCGGACAAGCCTATGATCCGAGTAAACTATATTATGAAAACTTGGACAATCTAAAAGCCCTAAATCGACTCTCCTAATTAAGAACCGATCAAGGTAACTCGAAAGTTGCCCTAAATCGGAGCCGCGACTAGCAGTCCAAGTCCATACTACTTCACGGGGTTTCTCATTTCGGAATTTATCGACAAGATCGAACTTATCGATAAAGTCCCGAAATGCCTTAGCATCCCCGTTGCTGTTAGTTCCCCTACGTTTTCCCAAGCGATCTAAATCGGGATCCAAGACCGCGTTCCAGTCTCCCGCTAGAATTATCCGACGCGACGTATCCATAAAGGGCTCGATCCGCCGAAAAAAAGGAACCCGCTCAGAACTGGCGTTGGGCGCATAAACCCCAATAAGCCGAAAAGCCACATCCTTTACGGTAACATCAAGAACGCACAGCCTTCCCTCAGGATCTGCATAGATTGGGTCACACGTCGCATTCAGTGTGCGCTTAACTAGCCAGGAAACCCCTCTTGAGTGAGTATCAAAGTACGCTGAATAGAGCTGAAAGTCTCTAGTCAGCGCACCCTGATAATCACTGGGAATAAAGTGGGTCTCCTGCAAACAACATACATCCACGCCGAGTCGCTGAAGGTCACGTACTACTCGAAGTTTACGAGCTGTGTCCCTCAACCCTCGGCCATTTAGGCTTGCTAATCTGAGTGCCATTCTAGTGCTCTTAGAGTTGGGAACCCGAAACGAACATTGATGCATTTAAGACACCGACAGATGAACCCAGAGAACCTTGTCCCAATTCATTTGAGACGAGACCGTCCGGGGCCACACCGCCAATGTCTAAGGGGAAAGTTAGTTTTAATGCCCTGTAGAGTGTAGGATGGATACGAATAGGGACCCTCCCAACACAAGATTTTTGCAGTAATACTACTTCTTCATCGTTAAAGAAAGCGAGAGGAGGCGATATATTAAAGGCGTTATTCGCTTCCTCCATCATATTCCAAACCCCTTTAGCTTTGTCTCTTGATCTAACCACAGATAAAAGTCTTTGTGCATCCAAGAAATTTTCCGGGTTGGTAATGTCTTTTTTGTGTACCATCTTTAGTGTAGCTAGGTTTCGGTAGTTCTTCTTATGATGGTTTATCATAAGATTTTCAGTTTCGGGAGTAATTTTACAGACATCCTTGCCTGTGTAGAAAGGGGTCTTCTTTTTCCGAGCCTCTAGCGAGGGACTTCGATGGCGTTTCTGGGATGTGGAGGGGGCGGTGGGTGAGGCAGGAGGCGGCATATCGGTCTTCATTGGAGAGGGGGGCGGTGTACTTTTAGGAGTGTTGCACGGGGAACAGAAAGGAGATGGATTAGGGGTAACGGGCTTATCTTTTGATAAGGGGGTCAGATTAGATTCCCTTACTGGTGGGGATGACTTTAATGGTGGGGGTGCACCTTTGGCTGGAGAGCGACGTTCTTTGGCCGGGGGAGTTTTTTTTTTTCCGCATTACTTGTGGTTTCGGAAACCATTTTTTTTCCTTCGTTTTTTTTTTCCTTTTTTTCTTCAGATTTGCGCTCCTCGTCGAGAGACTTTTTAAGATTTAATAATTCTTTGTACTTTTCTCCACCTGGATCGTTACTGGTTTCTATCTCTAGTTGTTCCTCTTCGGTCATCACTTGAGCGTATGACTTCGGTGATTTCTTTCCAGTCACAATGTTCCATACGACTTTTTTTTTGGGAGATTCATTTTCTGTGTTGCATAAGTCCTCGAATTCCTCCGGGGTTACAGTTTCAGCTGTTGGTTTTGAGGAGGGAGTCTTTTTATCTGCTGCAACTTTCGGGGTCAAGTGTTCTAGCACTCTATTCTTGGGGTTAGGCTGGGCCGGTTTGATCCTTGTTGGGCAAGTGAAAGTTAAATGCCCAACCTCATTGCATATCCAACAAGCTGGACGTCTTCCAGCCACCACCACAGGTAATTTTTCTCCATTTGCTTCTATGTAGTACGGAACTTTTTTAAAAGCCGACTCGTTAAGCCACACGTCAAAAGACCATGTTCCGTTGAACTTGTCGACCGTAATAGCCGTTATTTCTCCGAACTTAAGTAAAAAGGCGCCTAAGTATTCCCCAGGAACCACAGCCGGAACTTCAAAAACTGAGATGGTCGTTCTCCTTCGACCCATGTATTCCATTCGCAGAATGTAGTCTTTCGTTATTATTTCTTTCTTCGAGAGTTCGATGCAGACTTCCTCTGTCTTAAAGAGACTATTCCAGGTGTTATAGCCTTTACATTTCACGATACGTTCAGCACGTACTCCGGTCGTTGCAATTAATTTTGCGACAGTTTCTTTCGAGGACCTAATCAGTTTTTTGGACTTTCTGTCCACTACGAACATTAATATCGTTTTTTTCTGGAATTCCTCCAACCTTGGTAACTGTATGATTACTCCAGTTTCAGTCACGAAATCCGTGCAGTCTTTTGCTTTGGCGATAAAATCGTCAACGTCAATTTTAAGGGCGGGTGCCTTAATCCAATCCGTTTTATCCGTAGGCTGAGATGGCTTCTCAACCACTTCAGAGGTCTCCGAAGGCGCACAGCTGGCAGTAGCCATGGCCGGAGAACGGTAGAAAAAAAATTAACAAACTCCAAATAAATAAAAATATAAGGAGTAACAAAAAGCAAGCAACAAATTTAACAAATAACGGTAGTAACAATAAATAACAATAATAACAATAATCACGGACTTACTGGCAGAGAAAAAATCACACAGAGCTTTGTTGCTTAGCTAGACAAATAGTGTTTTAACATTCACTCTTAATATACACGAATGTAGAACATTCCATTATTACTCCAAGGGGGAGACAGGCATCAATTATCTTTGTTACTACATTGAGCATTACTTTAATTTGATATTGACCCTTCTCAATTTAAGTCGAACTTTTTTAATCGGGAGTCATATTTTTATTACGATAGTGATCTTTTTTACTTAAAAATTTCGCGGTATTATTATTTGAAATCGATTTTTATCTAATTTGGAGTGAATCCGTTTAAATTACAATAATTTAAAGTTGAGTATTTTTAATTTCAGCTTTTAGAAAATTGTAAGTTAAAAGTTATTAAATTTGAATTTGAACGTTTTGAATTCGGAGATAGCATTTTCTATTCTGACAATGCAATGCCTATAACACAAAAAGACATATGTATCAGTTACATGAATGTGACGTCAGCAGGCTGTTATACTAGTACATCTTTAGTCAAGAAAATTTTATAGCTTTACATAATTGAATAGAAGTGTATTTCGAAACACTTATGTTAGTTGGGCGCATTTTCAATTGAACCATATATATATATTTGAACGCTTCTTTCATCACCTTACCTTGGGTATTTTTTCTCAACGAGAACGGCTGGTAGTGTTATGTTTACTCGTTGTTGTTTCTATTAGTTTAAACAAATAAAATATGAGTAAAGACAGCGGAGGGTTGTGGCGCCTTTTTTCAAAAAAATATATGTTGAGAGTTACTTCTCATTTAATTTTAGTTATAGAAAACCTCGATACCTGCCTTTTAAGAAATTTTTCAAATATTGCATCGTAAGAAAGATGAGATAAGTAATAGGTCGGTATTTTTTGCATATACCTACTTGCTTTCCTTTGTGTTTCTAGAGAGCAGGTGTTTTATTTGAAGATTTACCTGTCGAAGATTTGTTTACGTACTATCATATGTTGCATATCGTTTTGAAACTGTTACCATTCACAGATTTCTTTTACCGTATCGTACATGTTCTATTATTTTCTCGTATATTTCCGTTCGTCCATTTTTGTTCAAAAGCGTGTTGGCTATCCATATTTTACAATCATAAACATCCTTGTTACTTCCTTCACTTTCATACTTTCACGTGATTGACACGGAACGTTCGGCTCTCAAGGTGGGTTGATGTAAGCCACGCGACCAATCGGTCGCTTACTGGCTGAGGTAAATAGAATTTGTCCAGGTGACGCCGAGTGTACTTGCCTAAGTATATAAAGCGGTGCGAAACGCGATTTTATCAGTAGAGTCAGTCAAAGGAGTCAAGAAAGTCAGTCAAGAGAGTCAGTCAAAGGAGATCAGAAAAAGTAGACGCAAGATTCAGGCGTAGTTTTGAGAACATCGCGCTTGTCTCTCTCGCCTGAATTACTTTTCTAAAAACCAGGAAAAGTAAAGTCTTCCGGAGTTGATATTACGTCAGGGCGAAGGAAAACGGTAGGTATCTTTCCAGCCAGACCAACGAATAATACAGACGTGTAAATGACGCAGTTTTAATTCACTGGCCATTGGTTAATTACAGAATGAACCGCCATTTATCATGCTGTTGTGTTAAGAATTTCCCAGATGACGAACACATGATGACGGATAAAGATGGCGTCCTGACAACACATAGGGGAACTAGGACCAGCAGTAAACACAAGGTGTATCTATAAATTACAAGTTGACTAAATGACGACAAACGAAACAAACTCGTAATACAACATTCAGTACGGTTTTATTTGTTTCTGTAACTTTATCTTTATAAAGCATGGATGTTTACAAGCGAACATTATAACTGTCCAGATTTTGACTTTTCTTCTCGACAAAGAGGGGAGGGGGATCCAAGTCAAGGGAAACAGTCGGGTCTGGACCCTTCAGTGTTTTGCGAAAATACTACGTCGTCTTCGAGATCTCGACACGTGTCAAGGGTCTAGTAACAATAAACGTATTACTAGCACGCTATCTGGCTGAGAAGATCTCGTCACTGGTTACATTGATTGGAAACGTCCTATTTTCCCCACATATAGCAGATTTGTAAAGAACGTTCGTTTTTATAAGAATTACGGGTTAGTCTAACGACGGACACGTCCGTCTTTATCTAAGTAATAATACTTGAGCTGAAATTAAAAAATAAAAGGTCGGTGGCCGTTTTTATAACCGCCCCCCATTATATGCGGGCACAAGTCTGCTACGAATATGCAAGTTTATGGTCAGAGCCTATCAACTGATAACTGTCTCGTTCTAAGACAATCCCCTCCTTTTCCCCACAAAACATTGGACAGCCTGGGAGAAATAACGAATGTAAAACTTAAATTATATATCAAATGTGTTTGTCTGATGTTTTATATGCAGTTATTTGTACTCGAGATTTTTTTACTTGCGTATTTTTCTTTGAGATAATATAATGATTTCTCATCACGATTCGTTATGAAATCATAATATAAATAATTGGAGTATATATGTTTACGGCAAAAACCTCTTCATGTTGCGTGCATTGAAATCTATTTTTTGGCAAGAGAGCTGAATTTATTCTCCATCATCAACTCAAACATATTTCTTCTACGAATGCCCATTGTAATCTGTTGATTAATTTCCTGTGATCTTTACATTTTTTGTCTCATCCTACATTTACTTATGCGTAGCATCAAATCTGAACTTTTTATCAATAACCCATAATTTGCATTGTGTTATTTTTTTCGAAAAACTGTTCCCATCGACCTTGTTACTTATATTTATGAAATAGGAATATGAGAGGTGAGTGAGACGATAAGTGGGGAGATAGGAGTAACAGGATGACTTGAATAAATAAATGTCGTAAATAATGAGTCGACCAGTAAACGGTCGATTCTCTGCTTAGTCACCGTTGTAAGAAGGGTTTTCATTGGATGACGTAGATATAGTTTTAGGTTTGAAAGGTAAAAATATATGTTCTGTTGTAACTGACATCTCACCACAATTTATTACTTACATTGTTTTTATTCGAACTATTGCCTCCACTAACGTACATATATATATGTATATATATACATATATATATATAAAGAAGAGAAAGGGCGAATGACATAAGAATTTGAGAGCGGAGAGTAAGAAGAGGATGCAAATAAATAAATGATGGAAATAATGGGTAAACCCGTAAATGCTCGTCCGTCTGATCAGTCACGATGCCAACAATGTTTTTTTTGTTAAATTACATAAATATGGTTTGATTTAGAAGTAGCAGCAGTTGTTGGTGTAAAACAGTGTGTTTATTTTTGTCGTAAACTAACATCGCTCCATCAATCCATTATTCACATTGCTTCTCTTCGGACTATTGTTCTCATCAACGCTCATATTTTTATTTGTGCTAGTTTTCAATAATCAGTACCCAAATGTAAGTACATAAGTAACAGCGTATACACATACTAAGCATCATCTATATAATACTAAAACGCTTGCTTGTTTGCACATTGGATATATTAGATCGTAGGAGGAATTGCAAATAGGACGGTAATTCGGAAGAAGAGATTAAGAGCATGCGTAAACAAATAAATCACATTAATATGAGTAAACAAATAAACTGTATTATGTTTGGTCAGACGTAAATCTAGTTTTATTCAACAGCAGCAGCGTATAAGACAAAAACACTGTGTTTATTTTTGTAGTAAGTCCGCTGCCTTTTTTGTGAAATCTTACTTATTCCCTTTAAAATGAAAGCAGATAGTAAATTTATTCTATAACTGACTGGATGTTCTTTAAAAAATCTATTCACCTATTATCTAATTAACTTAAAAATCCGTTAAAATACACACTGACGTACAAAGTACTATTTTTGACCAGACAGGCTACGAGTCGTCTAATCAATCGTTTAATTAAATCAACAGAATTTATAGTTTGAAGTCGTTGAGACAATTTCCCTTAATGTCATTATCGAAATTCGAACCACTTTTGAAATTTATGGTTATTATGTTAATGAATACTAAGCCGTGATTGGTAAAATGATTTTATGTAAGGCCATGTTTCAAATAATTATTCAAATAAAAATTGACGAATGACACAATACAAACAGGTGGGCATGTAATAGATCTTACTCGTGGCTAGCTGAATAAGTAAATCATGATCAAATTCATTACGAATGTATGACGCAACCCACCGGCCGGTAATGAGTGTGGAATAGAATTAATAACCGTTATTGCGAGAAATATTTCAGCTACGTAGAAGTTTAAAATACGTACGTGGGAAATTAAATACACTAGACGCACCAGGGAAAAACTATACAGGATTCATAGATATCTTAAAAAGATGAAAAATCTTGTAACTTCTAAGATTAGAGCCAAATATTATTCTATTACGATGAGATAAATGAAAAAAACAAAATATTTTGTAATTGAACTTTTTTCATGGCTGGTCAACAGATAAAATAAAAATAAAAATTAGTATCATAATATTAAAGGTAGGTTATCAGATGAAGTTTTGGAGAATGGCGCCAGAACTATCGTCCAAATGTCGACTGCTCCGTTTTAATACTAAATTAACTAATGATTAAAAGTATATATTAAACAATATTAATTTCGGAAACGAGTGACATATGCATGTTTCTTATTAAATATTATGTTGCAAATTCTGAGTAAGAAAAATTAAGTCAAAGTTTTTGCCCTTGAAGTTTATATATATATATATAAAAAATATTTAATTTATTTATCAGTCATTAGACTAATCCAACAAATCCATTTAAACGACCTCAAACCTTTATATTTCCAACAAAGTTACCTCCCTTAGATCCAGCAATTTCTTTATTAAAATCACTTCGGGTCGTCTAAAAGAATTTTAACACGATATTAATTAACGGTTTACCCTTTAACCTCTTTTTTTATCCCTCCTTTTAGAACGCACATCTTCAAACCCAAAACCAGTAACGTCCAATGATACAAATTCATAAAATTGGCTCACGGGAATTACATAGAAACTTTTTTATTTTTTATTTTTTATTTTTTATTTTTCATTTTTTATTTTGATTTTGATTTTCAAATTTTATTTTTATTTTTATTTTTATTTTTATTTTTATTTTTATTTTCATTTTTATTTTTATTTTCATTTTTATTCTCTTCAATTTTATATTCTTATATCTCTCCATATCTCCTCCGGTTTTAAATCTCGACAGTTTCATTACACTAAATTTAAATTCAAACAAACATACACAACACGCTGAGCAAATAACGCGTCCCAACGAGAGTGTCATGCGACTTCACATTTCAAAAACAGATGACAACAGAAGCTGAAGAGAGTCGGATGGCTAAGACTTTCCGTGCTTGAAACCGACGGTTCAAATGTTGTACTCATTTTTCTGTACAACAATAAATAAATTTATATATATATATATATATATATATATATATATATATATATATATATATTTAAAGTCATAAGTAATAATCATTTCTAAGTGACAGCTATCCGGAGGATGAAGATTCAATCTTCAGTGCTATACTAAGGATACAATTACGAATTTCTAAAGACGTCTATCTTCTAGTCGGTCATGGCTGCCGGAACAAGAGCAATCTACCCCTGTACATAAAAGCAAGTATTCTGTACAAACAATCATATAGATTCCTAAGTTCGACATACAAATTCCCGAGCTCGACAAGAAACACCTGAAAAGCTCGGAAGGGACATTCACCAGCACGTTTAAAGTGTAGCATCCAAGATGAGAACAGTAGTTCGAATAATAACATGATATTCACACGGTTTTAATATATACGCTCACATATGTATAAGCTATGTTCCAGTGGAATTTTTTTAATTCATTGTTTTTATAGAAGGAATGTAATACATTGTATCTTAAAATTATTTTTAAATACATATTTAATAACATTTTTCATGTTAGTCTTAATTCTTTTAAACCTGTTTAATGTTTACATTTTTCTTTGGACTAAATTTTTATTTTTGATCGAAGGAGTCAGTTTTATCTTTGAAAATAGCTATTGCGTAATATGTGTGTGGACGCACGTCAATTTTTTTCTCACAATGATTATAAATCTTTCACTACCATCACGTGCTAGCCATGACACCATACAAAGCACCGGGATTATTTACTGAAATCTTAGAACAAGACCACGGACATATCACACGTAGTTTCAAAGTTATTAATCAGTCCTAATTGTAAGTTTATAAGAACTATGCGTTACGAAATAACTGCTTTATTTCGAAGAATACAATATGAAAACAAAATGGCCGTAACCCTCTATCTATCTATCTATCTATCTATCTACATAGTACAAAAGATGTGAGCACCGTTAATGTTTGTTTGTACATGAAAAGTTTTAATGGTAGGGAAGGGGGAATGGCGTCAAGAAATGCAAATACTAATGATGTAAATAATTAAAAAGAGAAAGAATGATTAGATTAGTAGATGAGAGATAAGGAGATCGGATATAGAAATCGGCGATAGAAGACAGGAGTGAGAATGGAGAGAGAAAAAAGAGTAGGTGAGAAATGGGAGGAAGAGAGAAAATGGCGAAGAGAGAGAGAAATGGAGAAAGAGAATATATTATAACAGCACTGTGTATCATTTGAATTTATGAACATTGGACGTGTTGTTAGAAATTAATTTTGATAATTTAAATCTTATTTTCTGTAGAAATCTTTGGATTTTTTACTTTCATTACTCACCTATTTATATTTTATGATTTATCATTTTTTTTACTGTTTCTATTTTTATACGAAACTAAATGTTTTAAAGATAACATGAGACGCTAAATTAAATAGTTAAGTTTTGACTGAGACTCGTACAACCATCCTCGTTTCCACAAAGAATTATGTGGCTATTATTCCTTTACGTCAGGATCTGTATATCATCCAAAAGAAAAAAAGCACTAGTTCAGTACACAGAAGAGTCCCACGTGTTTTCAGCTGAGAGAAATAAGAAAACATTCGTTCATATTGCTAATACTTTAAACTAACCATTCGGCATTCTTTCGGTCTAGCTTTTTGAGATGGAAACCTTTTATGATAAGTTAGGAACATTGGTGGTAAACCTTTATCAATAATTTTTCAAACTTAAAACTGACTAGTAGACATTGTGTCTATCTCACTTTTTAAGATCGAGTCGTTTTTATATTTATTTTATATATAATTGATGCATAGTGCATGTAAGTTTATTTTTCATTAATAATTTGTTGGTTGACGCCAATATTGTAAGTATTCAACTTTTTTTTACCATTCCTAGATTTTGGTATAACATTACTTGTCTTTGTTGATCTATTTTTTCTTAGGTAAAACCAATTTCAGAAATATCCTTTTCGTCAGTATTTATATTGTGAATTCAGTCATTTCTTGTTTTACATGACGCCCGTATAGGGGATTATATGCAACTTTGAATGTGATTCACCTTTTCTATTTTCAAACAAGACTATTTTGAGTTCTTAATTCTTTTTTTTTTTTCGAGAATTACTTCTGAGCGTCGAATTTATCTTAAAAGGGAAATTTTCTGGACATTGTCGAACAGTGCGTTGTTAGTCTATTGATTATCTCACAGCAACTTGAAACATTGATACTGCATAACTTGTAACTGCATAACTTGTCTAACTGCATAACTTGTCTAACTGCATATTTTCCTTTATTTATATCTATCTATTTGTCTAATGCAATAGTCGCCAACCTTTTATAACCGGAGACCGGTTAATGCTTGACAATTTTACCACTGCTCGGGTGTACTTTAAGGTTGTTATTTTTAAACAGCTGAATAAAGTTATCAGTTTGAACAATCAGATAAGTTTGCTGCATGTTTGCGTGCCCACTTAGACTTACAAGTTCTCCTCCTCTTCTCTTCCCCCATCCTTTCGTATGAGACCACTGCACTAACGCTCTCTGACTGTAGTCGCTATGGACACCCTAAAACGTGCCTTTAAAATAAGATACAGATACATCACAAAACATATTTTCCAAAATACTAGATCTGAAATAAAGAAAAAAAGATCAAATTCAGACAGTAAATAAAATGGAAATAATTTACTAAGTCTTGTGGATCCAGCACCAATTGATCCGCGGATCAGTAACTGGCCTCCGCCGCGGCCCGGTAGTTGGGGATCACTCGTCTAATGTATAATGTATATACGTTCACCAAACAGATCACATGATATCCAAAGACAGACTACTATTCTCGCTAGGTATTCTTCAACCGAAGTCCCCGTCTCTTAAATAGGCCGCCCTACTTTTACTCTACAATAATCTTGAAAGTAACCATTCTGTTAAACATTTTTCTCATGTTTTAATATTTCATGAAATTCTCAAAAACATAAAGTTATTATAAAGTACTCGGCGACGAATCCCACAGAAATGTCCACTTGTACTTATTCAGTTTGTATCAGCTTTTTGGAGAGCGATGGAAGAGTCTGTTTTTTCTCAGGATATTTTTTTAAAAAGTTGATTGGAACAGAGGGTACGACGTCGATTCCCTTTAAGTTCGCGCCTATTATCCTTTCTTACAACTCCTCCGAGAATAGGTTGATTAGAAACAATGATTGTTATCGATGGTCATAAACGAAAATAAAAAGATTTTCGAAATCAATATCGACGAGGAATTGGCACGTGGATTATTGGTAGTTCGTCGCCACGAAGTCACATTATCAGATTCCAAACGAGAAACAGCGAACATTAAAGACGAAAGCTGAAGCGTATCTATTTTTACGATCGACGCTATCGGAGTTGTACAAATTACAAATGAACAGATTTTTTCTAACATTTTGTGGACATTTTGTGGCACCAGATGAAACATAGGTGGGGGAGAGTGGAAGCGAGTATTTTCTTCTTGCTTATTTATATAATTATTGTTCAAAGAGTAAAATAAATGAAATGTCACATGGATAACAACAAAAGTGACTATACTTCTACTGGGAATATATATTAAATGTGAGATGATCAACGTTTGTTTCCGTAAAGCTCTTTTTCCTATACATTATAATAAAACAAAATACATGCTAAAATATCAAATAAATAAATAAAAAACAGTTTACAGCAACCGTTGAATAAATATATAATGGGGATAGAAATTAAAGTCATCGTACTTTTATTATATTATACACAAGTAATTCTACGTAAAGAAATGTTCTCCATGATGTTTTATATGTGTTCGTGTTAAAGTGTATATATGTGTAATTATCGTTATAGATGTATTCGTTTATATCTGTGCATGGGTGTGCATATGTTCTATTAGAACTTATATGGGTGCATATGAAATTGGTGCATTTGAGATTATTCGGTGATATGTTTATGTATTTATCGAAAGGGTTTATATTTAAGGGTCAACAATGTCATATGATCGGCATATGTATGTATGTATAAGTTAAACAGGGATATATAATTGTGCGTATGTTTTAGCATGTGTATAGAAATGTAGATATATTCTTTTATGCATGTGTGTTGCGTGCGTCGATGTGTTTGCCATGTTATGTAAGATCTCAGAACGGTAACATGAAGGTGGAATTGTAATTTTAGAGTTGAAGATGAAATGTAAGTGACATGTTTTGACACCTCACTCCCTCCAACAGTTATGTAAAATGTGATTGTCTGAAATCTTTATCTCTGACTCGTTTGGAAAAAATATTTTCATTACAAATCTGACCCCGAAAACTTGAACATAATTTAATTTATTTAGGCCATTTTATATGTTTATATAATACATATTTATAAAACTCGACCTTGTAATAGGCACTGTTAAAACAATATTTATTTAAAGTTTATATTATCAATATATTTTCACTTATTTAATAATTTATATATATATATATATATATATATATATATATATATATATATAATTATAAATATTTGTTTATCTACATCCTATACGTTTCATTCTTTCGTGAATTGTCAGTGTAGAGATAATTATTAATACCGATCGCAGGATTCAAAACCTCGGAACACGAGCCATGTTTCAACTCAAATTCCTACCACTTAACCCACATGGCCACTGTGAACAACTAGATAAAACAGCGAGACTTAAAGCCTATTATAGGCATCTGTCGTCAGCAGTATTAAACTAATGAAGGAGCATGCATTATAGCAACGACGACTGCTGTGTTTAGACTACTTAATACCGTGTCCAGCCTAAATTGGGGGGACAAATAATTATAAATATTTGTTTATCTACATACGTATACGCTTCATCCTTTCGGGAATCGTCAGTGTAGAGATAATTATTCTTACAGATCGCAGGATTCGAAATCCTGGAATATATATATATATATATATATATATATATATATATATATATATATATATATATATATATATATATATATATATATATTGTTATCAAAATCTATTACATGATTTCAATTATAGAAAATGTCTCAAATTTAAGGCTTAATTTTCAGGAGTGTTGAGAAGAAATTAAAATTCAATCTTGCTGAATTTGTGTTGAATCACGATGGATGAAGTTCAATGCAAATCTTCAATATTTTAATTTTCAACTAGGAGATTGTGCCCATATGATTCGCTTTGTACTCCTTTAAATACTTTTTAAAAACTGAAATTGGGTGCGTATATATAAATTGATATTTCATTCATAAGAAATTACAGGAAAATAGGAGAATCTGAAATTTAATGAAAGGCCTTTATTTGCGCAGTTGTATGGCACTAAAGTAAACTATATATATATATATATATATATATATATATATATATATATATATATTAAAGTTAGGTATATGTACATATGTATATATTTATGGGCACAGAATTATCTCCTAAACTAATGAAAAGATCATTATGAATATTTAAAGATGTATTTTAGCCAACACGATGACTAACATGGAAACCATTTTTTTATAAACTTCAACATTTAGGGGGTGCATGTATATAAAGTGTTGTATGTATATACACACACACACACACACATATATATATATATATATATATGTGTATCGAGGCAGCATTTTTTCTTTAAGACACGTATTATTAAAAATAACCGACAATTTTTTTCTGGCTATTTTAGTGTTGATCCCTTCAATTTTCCGGATTAAAATCTTAATATATATATATATATATATATATATATATTTAGACTTTCTCCTTTGTAAATCTTCTTCGTGATGGTCTCAAACCGTCGAGCTATATTTCTTGTTCTAGGTGGCAATCCGTAGAGTATTTACCCGATTGTTCTTAATTCGGCCATTTTTTCTCGAGCGCTTTCGACCTTCTGAGTCGTCTTCAGGAGTAGTTTTTTTAAATAAGAAGACTTGAGTTAATGTTTTATAGGTATCGTTAAGGGCGAATGAAAGAAAAGTATATATATATATATATATATATATATATATATATATATATATATATTAAATGAATAAAATCAGTTTTACATAAATATATGTTTTAGACTGTCGCCGAGAAATACCCTTCTCTTTTCTCTTTTCTCTTTTCTCTTTTCCTCTTCATCTTGTTTGTGTTAAAAATTGCAAGTACACCTCTTCGTGGTCCCAAAAGAATATGTATCGCTTGGTGCTGTGGACGAACTTGAAGAAAGTGAAATTCATGTGTTAAGCGCGGCCATGCTGATATGCATTTAAAGACAGAGTCACACAACCATTAGGAAAACGTTTTAATTTTTTATTTTTATATATCTATCATTATATTTGACTGAACAAAATTGATAACTATTGTTTATCGGTTCGTCTATTCATAGTTAAAATTATTTGTATTCTTCTTATTTATATTAGAGCTACATATTTTAACAGGAAAATCAGCATTTAAGGTGTTAATTCTCGCAGTTTATTTCAATATGGGCTGACTCACCGTGTCACTCAAAATGCATATTTTTAGACAGCCAATAATTTTGATTGACCACTTTTGTCGAATGCGTATTTTTATATAATTACTAGTAAGGCTACGCGGCCTTGCCCGGTGCCATAAAATAGAAGAAAGTAAATCAACGCCGAGAAAAAACAAATGGTCACGGTCAATTCCTAATTTCTCCCGTTCTATTTCAACATATTAAGAAGATACGGGATGTTGATGAATTCATTAGTCAGCAGAGACTTACTATATATCCTTTATCAAAAGTAATACTGAAATCTTACAATTTTAGATCCCAGAAAATTGTCCCGGTAAATTACTAATGTATTCTCCATCTAAAATTAAAAATGAATAAAAACAAATAAATGAAAAAAATGGATGAAATAATGAATTAAAAAATGAAAGAAAAAATCAATAGAAATAAATGAATGAAGAAATTTAATTAAAAAATAAAAGTGAAAAGATGAAAACAAAAAGAATGAAATAATGAATTTAAAACAAATAAAGAAAACTGAATGAATAAAAACGAATGAAAAAAGTAAATTAAAAAACAAATGAAATAAGTGAATAAACAAATTGAATGAAAAAGTGAATGAAAAAATGAGTGAACAGTTAAACGACAAAAAATTTAATGAAAAAAATGAATAAAAATTCAATGGAAAAATAGAAAATAAATTTTTAAATGAACGAAAAGCTGAATGAAAAACTGAAAAGAATTACTGAAATGGAAAATGAATGAAAAAAATGAATGGAAAACTGATGAAAACTTAATTTTTTAAATTGAATGAAAAAAAGTACACTTTCCCAAACCTCCGACACAGACTACTTCACTACAAAAGCATCTTTAGAAGAGGTGCGGCTGTGATTGAAGAACCTTTGCTAAACGAGAGACTCATGTTCACAAGAGGTGCGGATGTAGCTTGCGCAACCTTTGCTTCACTACAGACTCACATTCAGAACAGGTGCCGCTGTAGATTAAGCAACCTTTGCCGCACTACAGACTAAAATTCACAAGAGGTGCGGCTGTGGATTGACAAACCATTGCCTCACTACGGACTCATGTTCAAAAGAGGTTCGGCTATATTTATAATAGTATCTTCCCGGGCAACGCCGAGTTTCTTATTATCCCTTTCTTCATCTAGCATACAGGCAACGCGTGTTCTATGTAGGAGTGCTCTATCAATATTGATAACCCCCGGACAACACCAAGTAAACACATTTGCTCTATCATGGATACTGATCACTTTAGATTAACTTATTCCGCTTCCAAATATCTCAGGCAACATTGAGTTAACAGAAGATAGTAGTTCATTCTGTTTGATAACGCTGTGTTCAAACACACCAGCTCTATCACGGATGTTAATCACTTTCGATTATAATATCACATATTGTTACGCTACTGAAACAACCTAAATAAAATTAAGGATGCCTCCAGAGCACTACTAAAACTATCCTGCTCCATCTAGGGTATTGAGCACTTTACATAAATGTATGCCACTAAACTACTCCCGGGCAACACCGAGTTAAAAAAGACAAAGAGGTTGTTTCTCCCGGAAAACGCTGTTTTCATATACAACTGCTCTATCTCGGATGTTGGTCAATTTTGGATTCCTATATGTCATTTACATTTATTCTCCCAATTTTAGGAGGCCTCCAAAGTGCTACTGCAACAACCAAATAAATTAAGGATGCCTCTTGAGCACTACTAAAAGCATCCTTTCCTAGTTTCTTACCTTCCTCCATTTGAAAACAAAATACGTTAAGAAACGTTAAATAAAATAAAGAGGGTTTTTTTTCCGGAAGTAATGACTCCGCATGTTCAAATGATTACATAATTACATAGACATTTGGTGAAAAATGACTAGAAAACTCGACCCCCACTGACGTAATCTGCTGGATAGCCCCTTAGGGAGGCATTTAAAGATTTGAGAGTACTGCCATTATCTTCATTGGTTAATGTTACATAAACATACACGTTTAGATTTGATCTAGATTCTTTAACCTTTTTTCTATAGAGCACACACACACACAGACATTGAGTTTTATATAGAGAGATTTTTATTCTTCTGATATGTCACCTCTCATAATAAAATACCTATCACAATAATCAAATTATTTAACAGTAATAATAGGATTAACGTGTTTGAAGATGAGAATTATGTCTACATATCTGCATCCGTTTATATATAAGAAGAATTTACGAAACATAGAAGTTAGTACAGTTGGTGTATAAACATTCAGTTGAGCGTTTTCACTTTATTGGAATACACACTTTTAAACTGTCTCGCTATCTTGAATTTAATTTTAGCTGGTATATGTTTTGGGTCAACTGTCTGACTATGACTTTTATTGAAATATTAATTCATTAACTATTCAAGAATCCATAAGCGGCCTCGTCGTTTATATACGACTTTATGACCTTTCACTGTTCATCCCCCTTTTCCAGGTGTTTGTGGGTCATCTGTAATCTATATTAAAGCCGTGCCAACAGCCTTAACTAAACATTATTTCAAAGTCTCTTTCCCATAACCTATTATGTGATCGATTCGGCTAATCACGTTGTATTATTGTTCAACCCGACCCTAACTCTCTGAAAGTATTGCAAATTTTGAGCATATAGAATGAGTTGTAAAATGTATCTGTCATGAATAAATGTCTGAGGTTGCAGTGTTATACCATTCTTCAAGTTTAAAGCTAAACGTTCCAATTAACATCTAATATATTAAATCAATTCAGTCTATTTCGAGAAATTTCTCAGCGATTGCTTTGAATCAGACAAACTGATATTTGATTTTGCCTAAGCAATTTGTTTTTTTTATTCCGCCATGTTTATTACATCAAAATAATATATCTCAGATGAGTTTATTTTTTAAAAATATTTATATTGGCTAGGAAGATAGTTAGAATGGAAACAGGAAAATAAAAACCAACTTCACACATTGATTATTCTCTTTAAATGATTTATCTCTTATTACTATTTTATATCATAATCGTACGTAAACTACTATTCCTAACAACTACTTACAATAGCGTTTCACTTCAATGCTACAAGCTGCATATCACTTTTTCTACTTTAACACGTTATTTAACTGACAATAAAATCGTTTCAATTTACAAAAAGCCACACGTTTATAGAACAGTAATTAACTGACACAATCAAATATTGGTTTTATCATAAGTTACATCGTAACTAGAATTCAGACCGTAATGGGCAGGTAAGTTTTCTCATATCGACATACATATAAAAGATTTTTTAAATGTTGACTAAAAGAAAAACGAAAATATTAAACATATCAAAATCTACTTTCACTCTTAAGAATGCCGCTTTACAAATAAAAACAAATACATTCTCTTCTCCGATGTCGGCCTTTTAACGTAAACCACTTTAACAAATCGTTGCTTTAGGAACAAAAAAAAATACAGTACTGTTTTTGTTATATTTAGAGAGATGAATACAGCGAGAGAGAGAGAGGATCGTTTTTTATTTACATTATTTTACAAAACAGAATTATCTGTTAATAATTTGTTATCTAATAATAATAATAATAATAATAATAATAATAATGATAATGATAATGATAATAATAATTATAATGATAATGATGATGATGATAATAATGATGATGATGATAACGACGACAACAACAGCAGCAGCAACAGCAACAACAACAACAATAACAATAATAATAATAATAATAATAATAATAATAATAATAATAATAATAATAATAATAATAATAATAGACATAAAGAAAAAAGGAATTGGAAAAGCTGATAAATACGACCAGAATCTTCAGCCAGGAAATTCAAATGAAATTCGGAATTGAAAGGTGCGCAGTACTAGAGATGAAAAGGAGAAAACTTGAAACGACAGGGGACATAAAATCCCCAACCAAAAAGAGATGAGGGTACTAGACGAACAGAAGAGCTATAAATATGTTGGAGTTCTGGAGGCAGACACCATCAAATCTATAGAAATGAAAAAGAAGATTGAAAAAGAAGATTTGCGAAGAACTAGAAAACTCCGAGAAACGAAATTATATAGCAGAAATATAGTAAAGGGAATAAATACCTGGACAGTAACTCTATTCAAGAAACCATCAAATAATTATATGAATGGTTCAGAGTATCTTATTAGTGATACTAATCAGATACTCTGGAAAATTCATATGCTGGACTAAACAGAACTCAGACACCTTGACCAGAAGAATAGAAAATTAAGGACCATGCACAACGCTACTCTCAAAAGACGATACGAACAGAGTCTATATGAAAAGAAACTCGTAAGTATAGGAGACTGTGTGGAAGACACAAAAAAGAGCTGGAGAAATACATAATCCAGAACCCGGAAAAACAAATCACCGCAGCAAGAGACACCGTCCCAACTAACAATTCAGAAAGCACCGAAACCAGAAACAAAAATTCAAGAGAAGAAAAGTGGGAAGACCAACAACATGGACCCTTCATAAGACTGACAAAAGAAGAAACCAACGAAAATAGCTGGGCATAGCTACGAAAAGTATACTTGAAAAGAGAAACGTAATCTTTACTAACGACTGCACAGAACAATGCGATTAAGACAAACTACATTAAAGCTTGAATAGATTTTTTTTAAAACAGGAAAACAGTAAATGCAGACTGTGTGGACAAAGAGACGAAACCGTAAATCACATAATAAGTGAATGCAGAAAACTAGCTCCAAAAGAATACTAGAACAGACATGGCTGTGTAGGGAAAGCAGTACACTGGGAACTGTGCAAACGATTGCATTTCGAACACGCAGACAAATGGTACATTAACCAGAGACAGTACTAGAAAACGAAAAATACTACATTCTCTGGGATATGGATGTACACACAAATACACTCATGCAAGCAAGAAGACCGGATGTCATAATAATCGACAAGAATAAAAAATTCTGCCAAATCGTAGGCTTTGCCGTTCCCGCAGACCACAGAGTAAAGATCAAGGAGACGGAAAAACGAAGCAAATACACAGGACTTGCCAGAGTATTGAAAGGGATATGGAGCATGAAGAAAGTCAATATAATACTAATAGTTGTAAGAGCACTAGGAACTGTTCAGAAAACCTAGAGAAAAGACTGGGAGAAATTGGAATCAAAGGGATCACTGAGACTATACAAAAGATGGCGATGATCTAAACAGCTGTAATCTTAAGGAAAAAACCTGAGTACGGAAACCAACCCGCATAAGCTACGAATGATAACCAGTCACATAGAAGTTATAATAAGATGAAACAAAACCAGAGGAATAACACCACCGGACGAACCAAGGAGCAGAAACTGCAAGTAATATGAGAAGCTACCCCCACCCCCCCAAAAAATAAAAATAAATAAATGATGGCTCCGGTCTCGTTGAGAGTCAAGGAGGATGGGAAGACCGAGGAAGGACAGCAGTAACCAGACATCCACTTGGAGAGTGCAGAGAGTGCTGGGACATTGGGGAGGCTTATTGCTACCACAATTCCAGGAATGACCAATGGTTTTTGCCAGCGAGAAATCACTGTTAATCGGCTGTTGCGATACCGCAAACACATCTGCGGTGATGATAGGAAACGGTGAAGGGTACTGGAAATCTGGGGAGGCTTGTTGTCACTTAGACTCGAGCGAACACTACTGGTTGTTGTCGGTGAGCAATCACTGACGATGACTTGTGTGATAACTCCTAGTGAGCAGAAATAATAATAATAACAATAAAAATTATTATTATTATTATAATTATTGTTAGTAGTAGTAGTAGTAGTAGTAGTAGTAGTAGTAGTAGTAGTAGTTGTTGTTGTTGTTGTTATATCATTATTACGTTTTTATCTTCTATTACTCAAATAATTTTTTTTATCTATTTCCAATCACATAAATATCACCATATTAAGCTGATTCTTCAGCTTAACTTTTAGTTATTTCTGTCAATGAAAGATTAGTCGTCCGGACGACGCCGGGTTGCCATGCTAGTTCATAATATAATGAAAAATATTTTCAAATTGCAGTTTTTCTTCAATTTAGATAAAACTTTTTTATAAAAAAAAAATAATGAAATTATTTTTACAAACATCTAGACTTAATATTTTATGTAGACATTTTTGCACCTATATTATGCGGAAAAACAAGAGATTGTCTTAGCACGGAGACAGTTATCAGGCGGTAGGCTCTGTCGAGTTAATTTGCATACGTGTAACAAATTGGTGCCTGTTTATAGTTGGGACGGTTATAAAAACGGTCATCATGTTTCCTTCCCCCCCCTTTCAGTCAAGGTTATTGCTAACTTAACACGCACGTGGTTGTCGTAAGCGCAATTGTAAAAGAAACGGACGTTTCTTACAGCTTTTATAAGAGGTAATATAGAGCCACAACCTATGTTACCGGCGGCGACGTTTAGTCATCTCAGACAAATAGCGAGCGTTCTATGTTATTTGACGCTTGACATGTGCCAAGGTCGCGAAATCAAGGCAGTATATTCGTAAAATACTACTGAGGCCCCACATAACTGTTCTTCTGATTTTGAGTCCCCCATTCCCTCTTCGTCGAGAAGAATACAAAACATCTCTGCGATTAATATATATGTGTAAGCACTGTCATTTTTATAACAATACTTATTTATTCGTCCGTAAACTTATTTGAAAAGTGTATTTTTTTATTCACCGAGTAAATTAAACTGTCATTTTTATAACAATACTTATTTATTCGTCCGTAAACTTATTTGAAAAGTGTATTTTTTTATTCACCGAGTAAATTAAACTGTCATTTTTATAGCAATACTTATTTATTCGTCCGTAAACTTATTTGAAAAGTGTATTTTTTTATTCACCGAGTAAATTAAACTGTCGTTTTTATAACAATACTTATTTATTCGTCCGTAAACTTATTTGAAAAGTGTATTTTTTTATTCACCGAGTAAATTAAACTGTCATTTTTATAACAATACTTATTTATTCGTCCGTAAACTTATTTGAAAAGTGTATTTTTTTATTCACCGAGTAAATTAAACTGTCATTTTTATAACAATACTTATTTATTCGTCCGTAAACTTATTTGAAAAGTGTATTTTTTTATTCACCGAGTAAATTAAACTGTCGTTTTTATAACAATACTTATTTATTCGTCCGTAAACTTATTTGAAAAGTGTATTTTTTTATTCACCGAGTAAATTAAACTGTCATTTTTATAACAATACTTATTTATTCGTCCGTAAACTTATTTGAAAAGTGTATTTTTTTATTCACCGAGTAAATTAAACTGTCATTTTTATAACAATACTTATTTATTCGTCCGTAAACTTATTTGAAAAGTGTATTTTTTTATTCACCGAGTAAATTAAACTGTCATTTTTATAACAATACTTATTTATTCGTCCGTAAACTTATTTGAAAAGTGTATTTTTTTATTCACCGAGTAAATTAAACTGTCATTTTTATAACAATACTTATTTATTCGTCCGTAAACTTATTTGAAAAGTGTATTTTTTTATTCACCGAGTAAATTAAACTGTCATTTTTATAACAATACTTATTTATTCGTCCGTAAACTTATTTGAAAAGTGTATTTTTTTATTCACCGAGTAAATTAAACTGTCATTTTTATAACAATACTTATTTATTCGTCCGTAAACTTATTTGAAAAGTGTATTTTTTTATTCACCGAGTAAATTAAACTGTCATTTTTATAACAATACTTATTTATTCGTCCGTAAACTTATTTGAAAAGTGTATTTTTTTATTCACCGAGTAAATTAAACTGTCATTTTTATAACAATACTTATTTATTCGTCCGTAAACTTATTTGAAAAGTGTATTTTTTTATTCACCGAGTAAATTAAACTGTCATTTTTATAACAATACTTATTTATTCGTCCGTAAACTTATTTGAAAAGTGTATTTTTTTATTCACCGAGTAAATTAAACTGTCATTTTTATAACAATACTTATTTATTCGTCCGTAAACTTATTTGAAAAGTGTATTTTTTTATTCACCGAGTAAATTAAACTGTCATTTTTATAACAATACTTATTTATTCGTCCGTAAACTTATTTGAAAAGTGTATTTTTTTATTCACCGAGTAAATTAAACTGTCATTTTTATAACAATACTTATTTATTCGTCCGTAAACTTATTTGAAAAGTGTATTTTTTTATTCACCGAGTAAATTAAACTGTCGTTTTTATAACAATACTTATTTATTCGTCCGTAAACTTATTTGAAAAGTGTATTTTTTTATTCACCGAGTAAATTAAACTGTCGTTTTTATAACAATACTTATTTATTCGTCCGTAAACTTATTTGAAAAGTGTATTTTTTTATTCACCGAGTAAATTAAACTGTCGTTTTTATAACAATACTTATTTATTCGTCCGTAAACTTATTTGAAATGTGTATTTTTTTATTCACCGAGTAAATTAAACTGTCGTTTTTATAACAATACTTATTTATTCGTCCGTAAACTTATTTGAAAAGTGTATTTTTTTATTCACCGAGTAAATTAAACTGTCATTTTTATAACAATACTTATTTATTCGTCCGTAAACTTATTTGAAAAGTGTATTTTTTTATTCACCGAGTAAATTAAACTGTCATTTTTATAACAATACTTATTTATTCGTCCGTAAACTTATTTGAAAAGTGTATTTTTTTATTCACCGAGTAAATTAAACTGTCATTTTTATAACAATACTTATTTATTCGTCCGTAAACTTATTTGAAAAGTGTATTTTTTTATTCACCGAGTAAATTAAACTGTCATTTTTATAACAATACTTATTTATTCGTCCGTAAACTTATTTGAAAAGTGTATTTTTTTATTCACCGAGTAAATTAAACTGTCATTTTTATAGCAATACTTATTTATTCGTCCGTAAACTTATTTGAAAAGTGTATTTTTTTATTCACCGAGTAAATTAAACTGTCATTTTTATAACAATACTTATTTATTCGTCCGTAAACTTATTTGAAAAGTGTATTTTTTTATTCACCGAGTAAATTAAACTGTCATTTTTATAACAATACTTATTTATTCGTCCGTAAACTTATTTGAAAAGTGTATTTTTTTATTCACCGAGTAAATTAAACTGTCATTTTTATAACAATACTTATTTATTCGTCCGTAAACTTATTTGAAAAGTGTATTTTTTTATTCACCGAGTAAATTAAACTGTCATTTTTATAACAATACTTATTTATTCGTCCGTAAACTTATTTGAAAAGTGTATTTTTTTATTCACCGAGTAAATTAAACTGTCGTTTTTATAACAATACTTATTTATTCGTCCGTAAACTTATTTGAAAAGTGTATTTTTTTATTCACCGAGTAAATTAAACTGTCGTTTTTATAACAATACTTATTTATTCGTCCGTAAACTTATTTGAAAAGTGTATTTTTTTATTCACCGAGTAAATTAAACTGTCGTTTTTATAACAATACTTATTTATTCGTCCGTAAACTTATTTGAAAAGTGTATTTTTTTATTCACCGAGTAAATTAAACTGTCGTTTTTATAACAATACTTATTTATTCGTCCGTAAACTTATTTGAAAAGTGTATTTTTTTATTCACCGAGTAGATTAAACTGTCATTTTTATAACAATACTTATTTATTCGTCCGTAAACTTATTTGAAAAGTGTATTTTTTTATTCACCGAGTAAATTAAACTGTCATTTTTATAACAATACTTATTTATTCGTCCGTAAACTTATTTGAAAAGTGTATTTTTTTATTCACCGAGTAAATTAAACTGTCATTTTTATAACAATACTTATTTATTCGTCCGTAAACTTATTTGAAAAGTGTATTTTTTTATTCACCGAGTAAATTAAACTGTCATTTTTATAACAATACTTATTTATTCGTCCGTAAACTTGTTTGAAAAGTGTATTTTTTTATTCACCGAGTAAATTAAACTGTCATTTTTATAACAATACTTATTTATTCGTCCGTAAACTTATTTGAAAAGTGTATTTTTTTATTCACCGAGTAAATTAAACTGTCGTTTTTATAACAATACTTATTTATTCGTCCGTAAACTTATTTGAAAAGTGTATTTTTTTATTCACCGAGTAAATTAAACTGTCGTTTTTATAACAATACTTATTTATTCGTCCGTAAACTTATTTGAAAAGTGTATTTTTTTATTCACCGAGTAAATTAAACTGTCGTTTTTATAACAATACTTATTTATTCGTCCGTAAACTTATTTGAAAAGTGTATTTTTTTATTCACCGAGTAAATTAAACTGTCGTTTTTATAACAATACTTATTTATTCGTCCGTAAACTTATTTGAAAAGTGTATTTTTTTATTCACCGAGTAAATTAAACTGTCGTTTTTATAACAATACTTATTTATTCGTCCGTAAACTTATTTGAAAAGTGTATTTTTTTATTCACCGAGTAAATTAAACTGTCGTTTTTATAACAATACTTATTTATTCGTCCGTAAACTTATTTGAAAAGTGTATTTTTTTATTCACCGAGTAAATTAAACTGTCGTTTTTATAACAATACTTATTTATTCGTCCGTAAACTTATTTGAAAAGTGTATTTTTTTATTCACCGAGTAAATTAAACTGTCGTTTTTATAACAATACTTATTTATTCGTCCGTAAACTTATTTGAAAAGTGTATTTTTTTATTCACCGAGTAAATTAAACTGTCGTTTTTATAACAATACTTATTTATTCGTCCGTAAACTTATTTGAAAAGTGTATTTTTTTATTCACCGAGTAAATTAAACTGTCGTTTTTATAACAATACTTATTTATTCGTCCGTAAACTTATTTGAAAAGTGTATTTTTTTATTCACCGAGTAAATTAAACTGTCGTTTTTATAACAATACTTATTTATTCGTCCGTAAACTTATTTGAAAAGTGTATTTTTTTATTCACCGAGTAAATTAAACTGTCGTTTTTATAACAATACTTATTTATTCGTCCGTAAACTTATTTGAAAAGTGTATTTTTTTATTCACCGAGTAAATTAAACTGTCGTTTTTATAACAATACTTATTTATTCGTCCGTAAACTTATTTGAAAAGTGTATTTTTTTATTCACCGAGTAAATTAAACTGTCGTTTTTATAACAATACTTATTTATTCGTCCGTAAACTTATTTGAAAAGTGTATTTTTTTATTCACCGAGTAAATTAAACTGTCGTTTTTATAACAATACTTATTTATTCGTCCGTAAACTTATTTGAAAAGTGTATTTTTTTATTCACCGAGTAAATTAAACTGTCGTTTTTATAACAATACTTATTTATTCGTCCGTAAACTTATTTGAAAAGTGTATTTTTTTATTCACCGAGTAAATTAAACTGTCGTTTTTATAACAATACTTATTTATTCGTCCGTAAACTTATTTGAAAAGTGTATTTTTTTATTCACCGAGTAAATTAAACTGTCGTTTTTATAACAATACTTATTTATTCGTCCGTAAACTTATTTGAAAAGTGTATTTTTTTATTCACCGAGTAAATTAAACTGTCGTTTTTATAACAATACTTATTTATTCGTCCGTAAACTTATTTGAAAAGTGTATTTTTTTATTCACCGAGTAAATTAAACTGTCGTTTTTATAACAATACTTATTTATTCGTCCGTAAACTTATTTGAAAAGTGTATTTTTTTATTCACCGAGTAAATTAAACTGTCGTTTTTATAACAATACTTATTTATTCGTCCGTAAACTTATTTGAAAAGTGTATTTTTTTATTCACCGAGTAAATTAAACTGTCGTTTTTATAACAATACTTATTTATTCGTCCGTAAACTTATTTGAAAAGTGTATTTTTTTATTCACCGAGTAAATTAAACTGTCGTTTTTATAACAATACTTATTTATTCGTCCGTAAACTTATTTGAAAAGTGTATTTTTTTATTCACCGAGTAAATTAAACTGTCATTTTTATAACAATACTTATTTATTCGTCCGTAAACTTATTTGAAAAGTGTATTTTTTTATTCACCGAGTAAATTAAACTGTCGTTTTTATAACAATACTTATTTATTCGTCCGTAAACTTATTTGAAAAGTGTATTTTTTTATTCACCGAGTAAATTAAACTGTCGTTTTTATAACAATACTTATTTATTCGTCCGTAAACTTATTTGAAAAGTGTATTTTTTTATTCACCGAGTAAATTAAACTGTCGTTTTTATAACAATACTTATTTATTCGTCCGTAAACGTATTTAAAAAGTGTATTTTTTTATTCACCGAGTAAATTAAACTGTCGTTTTTATAACAATACTTATTTATTCGTCCGTAAACTTATTTGAAAAGTGTATTTTTTTATTCACCGAGTAAATTAAACTGTCGTTTTTATAACAATACTTATTTATTCGTCCGTAAACTTATTTGAAAAGTGTATTTTTTTATTCACCGAGTAAATTAAACTGTCGTTTTTATAACAATACTTATTTATTCGTCCGTAAACTTATTTGAAAAGTGTATTTTTTTATTCACCGAGTAAATTAAACTGTCATTTTTATAACAATACTTATTTATTCGTCCGTAAACTTATTTGAAAAGTGTATTTTTTTATTCACCGAGTAAATTAAACTGTCGTTTTTATAACAATACTTATTTATTCGTCCGTAAACTTATTTGAAAAGTGTATTTTTTTATTCACCGAGTAAATTAAACTGTCATTTTTATAACAATACTTATTTATTCGTCCGTAAACTTATTTGAAAAGTGTATTTTTTTATTCACCGAGTAAATTAAACTGTCGTTTTTATAACAATACTTATTTATTCGTCCGTAAACTTATTTGAAAAGTGTATTTTTTTATTCACCGAGTAAATTAAACTGTCGTTTTTATAACAATACTTATTTATTCGTCCGTAAACTTATTTGAAAAGTGTATTTTTTTATTCCCCGAGTAAATTAAACTGTCGTTTTTATAACAATACTTATTTATTCGTCCGTAAACTTATTTGAAAAGTGTATTTTTTTATTCACCGAGTAAATTAAACTGTCATTTTTATAACAATACTTATTTATTCGTCCGTAAACTTATTTGAAAAGTGTATTTTTTTATTCACCGAGTAAATTAAACTGTCGTTTTTATAACAATACTTATTTATTCGTCCGTAAACTTATTTGAAAAGTGTATTTTTTTATTCACCGAGTAAATTAAACTGTCGTTTTTATAACAATACTTATTTATTCGTCCGTAAACTTATTTGAAAAGTGTATTTTTTTATTCACCGAGTAAATTAAACTGTCGTTTTTATAACAATACTTATTTATTCGTCCGTAAACTTATTTGAAAAGTGTATTTTTTTATTCACCGAGTAAATTAAACTGTCGTTTTTATAACAATACTTATTTATTCGTCCGTAAACTTATTTGAAAAGTGTATTTTTTTATTCACCGAGTAAATTAAACTGTCGTTTTTATAACAATACTTATTTATTCGTCCGTAAACTTATTTGAAAAGTGTATTTTTTTATTCACCGAGTAAATTAAACTGTCGTTTTTATAACAATACTTATTTATTCGTCCGTAAACTTATTTGAAAAGTGTATTTTTTTATTCACCGAGTAAATTAAACTGTCGTTTTTATAACAATACTTATTTATTCATCCGTAAACTTATTTGAAAAGTGTATTTTTTTATTCACCGAGTAAATTAAACTGTCGTTTTTATAACAATACTTATTTATTCGTCCGTAAACTTATTTGAAAAGTGTATTTTTTTATTCACCGAGTAAATTAAACTGTCGTTTTTATAACAATACTTATTTATTCGTCCGTAAACTTATTTGAAAAGTGTATTTTTTTATTCACCGAGTAAATTAAACTGTCGTTTTTATAACAATACTTATTTATTCGTCCGTAAACTTATTTGAAAAGTGTATTTTTTTATTCACCGAGTAAATTAAACTGTCGTTTTTATAACAATACTTATTTATTCGTCCGTAAACTTATTTGAAAAGTGTATTTTTTTATTCACCAAGTAAATTAAACTGTCGTTTTTATAGCAATACTTATTTATTCATCCGTAAACTTATTTGAAAAGTGTATTATTTTATTTACCAAGTAAATTAAACTGTCGTTTTTATAGCAATACTTATTTATTCATCCGTAAACTTATTTGAAAAGTGTATTTTTTTATTCACCGAGTAAATTAAACTGTCGTTTTTATAACAATACTTATTTATTCGTCCGTAAACTTATTTGAAAAGTGTATTTTTTTATTCACCAAGTAAATTAAACTGTCGTTTTTATAGCAATACTTATTTATTCATCCGTAAACTTATTTGAAAAGTGTATTTTTTTATTCACCAAGTAAATTAAACTGTCGTTGTTATAGCAATACTTATTTATTCATCCGTAAACTTATTTGAAAATTGTATTTTTTTATTCACCGAGTAAATTAAACTGTCGTTTTTATAACAATACTTATTTATTCGTCCGTAAACTTATTTGAAAAGTGTATTTTTTTATTCACCAAGTAAATTAAACTGTCGTTTTTATAGCAATACTAATTTATTCATCCGTAAACTTATTTGAAAAGTGTATTTTTTTATTCACCAAGTAAATTAAACTGTCGTTTTTATAGCAATACTTATTTATTCATCCGTAAACTTATTTGAAAAGTGTATTTTTTTATTCACCGAGTAAATTAAACTGTCGTTTTTATAACAATACTTATTTATTCGTCCGTAAACTTATTTGAAAAG
>OY744523.1:112830111-112917611 GCA_963556195.1 Sepiola atlantica | reverse complement strand
GCAAGTTTGAGATTTCAGTCACTACCCCTAAGTATGTGGTGGCAATCATTAACCCTTACTCTACTGTGAAAGTCGAGAAAAAACATCTCTTTTATTAAGGATATGTCGGGTAACTAAAAAGTCATCATTCATTTTTTTTGTAGAAATTGTATGAGTAAAACAAAAATAACTGGCCAATTGATACTTTGATTCTGTTCTCGCGAATATAAATTACTGGTCAAAATGAACTAAATGCGGTTCAAAACTCAATACTGCTTGAGATGAACGTCAACTAAATAGGATAATTATTTCCAATCGAACTGCCAATTCTAGTGTAATTTGTAAAGCACGACTGCCTGTACAGCTGTTTCTTTGTCCACAACACTTTAGAGACTCTGTCAGCTCGGATGTGAAAGCAGGATACCGATTTGAAAGCCAGTGTTATAACATTTAACATCAACGAAAACATTCAGTAAAAGCTATATATCATTACAATTGATCAATTTTTGATCAATCGAACCCAATCATTTGCTTTTATGAATCAAGATGTTGTATCTGTGTGACATGATATCATATGATGCTAAATCTCTGAGGAAAAAGTTTAAAATTAACTTAATCTGTAATGATTTGGGATTGCTTCTCGGAATGATTGATTCATACAGCTGTCTATCATGATGCCCTATATCATTTATTAATAACAAGTTTAGGGATAATGAAATTATCTTCGAGTATCAACCGCTCTCGTCACAAAGCGAACTTCACAAATGAATAGTTCAAGGAAGAGAGGGTTTCTTTTCTTGATTAATGTTTACTATAAAAATGAAGAATTCCTAACATAGTTAAAATTATCAATATGTTTGAAATAATGTGAAAATAAAACTTGTTTGGATATATATTTCCTGAGATTCAACGAAATAATTTTCTTTAACTTACTTGCATTTGTAACTTACTTTGATTCTGTTACGATTGTTTTCATTAAGGAAATCACTATTTTTCTGCTATATGATGTAGATGTATTCTAAACATTAACCTTTTCTTCGGTTAAGTCGGCGTATAATAGTAACTTATTTGAACTATTATTACATTTATGATAAATATGTATACTCTTTGAACTTTACGAAGTTATTACATCACTATGCAGTCCAAATGAACAGCTAACCATTGGGCTTTCATCAATCACGTATACGAGTGCTAATGTATCCGTCGATGAACTCAAGAAATGACAACTTTAATTTTTAAAAAAGCACATCAGAGACGCCGCTAAGCTATGAATTATTAAGAGCTTCTTTTTTTCTGTTTACTTCTCAAATAGTTCAAAAGAAAAACTTGATCTGATTCAATTACATGCAACTATTATGAGAGTGCTTCTTGTGTGTCAACACCTATCAAGGTTAAAAGCCATTCGACTAAGTACTAATGACATTATCAGCTGAATAATGAAGAATATGTTGAGATGATTTAAAATGAGGAATAGAATGAACAAAATTTGATTCCTTATGATGAAGGTTTATGACAAGTATTTGCTAATATTTGATTTGAAGACGACCATATAGTCTGCAGAAAAACAATCTTGTGGTAATGTGCTTCACAGATTGGAAGATCTTGGAAAGAAACTCGGTTCCTGGAAATTCTGTTTGATGCTATAGATCCAAATTCCCTCAAATACACGAACAGTACTTTGAGGCTGGTGTCATCTTCATTGGTATGTCTCAGCGTTGTGACGTAAGTTCGTTGATAGTATCTGGAGTTTCTACATCATTCATTTCTTTTCCACTCTCCTTCTATGCAGCTAGCGTCAAATCTCTCTAATTGCAATGTTTCTTTACTGAGTGTCGAAGCTGTAAAATAAAATAAAAATATACAGTTTTGCAACATTTTTATGTTCCCATACGAAGATTAAAATCAAGATATAATGATTCTGAAAGCTTATGTCTAATTTTGACCTAAAGCAATTGCATGATTTTGATTCTAGCAAATATCTAAAATGTACGGGGTCTTAATAAATAAATTAAACTTAATGGAATCTTTCATGATTGGTGTTTAATAACTGTAGATTAAATCCAATCCAAATCTGAAATATTTTAATTTTAAAATAGTTGTTTATGCCCATATTATGCCCCCTAACATCCCTATTGTAAATATTTTACAGAAATCAGAAGTATCAACACTTTCACAGAAGGTTTTCCACCTTCTTTTAAACCCTTCTATAAAAATAAATCGAAATGAATACAGCCCACATTACCTACTATTATGTCTAGCGGTTTTGTTTCGAAATTCACGATGATCGGTTAATCGTTTAAGAGTTAATTCAATATATACAAATATATCAGCATGTACACATACCTAAATTAAGACATCACCAATTTAGCAGCGATTGGACAACAAATTGTATAAAATAACTGATATTACATGGCAATAGACGTTTCGAAAAAGCATCAGTGAATCTTTTAAAAACTTTTGACCCAAACATATATATCTATAAAATATTATATATATATATATATATATATATATATATATATATATATATATATATGTCTCGGAAGTTTCTCAACCATTAAAACTATATAAGGAAAAAAAACAAAAAAAACTTATGTCCCAAGTCGTTCAGTGGAAAATCACTCATGTAAGTCAATTTAATTTTTACAGTTATTATATTAGTTTGCTTCTAACATTATTTAAGGGATCATCAGTTGTTTACCATGAAATGCAAGGTATGTTTAACAAATGAATATTCGACAACATATACAGGTATAAACATATATAAAACTAATAAGCAAAGAATCAACTATGTAGAATAACAAAAATGAAAACTAAATTATACTTAATTAATTTCGACATTTCGTTCTATTTGCAAATATGCATAAAGTTGTAAGATGTAGTGAGACAAATGAAGGCTCAAATACAAGGTTGTTGAAATAAGGGATAGTGGTAGAGTAAGAAGGGGTAGGGTTCGCGTTGAGTGAGTAATCAAAGATGATTTGATTATAGCATTTCTTTGTGCTCATTGGTTATGTAGAAAAACGGTGTGTTACGAGGGGATGAAGGGAAAGTAAGTTAGGGCGAATGGTATGGGTGGGGGTAATGTGGTTTGTGGAATGAGAAATAATATTAAAAATATTCATGAAACGGCAGCCATATATAAATATATATCCTATCATACTTAGTATCGATTAAGCAAAAGTGTTTCGTATTTATCTTTCTACCAATCCATTAAGACAAAAATGTACATATCAATATATTATTTCGCGTTGTGTCTTAAAATCTATATTTTATGAGGTAATCTATTGAATTTCTCTTGTAGAATTTGAATCATTTTATTCCTTGATAGGCACTTTTTTTCTGGTAGAGATATTGCAAAAATACAATTACTGTGTTCAACTTAACGTTTCTAAAATCATATGTCATTTGAGTCCTTTAACCTTCTTTTCTGTGTTTTGCCGTTTATATTTTTTTCCTTTCTGTTCACTTTTATTTTGTCTTTTTTCTGTTTTCCCTTCTGGATTTTTTTCTCTGTTGTTTTTTCTGTATACTGTCTTTTAATCATATATTATTTATTCGCAATATTTTATTTTTCCTCTTTTCAATATCAAAATTCAAAGCCTGATACTAAAAAATCCAATATATTTGCTGAGAGTGGTTTTAAAACTAGACACTATGTCTAAGAGCGCAAATAAAAGACTGGAAAGATATGGTTGATCTCATTAAAGAATGTGGGTGATTTCTTTATTTTACTGATTGAATACAATGGATTTTCGTGAATAATGTAAGCATTGCTGACAGAATAAGACTAGTACATTTATTCTACAAACGTCTTGTTTTTTCTTTTAATATAGAAATGCATTGAAATTCTGAAATAAATTGATCTTCAGTTACCAAGAATTAAAGTAAATATTGCTTGTAAAATTGGGATATTATACATTTTATTTGTTTTATGAAAATCTCGCCAGACAAAACATGAATCCAATTGATGTGAGAGGCTAAAAAATACCACTTCAATGTCAAAACCTAGCCAACGATAAGTGTTAGATGGATTGATTCCGACCCAGTAAACAGCAATTCTTCCTCATTTGTCAGAAACATCGCTCATCAAATGTGATAACGAAAGGACAAAATAAGGGAAGCGAGAGTGACGATATTTTTAATGAAAATGCATGCTAATAGTTGTAGTTAAAGAAGTCAGGAAGAAGTGGTTGTTATTGTTCTATAATTCTGTGTAGGAATATTATCTATATAATGTATATAAGGTACATAAAGTAGCAAAGGTACTCAATGGCTACGAATGAAGGCAAGTGTTACTGAGGAAATAGGATTGTTATCTGTATAATATATATATATATATAGAGAGAGAGAGAGATAGATGATTAGTTTTATTTACACAGACATGTTAAAATCTGCGACACTGGCATGTCGATGTTATCGATCAACAGTTATTATAAACTGAGATCTCATCAGGCAGAGTTAGAATCCGATCTTAACCTTAGATCATATTTTGTACATGTCTGTATAAATAAAAATAATTATATATAAAAGCTCTATTTGATATTGAGAACTTTTTATAAACCCGGTTTAAATTCTTTGGATTACTATCCTGTGGATGTTTTACCTGGAGTATTATATATATATATATATATATATATATATATATATATATATATATTTCGAGAAACAAAAGATACTCGCTGCGAAAGTGGCTGCGTAAAAACTATATGGTGAAGCAAGGGTTACTCAATCTAAGCCGCATCTTTCCTGAACCCATATTGCATTAGTCTAATGGTA
This sequence comes from Sepiola atlantica, assembly GCA_963556195.1. Classification (NCBI taxonomy): domain Eukaryota; kingdom Metazoa; phylum Mollusca; class Cephalopoda; order Sepiida; family Sepiolidae; genus Sepiola; species Sepiola atlantica. The sequence continues at coordinate 112,912,853 of OY744523.1, read as the reverse complement.
GGGATGATTCCAGGAGGATTGGAATATTAAACAGAAAATACGGTGTTATTTCAGAGTTTTCCTTCTCCTATATCTGTTGCACAACTGAGTATAGTCTTTTATATAATTAATGAGGATTTATGGTTTTACACCTTTCCAATTAGTGAAAGTAATGCAGTAGTCTCAGAAGAACGTATATTCCACATAAATACATTAATAATGTTTTTATTATAGAAATCCTTTGAAAACTAAGATTAAAGTGATTGTGAGTTGATTGTAATTATGTAAACATTCATGATTAGGAGCAACGCGGTGAAGTGGATTAGATATACTGTTAGATATCGTCTAGATTCTCGGATGCTTAGTATCACGACAACAACGACGACGATGATGATTATAATGATGATGATCTCATGGGATGGGCTCAAGTGACTACATTGAAAGGAAATGAGAATACGATTCCTAAGAATTAGTGTCTGTTTATTGGTTTGATACAAATAAATCAATAGAAAAAAAACATCCAGCTTTCGTAGTTATGTATCCCATGTATATGGCTATATCACGTTGAAATCTTGGGTTTCCTTGCATCACAGAATTTAAGCAACATTCAGCTTGGGTAGTAATTAGATGAGTGACTATTTGAGAATACAATGGGTTGTAATTTTGGAAGTGTAAGTAACTATGAAGTTAATTTCTTCAAAAACCTTGGGGAATGTATAAATCCATGAACTAGTAGGGTAGACTAGGTTCCCAATTAGGGAAACTAAGATATGAAAATGAAAACTCTTAAATATCAAGTTCGTCTCTTCTTATAGAAATATCATTCCGGTCGGCTTAGATTTCAACTAGATATTAACAATGCCGCGCCATGAAAGTGCTGTTAGTCTTTGGGATTGGTTAATCCTTAATTTACTACATACTATTTATAGCACAAGCACCCTTTCAAGTGGTACCAATTGTCTCCCGAGACTAAGGGGGCCAGTCAGTTAATGTCTTGTAGTTTTGTGACAGAATATTATCACATTATAGGTTAGAGGAAATATACTTGTTACTTAGTCATTCAATGAATTGAGTTGGTGAGACACAGATGCGTCGACCTAACAAGGGAATTGTAGCATTCAATGAATATATGATGTAACCACACGGTTGGTGATTGATTTGCAGATGCCAGTAACAAAGTCGACAAGACCTGACGACGACAGAAGAGTTAAACAGATAGAAACAACAGTTATATCGTAACTATTAATTCAAATAAAGGTGCAACATAGATATAATGTTTGTTTCTCTTCACTAAGTACGTGCAAAAATGGCCGCCGCTTGTACTGACTCTCGTTCTTAAAAGTGTATTTTCTTTTTTTTTTTAAAGCAGTGTTCCTTTAACTTTTGATTGTGTTTGAAAGATCAAATGTTAATATATAAAAGGAAACAAATGTATATTTACGTGTGAAAAAAAAATGCTATCAAAACATCGAAAAAACAGTTTAAACGGACAATTTAATAAAACATGTTTAAAAATCGCTGGGAAAGTAAATATCAGTTTTCTGGAACTGTTTCGAAGATAATTATTAAATAAAGTTTTAAGAGAGTAAATTACAAAAGAATGTACCTCTTTTATTATTAAAAATTGCTTAATTATCAAAAAAATAAGTGAAAGTTAGAAAAACATGTCCAAAACTAGTATTCTCTGTTTACAATTACAATAAACAGAGATTACGGCTACGAAATCTCAAAGTATGGAAGGCTCAAACTGCCGTAATAGTTATTCTTTTAATCATTACGTTACGAACTGCGTCAATTTTATTAATTATTTTTAAATGATGATCGATTAAAATCTTGAACATTACTAGATGTATTCTTTAGGAATTAATGTAATTTTTAATTACATTAATTCTTAAAGAATAAATAACTCATTTATTGTTCGGCACATGTAAGAATTTCTTACATGTGTCGTAACGATAAACTGCATTAATTCTTTTAAAATAAAGCTAAGAGTATTTTTTTATTTTAAGTGTGAAAAAGTAAATTAAAGTCAATGACTACACTGACAATATTCATTGAAAAAAAAGTTAAAACATTAAAAAATATTTATTAATAAATAAATAAAATTCAATTTTGAAAGAAAGTGTAATATTTTAATTCTATTTATAATAATTGTTTTACATCTTTTAAATAGTATTTATTCATGAAAAAAAATGACAAAGCAAGTACAAACCTACGTTTAATCTTTCCAAATAAATGACGATGAATTGTAAAATTAACGAACTTGTAGAATCTCTGAAGATATAATTATGAGGGGAGTAGTGTGAGTGAGTGGTGGGGGGTCTAATCGCGCCTGTTTATTACAGAACGTGGTTTCCATAGCGCTCCAAGTGAATCGTTAGTAGAAATAATTCAATTTTGTCTCAAATTTGTAAATTTTTAGTTTATTTTCAAGATTACAAAAGAAATGTCTTGCGCTGATGATGACACGTTCATGTATGAACGAGAAATATAATTATGTCGCATTTTTTATTTTCCCAGAAACTCTAATCATTAAAATCACATGAAATATTTTTTTCAATTATATTATTCTTTTTGTGAAAATATTTATTAAACAATGTTTTATTCAATAATAATATCGCTAATTCAAAAAATTAATTTTTCTTCGAGTTATATTTATTTTATCAACACGGTATTTAGGGGCCTTTTTCGTAATATATACGAATTTTTTTTTAATTAATTGTTAAGATTTACAATGCTTTTGTTTCATAAAAAATATAAAAACATTCATGCATTTTTTTATTAATATATAAAAATATAACTTTAGTAAAGGTGTATTTTGTTTTTAAAAAATAATACATTTTCACTAAGATTTAAAAGAAAAAATAATGTTTTCATTATGTTCCGTGATTATTGATTAATAGATATTGAAAATTTCATAAAAATTGGTTGATTTCCTGAATTTTAGTGAATTTTTAAGTGAAGGGAGGGTCAAAATGTTTTTACATTTTAGAGATCGGCCATTGATTTTGCACGTACCTACTCTTCACATTAAATACTATTTCACATTATAAATCGTTGTGTGCGAATTACTTAAACAGACAGATTTTTTTATTTAACCTGTCTGCTTTACAGCATATTATACATTGTTGATCGATATAATGCCGAAACACAACTCCTATTGCAAATGATTCATTTTATATCATCAATTGAACAGATGTTATCAGTTTACCCATATATTTGGTGAATTGTGAGTTCATACTAGTAGGAGGTTCATGTATGTATAACGTAACTAGATTACTAATGATTTCACTATCGGAATGTTTTAAACAACAGGCATAAATAGAGTGTGAGTAGTCCTAAACGAAGACTAACATTACTGACAGGATAATGTAATTATATAGATAACATAAATCAGTCGATAATCCATTTACTATAGAAACCCCTTGACCACATGGTCAGTGATTTGGAGTTAATGTTGATAGTTCTTTGTCAGAGAGTAAAGCGTGATTGGCTGATGAGAATCACGTGATCGGTTAGGGAAATAAGTTATGATTTCAGTTTCTTTTAATAGTAGTAGTAGCATTTTCTGAAATGAGTTTTTTTTTATATAGGGCGTGAAACAAAGAAGAAATCCATTGTATCGATTAAACTTGTTTTGAACGCCTCAGTCATTAAAAATCAATAATGTTAAAAGCTTTCAGAATCGCTTGTTACCTGTAAAGTGAAAACAAATCAATGAATTCTTAAACGATGAGACTCATTTTCTTGACTATGCGTAACTGATTTCAGAAAAAAAGAAATGGCGAGGGGAGAGCTAAGAATCCTCAGAAACATAAAAAAAGAAGAAAAATCACGTCCCAATTGAGGGTAATAAAAATTAATGGACTGCTTCCGTCGAAACAATTGCCTCGGCTTCGACCGAAATATGCATTAATGATCATCTGGGACTTACACAGGTAATCGTTCGATTGCAACAAACTTGCAGGTTTAAACCAACGGTTATAGCTAGACGCTAATGTGAACGGTCTAATTTATGTTAGTGGCGTATCTTTTCATTTATCGATAATAACTATTATGAGAAACCTATTAACCCACCGATTGCCTTGGGAAATACCATCCTACATGAGAGCCGAACATTTAAACTGCTCGGCCTAACATTCACGGGCAACATTAATTTGAACAAATACATAGTAGATACTGACAAGGCTGTTGCAACGAAAGTAGGTTCCCTCTACCGTGCTACAAAACTTCTATCACTTGCCAATTATCATATTTCTCTACAGGGCCACATTTCGCTATACATGGAGTATTGTTGTCATATCTGGGCTGGTACACCTTGAACTAATCTCTCCCTTCAAGACAGAGTAAAAAAAAGAGTATGTAATTAAATAGGTCCCACACTATCTACCAAACTCCAGTCCCTATACCATCGCTTCACTGTTGCGTCCCTGTGCTTGTTTTACAAGTACTTCAATGGAATGTGCTCCAACGAACTTGCTGCTCTGTTGCCCCCTCAACGTAAATACACCAGACAAACACGACAATCAGCTAAATTCTATCCATTCACTGTGAAGGCCAGAAGATGTCGGAGGAGTTTCTACTCAATAGCTTATTTCCTTGAACAGCCAACCGTTGGAATTTTCTCCCTGCTCCATGTTTCCCTGACTGTACCGACATGCAAGATTTTAAATGTAATGTAAGCAAACATTTCGCTGCTCAACTCCTCACTTAGTATGGCCCTTATGAATATGTCTCCTAACCCCCAGTAGCCAATTCCGTATGAGTGGAAATGTGCCTAGTTTGAGGTGAATTAAAGTTTAATTAGATAACGACACCGACTCATGAACTGGGTGTTCTAAGTTCGAATCCAGTCACTTCCGTAGTACAACTTTTACCTAGATATGTTGACAACCTTCACGGGGTCTTTCCTGCAAGAATGCTAACATCAGAATGAAGCAGGATCAAGAGAGTTGTACCGTACTGACGCATACGGATATTATTTACTTAGTGGTAATTAAATTCAGGTAATTAACAAATCCATGCAAGGAAAATACTACAATCACGTCGGGGTAACCAATTATCGACTCTTCGCTACATACGATTGTGTATATATATATATTTATATATATATATATATGTGTGTGTGTGTGTGTATACATATATATAAGTGAAAAAAGAGTACTAATCTGTATAAAACGTAGAAACGTAAACAAGAGAAAGAACACGTATCATCATGGAAATAGAGTGATGAATTTCGTTCCGAATTTATTTCAGACCGTGTGTGGAGTGTGTAACTTTCTATTTGTTTTTTTCTCTTCCTCAAAACACTTTAAATAGTTTCGCCCGGCAGTATTTTTACTTGATAACTTTTGCGTGACGGGATGGATATATATGTATATATATATATTTATATATATATATGTATACACACACATACACACACACACATATATATATATATATATATATATATATATATATATATATATATATATATACAACATCGTATTTAGCGAAGAGTCGATAACTTTCGAGTTTGAGACGTTTTCCGTCTTTCATATTTCTTTTTTTAACTTCACCAATTGAGACGTTATTTTTCATTAATAGGAATATTAGGGCGAACACTCATGACGCATAATAGTTTTCGTCATTTTTGACGCTGTAAGATAGTACTACGAAATTCATGCAACCATTACATTCCCACATATGTTTTACTTGCTTGAACGAAATAAAAAAAGAATACTTTTCCTATTAAAAGATTGGATATGACACAACGTGTGTTACTTAATGTCCAGAATCTAACTCCTTCCAGAATGACACTCTGGAGGGTTGTAAAATATAGTCTGGATTGTATCGGTCAGCATTTCCCGGTAAGGGCGTCTCAGACGACCGGCAATACACCTCCCGAAAGAAGCAGGTAATGCCTGTGAGAATGACCCCTGAGACTGAGCAGATCCATACCCTACTAAGACTTGAAAATCAAGTATGAACGAGCTAAAGACGGTGGTGTAATTGTCTGTCGCCTTTTCATTACTATTTGTCATCACCTATGCAGATTAAATGGTGTAGTTTGTTGTAGAATGATAGCATGTTCGCTTCTAATAGGAACAGGTCACTGAAATGGTTAGAAATCAATTTTTAATAGTTCCAGTAAACTGCGACAAGTGTACCTAGAGACAGGTATGGTCTTACAAAAACATTTGCTGAATAAAAAGTATGTTTAGTTATTTTAGAGATTCTAAGCCGGCGGATTATCTTTAAATGAACTAGCGAGAAAATCCAATGTTTCTTCGGATTTAAGTTTCTAGTTTCAAAGTTTCAGGTCATATTTTATCACATGTGTTTCACTTTCTCTCGTCTAATTCGCATGTATAACTTCTAGCGTTTGCTTATCTATGGGATAAATAATAAATCAATAAACAATGTTTTATCTTATGTATTTATAATTCTTCATTAGACATTACTTATTTTCAGACATCGTAAGATTTCAAGTGTTAACAAAACAATAATATATATATATATATAATTAGGTGTGTGTATATGTTCATATATGTGTATGTTTATAATGCAGTCCTAAAATAATTAGACACAGCTGCGAGACATAATGGGTCGTAATATGGATGTGCCTTATTTAGTTTTATGTTGTCTTATGCAAAGAAAGTAAAAAGGAAGTGGGATCTTTGGTGAGAATTCAAATACCGCCGATGTTTGTGATATCATAGCAGTAGATACTAGACATCAATTAATAAATAGTTTTCAAATCTCAGTACCTTTGGAGTATTTTAAGGGGCATAATATGGTTACAAAGAGTTTAGGAGGCATAATCTGGAAACAACTTTCTATTTTGAAAATTCAAATATTTCAGATTTGCATTTAATTTAATAAATAGCCATTACATACCGATTAAGCTATATTCCCTAAATTTTTATTTATTTTCAAGAATCCTTAATCTTAAGACTTAAAGTTTAGACATTTTCTGAGAATCAAAATCATGTAATAAATTTTTATCAAAATAAGAATAAAGATTCTAGACATAAGGTTTAGTATCATTCCATCTTTATTTTACTCATCGCAAGAGGACAGAAAATTGATGCAAAACATCTTCCTCCGGCATTATTCTTGGGACGGGTATTCTTCCAATATATATATATATATACATATATATATATATATATATATATATATATATATATATATATATATATATATATATATATATATATATATATATGTGTATATATATGTCAAAATAAGTTTTTAGTCATTTATACACGAAGAAAAAATATACAAATTACAATCTGTTAACATCAGTGTCTAAGATTAGTTTCTCATTTGCATCATTTTCATAATTGTTTATTATTTGGGGGAGGGGGTGCGTGTGAACATTTTCAATATACAATGATAACCAATAGATTAAAGAAGTAGGATGTTTATACGAGAAGATATTTTCTTATAAAAGCTATGGTAGAATTTAAAATTTTGCAGGTTGTCTGCCAAATTCTCTCGGTCGAATGAAACAGTAAACTCTGTTTTCAATCTTCCCTTTTCTCTATTTTTTTCTTCGATATTTTTTCTTCCGCTGTATTGATCCCGTCATTTTCAAGTCTTCATCTTTCTACAAAACAGCAATTGTTCACATAAATTAATTTTTGTCTAATTTGGATCAGTCGGACTACTGTTATTATCTTGAATGGTAATCTCACCACGTTTTGGCCGACGTAACCCCGACCTTCTTCAGGTGTGTCTTGTCGAACTCGGGAATATGTATCGAATTTTTAACGGAACCCTTTATTGAATCCACGGGTGTAGGTTGCTCTTGTTTCGTCAGCTATGACCGGGTAGAAGTCTTAAGTAATTCGTAATGTTATTCTTAGTATTGCTCGTACTGATGATTGAACCTTCAACAATCAGAGGACTGTCACTTAGAACTGAATAACTTTTATCCGTTGCGCCACGGGCCCTTGCGGATGATACTAAAAATAAGAATACGGGTCAGTACAGACGATACCAGAAATACAGTTAAGAATTACTTAGGACTTCTACCCGGTCATAACCTACGGGACGAGAGCAAGCTACCCCTTGGATTAAATAAATGGTTCCGTTCGAAATTACTTACAGATTCCCGAGTTCGACATAAAGATTACCGAGTTTGACAAGAACCTACAGAAGGTCGGTGTTTACATCTGCTGAAACGTTGTGGAAATAACATCCAAGATGAAAACAGTATATAATAAAATTTATCAATCCTCATCTAAAAAATTCCGAAACATAGAGCGAATTTCTGTAGTGCATCACATGCTTTATGGCCTTTCCTTCTGACCCAAACTGTCAGGACCAATAAGTGGAACAAACAAGTGCGTCCAATAGAACCACCTTGTTTGTGTGTCTTTCATCAACCACTCGGGTCAAATAACAAAAGCGACGACGCTCCCTCTCTTTTATTTCATCATTGAATGATGTCGTGCCTTCAGTTTTCATTAAGTAACCGTCTTCAAACTTTTGTTTTTCCATTACATTTCGTCTACATCGTGTTCTTCATGGAACTAAAACCACAGACACTCCTGCTAATTAGCCAGATTAGACCGGACAGACTAAAGTGACTGACCAGGCAGGCAAGGTTGGCAATAAGCGTAACAGATAAAACTTTACTATTACATCAGCCCGGAATAGTGAGGTAGTGATTAGATAGATCTTTGGTAAAAATGATAATCACGCTCGTTTTTATGACTCAGTTTGATTTAGACGCTGTATTTCCAGAAATCTAAAAATGGCATTAAAAAGACAAAGATGAGATGATCATTCAAGTTACGGTTAAGGGTACTGTTTTGGTTTATTTTGGTTAACTTTTTTAGTTAAATAATATACACCCCCACATACACACGCATAGACACGCATAGACACGCATATACATAAATATATATATGCAGGTGTGCGCGCGTATACGCACATAGAGTGCATAGAGAAGCGTTAAAAGGAAAAACATATTATATACGAACGTTAGTATATGAAGAAAGGGAAAACTGAAACATTGGAAAGAAAGATTGCTAATGAAAGAAGATAAGCTATTCTTCCACCGTACAAACTCATCATCCTCTGTACGCACATGTTGGTCAGTTTGTGTGTTTATAGAATGAATACTAATTGAGTGGTCCCAAAACTTTGTTCAGTCTTTATATGTGGGTGTGTAGTTTCAGAATGAGTTTGGCTTCATGTTTTCGTCTCTGTTATTGTGTCTTGAAATTGGAGGCTATGATGGTGCATTTGATGTTGTCTATGGTGTGGTTTGGGAGATTGTAATGCATGGCTACTAGGTACTGTGTGGATTTGTTTCTAATGGTGTGTTTATGATTATTAAGTATTATGAGTTATATTAAAAGAAAGAGAGAGATTGATTTTATTTCAATTGACACAATACCTTATTATTATCTTCCATCGATACCTTCAGCGTGACAAAAACAGTTGAAACGTAAAATGAAAGCTACCGAATGTAACCGATTCTTCAGTTGATGTTTTGATAGTTTAAGCCACATTAAAACATTTACTTACGTTTAGAGGTTTTAGCCCTGTGGCTGACTTTCAGTATTTTCGTTAAACCGAAGGTATCGATGTAAGATTATACTACTGTATGGTATCAATTAAAATAAGAAATGCATACACTTTTCCAGAAGTAATTGAGTACTCCGTTTTTCTATTATAAAACGAAATTGAACGATATATATATATATATATATATATATATATATATATATATATATATATATATATATATATATATCTATAAGTCGCGAACTAAAAGCGAACTTTTAGGAAAGGTAAAACCTATTCTATTTTTGTGGTCTTTGGAGTTTAACTTTGAATCCTCTCATTTCATTTCTCGTACCTTTTAACGACCTACCTACCTACAAATCACTTTCTCTGCTAGACTTTGTGACACCGAGCTGTTTTGCAATCGGACATTTACTTGCATTCGGGCAGCAATATTAGTGCAGTTCCCACGAGAGAAAGGTATACATGTAAAGGAGTAGAGCTACCAACATTTGTAAAAAGTTTTTTTCAGCATTTATTTATTATTTTGTTATTTTATCATTTTATAATATCATATAACGCGTTTCAAGCGGTGGTCCGCTCCCATCAGATATGTAAATCTATTTAAAGAATTTTCTGTCGATTTTAAAATCGAAAGACATATCTTAAAATAGATTTACATGTCTGATGAGAACGGACCACGCTTGAAATGTGTTATATGATATTATAAAATTATAAAATAACAAGATAAGAAGCAAATGTTGCAAAAATACTGTTTACAAATGTTGGAAGCCTTACTCCTTTACATATATATATATATACATATATATATATGTATTTATATATGTATATGTATATGTATATGTATATGTATATGTATATATATATGTATATGTATATATATATACATATATATGTATATGTATATATACATATATATGTATATATATATACATATATATGTATATGTATATATACATATATATGTATATATATATACATATATGTGTATATATATGTATATATATACATATATATGTGTATGTATATATATATATGTATATATATATATGTATATATATATACATATATATGTATATGTATATATATGTATATGTATATATATACATATATATATATATATATGTATATGTATATATATATATATATATATATATATCTAATATATAAAGTACAGACGTTTTTTCCACTGTACTTTCTCGGAGTATAGGAAAATAATCACATGCATCACAGGCTACTAAACTATCCACTATACTACACTTATTCACTCGAGCGTGTTTTAGTAAATTTGTTATTATTTCTTTCGACATAACAATAAATATTACATTTCGCCCGCTATCCACGTCTCTCTGAAAAACCAACTCCATATAGGTGGTAGCAAATACTCTTCTCCCTAACAATTATGTACTGTCACTCTACTCATCCACACCGGGAACTAATAAGCACAGTTTAATTTTCACAAAACACCCAGTCCTTATTTATTATTTGCCTGGTATTAATGTACTACATAATATAAAGCAATACGCAAAGACTTTAATGACCCCTTCTGTTCAATCCGATGATTTTCCGCGAATATCAGATCATTTATTGTAATTTTTAACTCGAAACGGTAGCACAGTGCTTATACAGGCAGGTTTCATGATCGCCATTTTCAGCGTTCGATCCCATTCTACTATACCATTTTTTTATTTTTTTATTTATAGCATTCGCAAACACGTTAGAGGGGGGGGGGAGAATAAACAATACGCCGTTTCTTTTTTATTCGACGTCATGCAATAGGTAGTTTTTTCTCCCGTGCAACGCCGGGCGACGGGTTTCGCTAGTAAATATATATATAGCTGTCTACTTAATTCACTCCCGTTTACCTGTACCCTATGAGAGCAAATGTCGATTTTTAATTGAGATGGAAGTAAAAATAGCGCCCATTAAGTAGGACCCAACCCTCACGTTTTCCTAACTTTCTTCCTCCATCTTCTTTTCTCTCTTACTTGTTGTTGCCGTCCTTTTTCCTAACTCCTTATGTTATCGAGAAATAATTGCCCAATGAATATATCTCAACAGACATTACTCCAAACACTATGCTATGTTATTAGTTCCAATGCATAATTCATCAAATGACATAATTATATTTTTATATGCAACTAGCGATAAGACAATGTGAAAATTGATATGTAAGAGACATAGATGCACGAGGGGAGATAATTGAGTTATGGTTAACCTATTCTTTATTCGCCAAGGGACATGGATTCTTTTTCTAAAGGGGAATGAACACCCGGGGGAACAACCGAAGAGACTCGACTGCAATGCACTTTACGAGATTCCATTCCATCCCATCTATTTACGACACCTAAGTGTCAATGGCACATGAACTAATGGGAAGGATGGCTGCCATAATGAATAATGGAACTGAAGAAGGTGCTTTTAGTGATATACCCGATGGAAATACCTTTAACTCTTGGAATGCTTTGTTGCGTTTTCCCCCTCTTAAAAATGTATGCACTTTTAAAATACTCTTTAACACCCAGACCCAAAACAGCACACATGTCTTCGAGTTTCACAAAGCAAACAAATTCATGCCAAAATCTTCAGCTCTATTTTTATATACAGCTCTGTTCTATGATTGGAATTATAATTTCAAACACGTTAGTTATAGATACATATCGATGCAAGTTATTTTTTCATCCATATCAAATATTACCTTCTTTCCTGTGTTTGCAGTTTAAAAGAATGGAATAATACTGCAAGTAACTGCGTAAAAACATATAAAACTGGTGTATAGACACAATCATTTATACACCTAGAAAAAACAATTACGTGTCTCTCCATAAGTACGTTGCTACAGGAGTGCTGGTTCGTAGTTATAAAATAATACGAACGTTTAAATGTTCATTATTATTTATTAATGTATTACTTACGGAATACTTACATAATGCTACAATTCATAATTATAGCTAATTAAAAATCGAATAAAATACTTATATGGGGTTAGAGTTAAAATCATGACTTCATTAGTGTTGTGGGGTACAAATCACCCCTATTGAAGAACTAATGGAAGCTACCATCTATAATAAATACCATGGTTGCAAAGACTCAAAAAGAGCACACTCCTATCATGTGAGTGTCCACGTGTGGTATCTGTTCCGATGGATACTACACCCTATAGACCGGTGTTGTCTTGGCCTTCGGGGCATGATTCCGCCGGTCTATGGGTCTGTCCTGTGCAGTTCTAGGAGGTCCACCCTCCCAGGCTTTGCCTCTCGTCTTTGGGGAGGAGTAAGTTGATAGCTTACTGCCTGAGGCGCCCCTACCGGGGAATGCCGACGGGGCTGTCCAGGCAATTTTTAATGGCTAAAGCGCTCACGTTCTCGGGCGCTGGCTTTTCAAATCCCACTTTCCGACCTTGTGTCACATACTCCTATAGTGGGTATGGGTTAAATATCGAGGACACTCCTATCATGTGAGTGTCCACGTGTGGTATCTGTTCCGATGGATACTACACCCTATAGACCGGTGTTGTCTTGGCCTTCGGGGCATGATTCCGCCGGTCTATGGGTCTGTCCTGTGTAGTTCTAGGAGGTCCACCCTCCCAGGCTTAGCCTCTCCTCTTTGGGGAGGAGTAAGTTGATAGCTTACTGCCTGAGGCGCCCCTACCGGGGAATGCCGACGGGGCTGTCCAGGCAATTTTTAATGGCTAAAGCGCTCACGTTCTCGGGCGCTGGCTTTTCAAATCCCACTTTCCGACCTTGTGTCACATACTCCTATAGTGGGTAGGTGTTAAATATCGAGGACACTCCTATTTTGTGAGTGTGCACGTGTGGTATCTGTTCCGATGGATACTACACCCTATAGACCGGTGTTGTCTTGGGCTTCGGGGCATGATTCCGCCGGTCTATGGGTCTGTCCTGTGCAGTTCTAGGAGGTCCACCCTCCCAGGCTTTGCCTCTCCTCTTTGAGGAGGAGTAAGTTGATAGCCTACTGCCTGAGGCGCCCCTACCGGGGAATGCCGACGGGGCTGTCCAGGCAATTTTTAATGGCTAAAGCGCTCACGTTCCTGGGCGCTGGCTTTTCAAATCCCACTTTCCGACCTTGTGTCACATACTCCTATAGTGGGTAGGTGTTAAATATCGAGGACACTCCTATTTTGTGAGTGTCCACGTGTGGTATCTGTTCCGATGGATACTACACCCTATAGACCGGTGTTGTCTTGGCCTTCGGGGCATGATTCCGCCGGTCTATGGGTCTGTCCTGTGCAGTTCTAGGAGGTCCACCCTCCCAGGCTTTGCCTCTCCTCTTTGGGGAGGAGTAAGTTGATAGCTTACTGCCTGAGGCGCCCCTACCGGTGAATGCCGACGGGGCTGTCCAGGCAATTTTTAATGGCTAAAGCGCTCACGTTCTCTGGCGCTGGCTTTTCAAATCCCACTTTCCGACCTTGTGTCACATACTCCTATAGTGGGTAGGTGTTAAATATCGAGGACACTCCTATTTTGTGAGTGTGCACGTGTGGTATCTGTTCCGATGGATACTACACCCTATAGACCGGTGTTGTCTTGGCCTTCGGGGCATAATTCCGCCGGTCTATGGGTCTGTCCTGTGCAGTTCTAGGAGGTCCACCCTCCCAGGCTTTGCCTCTCCTCTTTGGGGAGGAGTAAGTTGATAGCTTACTGCCTGAGGCGCCCCTACCGGGGAATGCCGACGGGGCTGTCCAGGCAATTTTTAATGGCTAAAGCGCTCACGTTCTCGGGCGCTGGCTTTTCAAATCCCACTTTCCGACCTTGTGTCACATACTCCTATAGTGGGTAGGTGTTAAATATCGAGGAGACTCCTATTTTGTGAGTGTGCACGTGTGGTATCTGTTCCGATGGATACTACACCCTATAGACCGGTGTTGTCTTGGCCTTCGGGGCATGATTCCGCAAGTCTATGGGTCTGTCCTGTGCAGTTCTAGGAGGTCCACCATCCCAGGCTTTGCCTCTCGTCTTTGGGGAGGAGTAAGTTGATAGCTTACTGCCTGAGGCGCCCCTACCGGGGAATGCCGACGGGGCTGTCCAGGCAATTTTTAATGGCTAAAGCGCTCACGTTCTCGGACGCTGGCTTTTCAAATCCCACTTTCCGACCTTGTGTCACATACTCCTATAGTGGGTAGGTGTTAAATATCGAGGACACTCCTATTTTGTGAGTGTCCACGTGTGGTATCTGTTCCGATGGATACTACACCCTATAGACCGGTGTTGTCTTGGCCTTCGGGGCATGATTCCGCCGGTCTATGGGTCTGTCCTGTGCAGTTCTAGGAGGTCCACCCTCCCAGGCTTTGCCTCTCCTCTTTGGGGAGGAGTAAGTTGATAGCTTACTGCCTGAGGCGCCCCTACCGGGGAATGCCGACGGGGCTGTCCAGGCAATTTTTAATGGCTAAAGCGCTCACGTTCTCGGGCGCTGGCTTTTCAAATCCCACTTTCCGACCTTGTGTCACATACTCCTATAGTGGGTAGGTGTTAAATATCGAGGACACTCCTATCATGTGAGTGTCTACGTGTGGTATCTGTTCCGATGGATACTACACCCTATAGACCGGTGTTGTCTTGGCCTTCGGGGCATGATTCCGCCGGTCTATGGGTCTGTCCTGTGCAGTTCTAGGAGGTCTACCCTCCCAGGCTTTGCCTCTCCTCTTTGGGGAGGAGTAAGTTGATAGCTTACTGCCTGAGGCGCCCCTACCGGGGAATGCCGACGGGGCTGTCCAGGCAATTTTTAATGGCTAAAGCGCTCACGTTCTCGGGCGCTGGCTTTTCAAATCCCACTTTCCGACCTTGTGTCACATACTCCTATAGTGGGTAGGTGTTAAATATCGAGGACACTCCTATCATGTGAGTGTCTACGTGTGGTATCTGTTCCGATGGATACTACACCCTATAGACCGGTTTTGTCTTGGCCTTCGGGGCATGATTCCGCCGGTCTATGGGTCTGTCCTGTGCAGTTCTAGGAGGTCCACCCTCCCAGGCTTTGCCTCTCCTCTTTGGGGAGGAGTAAGTTGATAGCTTACTGCCTGAGGCGCCCCTACCGGGGAATGCCGACGGGGCTGTCCAGGCAATTTTTAACGGCTAAAGCGCTCACGTTCTCGGGCGCTGGCTTTTCAAATCCCACTTTCCGACCTTGTGTCACATACTCCTATAGTGGGTAGGTGTTAAATATCGAGGAGACTCCTATTTTGTGAGTGTGCACGTGTGGTATCTGTTCCGATGGATACTACACCCTATAGACCGGTGTTGTCTTGGCCTTCGGGGCATGATTCCGCCGGTCTATGGGTCTGTCCTGTGCAGTTCTAGGAGGTCCACCCTCCCAGGCTTTGCCTCTCGTCTTTGGGGAGGAGTAAGTTGATAGCTTACTGCCTGAGGCGCCCCTACCGGGGAATGCCGACGGGGCTGTCCAGGCAATTTTTAATGGCTAAAGCGCTCACGTTCTCGGGCGCTGGCTTTTCAAATCCCACTTTCCGACCTTGTGTCACATACTCCTATAGTGGGTAGGTGTTAAATATCGAGGACACTCCTATTTTGTGAGTGTCCACGTGTGGTATCTGTTCCGATGGATACTACACCCTATAGACCGGTGTTGTCTTGGCCTTCGGGGCATGATTCCGCCGGTCTATGGGTCTGTCCTGTGCAGTTCTAGGAGGTCCACCCTCCCAGGCTTTGCCTCTCCTCTTTGGGGAGGAGTAAGTTGATAGCTTACTGCCTGAGGCGCCCCTACCGGGGAATGCCGACGGGGCTGTCCAGGCAATTTTTAATGACTAAAGCGCTCACGTTCTCGGGCGCTGGCTTTTCAAATCCCACTTTCCGACCTTGTGTCACATACTCCTATAGTGGGTAGGTGTTAAATATCGAGGACACTCCTATCATGTGAGTGTCTACGTGTGGTATCTGTTCCGATGGATACTACACCCTATAGACCGGTGTTGTCTTGGCCTTCGGGGCATGATTCCGCCGGTCTATGGGTCTGTCCTGTGCAGTTCTAGGAGGTCTACCCTCCCAGGCTTTGCCTCTCCTCTTTGGGGAGGAGTAAGTTGATAGCTTACTGCCTGAGGCGCCCTTACCGGGGAATGCCGACGGGGCTGTCCAGGCAATTTTTAATGGCTAAAGCGCTCACGTTCTCGGGCGCTGGTTTTTCAAATCCCACTTTCCGACCTTGTGTCACATACTCCTATAGTGGGTAGGTGTTAAATATCGAGGACACTCCTATCATGTGAGTGTCTACGTGTGGTATCTGTTCCGATGGATACTACACCCTATAGACCGGTTTTGTCTTGGCCTTCGGGGCATGATTCCGCCGGTCTATGGGTCTGTCCTGTGCAGTTCTAGGAGGTCCACCCTCCCAGGCTTTGCCTCTCCTCTTTGGGGAGGAGTAAGTTGATAGCTTACTGCCTGAGGCGCCCCTACCGGGGAATGCCGACGGGGCTGTCCAGGCAATTTTTTACGGCTAAAGCGCTCACGTTCTCGGGCGCTGGCTTTTCAAATCCCACTTTCCGACCTTGTGTCACATACTCCTATAGTGGGTAGGTGTTAAATATCGAGGAGACTCCTATTTTGTGAGTGTGCACGTGTGGTATCTGTTCCGATGGATACTACACCCTATAGACCGGTGTTGTCTTGGCCTTCGGGGCATGATTCCGCCGGTCTATGGGTCTGTCCTGTGCAGTTCTAGGAGGTCCACCCTCCCAGGCTTTGCCTCTCGTCTTTGGGGAGGAGTAAGTTGATAGCTTACTGCCTGAGGCGCCCCTACCGGGGAATGCCGACGGGGCTGTCCAGGCAATTTTTAATGGCTAAAGCGCTCACGTTCTCGGGCGCTGGCTTTTCAAATCCCACTTTCCGACCTTGTGTCACATACTCCTATAGTGGGTAGGTGTTAAATATCGAGGACACTCCTATTTTGTGAGTGTCCACGTGTGGTATCTGTTCCGATGGATACTACACCCTATAGACCGGTGTTGTCTTGGCCTTCGGGGCATGATTCCGCCGGTCTATGGGTCTGTCCTGTGCAGTTCTAGGAGGTCCACCCTCCCAGGCTTTGCCTCTCCTCTTTGGGGAGGAGTAAGTTGATAGCTTACTGCCTGAGGCGCCCCTACCGGGGAATGCCGACGGGGCTGTCCAGGCAATTTTTAATGGCTAAAGCGCTCACGTTCTCGGGCGCTGGCTTTTCAAATCCCACTTTCCGACCTTGTGTCACATACTCCTATAGTGGGTAGGTGTTAAATATCGAGGACACTCCTATCATGTGAGTGTCTACGTGTGGTATCTGTTCCGATGGATACTACACCCTATAGACCGGTGTTGTCTTGGCCTTCGGGGCATGATTCCGCCGGTCTATGGGTCTGTCGTGTGCAGTTCTAGGAGGTCTACCCTCCCAGGCTTTGCCTCTCCTCTTTGGGGAGGAGTAAGTTGATAGCTTACTGCCTGAGGCGCCCCTACCGGGGAATGCCGACGGGGCTGTCCAGGCAATTTTTAATGGCTAAAGCGCTCACGTTCTCGGGCGCTGGTTTTTCAAATCCCACTTTCCGACCTTGTGTCACATACTCCTATAGTGGGTAGGTGTTAAATATCGAGGACACTCCTATCATGTGAGTGTCTACGTGTGGTATCTGTTCCGATGGATACTACACCCTATAGACCGGTTTTGTCTTGGCCTTCGGGGCATGATTCCGCCGGTCTATGGGTCTGTCCTGTGCAGTTCTAGGAGGTCCACCCTCCCAGGCTTTGCCTCTCGTCTTTGGGGAGGAGTAAGTTGATAGCTTACTGCCTGAGGCGCCCCTACCGGGGAATGCCGACGGGGCTGTCCAGGCAATTTTTAATGGCTAAAGCGCTCACGTTCTCGGGCGCTGACTTTTCAAATCCCACTTTCCGACCTTGTGTCACATACTCCTAATGTGGGTAGGTGTTAAATATCGAGGACACTCCTATCATGTGAGTGTCTACGTGTGGTATCTGTTCCGATGGATACTACACCCTATAGACCGGTGTTGTCTTGGCCTTCGGGGCATGATTCCGCCGGTCTATGGGTCTGTCCTGTGCAGTTCTAGGAGGTCCACCCTCCCAGGCTTTGCCTCTCCTCTTTGGGGAGGAGTAAGTTGATAGCTTACTGCCTGAGGCGCCCCTACCGGGGAATGCCGACGGGGCTGTCCAGGCAATTTTTAATGGCTAAAGCGCTCACGTTCTCGGGCACTGGCTTTTCAAATCCCACTTTCCGACCTTGTGTCACATACTCCTATAGTGGAGAGGGGTTAAATATCGAGGACACTCCTATCATGTGAGTGTCTACGTGTGGTATCTGTTCCGATGGATACTACACCCTATAGACCGGTTTTGTCTTGGCCTTCGGGGCATGATTCCGCCGGTCTATGGGTCTGTCCTGTGCAGTTCTAGGAGGTCCACCCTCCCAGGCTTTGCCTCTCGTCTTTGGGGAGGAGTAAGTTGATAGCTTACTGCCTGAGGCGCCCCTACCGGGGAATGCCGACGGGGCTGTCCAGGCAATTTTTAATGGCTAAAGCGCTCACGTTCTCGGGCGCTGACTTTTCAAATCCCACTTTCCGACCTTGTGTCACATACTCCTAATGTGGGTAGGTGTTAAATATCGAGGACACTCCTATCATGTGAGTGTCTACGTGTGGTATCTGTTCCGATGGATACTACACCCTATAGACCGGTGTTGTCTTGGCCTTCGGGGCATGATTCCGCCGGTCTATGGGTCTGTCCTGTGCAGTTCTAGGAGGTCCACCCTCCCAGGCTTTGCCTCTCCTCTTTGGGGAGGAGTAAGTTGATAGCTTACTGCCTGAGGCGCCCCTACCGGGGAATGCCGACGGGGCTGTCCAGGCAATTTTTAATGGCTAAAGCGCTCACGTTCTCGGGCACTGGCTTTTCAAATCCCACTTTCCGACCTTGTGTCACATACTCCTATAGTGGAGAGGGGTTAAATATCGAGGACACTCCTATCATGTGAGTGTCTACGTGTGGTATCTGTTCCGATGGATACTACACCCTATAGACCGGTGTTGTCTTGGCCTTCGGGGCATGATTCCGCCGGTCTATGGGTCTGTCCTGTGCAGTTCTAGGAGGTCCACCCTCCCAGGCTTTGCCTCTCGTCTTTGGGGAGGAGTAAGTTGATAGCTTACTGCCTGAGGCGACCCTACCGGGGAATGCCGACGGGGCTGTCCAGGCAATTTTTAATGGCTAAAGCGCTCACGTTCTCGGGCGCTGGCTTTTCAAATACCACTTTCCGACCTTGTGTCACATACTCCTAATGTGGGTAGGTGTTAAATATCGAGGACACTCCTATCATGTGAGTGTCTACGTGTGGTATCTGTTCCGATGGATACTACACCCTATAGACCGGTGTTGTCTTGGCCTTCGGGGCATGATTCCGCCGGTATATGGGTCTGTCCTGTGCAGTTCTAGGAGGTCTACCCTCCCAGGCTTTGCCTCTCCTCTTTGGGGAGGAGTAAGTTGATAGCTTACTGCCTGAGGCGCCCCTACGTGGGAATGCCGACGGGGCTGTCCCGGCAATTTTTAATGGCTAAAGCGCTCACGTTCTCGGGCGCTGGCTTTTCAAATCCCACTTTCCGACCTTGTGTCACATACTCCTATAGTGGGTAGGTGTTAAATATCGAGGACACTCCTATCATGTGAGTGTCTACGTGTGGTATCTGTTCCGATGGATACTACACCCTACAGACCGGTTTTGTCTTGGCCTTCGGGGCATGATTCCGCCGGTCTATGGGTCTGTCCTGTGCAGTTCTAGGAGGTCCACCCTCCCAGGCTTTGCCTCTCCTCTTTAGGGAGGAGTAAGTTGATAGCTTACTGCCTGAGGCGCCCCTACCGGGGAATGCCGACGGGGCTGTCCAGGCAATTTTTAATGGCTAAAGCGCTCACGTTCTCGGGCGCTGGCTTTTCAAATCCCACTTTCCGACCTTGTGTCACATACTCCTAATGTGGGTAGGTGTTAAATATCGAGGACACTCCTATCATGTGAGTGTCTACGTGTGGTATCTGTTCCGATGGATACTACACCCTATAGACCGGTGTTGTCTTGGCCTTCGGGGCATGATTCCGCCGGTCTATGGGTCTGTCCTGTGCAGTTCTAGGAGGTCCACCCTCCCAGGCTTTGCCTCTCCTCTTTGGGGAGGAGTAAGTTGATAGCTTACTGCCTGAGGCGCCCCTACCGGGGAATGCCGACGGGGCTGTCCAGGCAATTTTTAATGGCTAAAGCGCTCACGTTCTCGGGCGCTGGCTTTTCAAATCCCACTTTCCGACCTTGTGTCACATACTCCTATAGTGGAGAGGGGTTAAATATCGAGGACACTCCTATCATGTGAGTGTCTACGTGTGGTATCTGTTCCGATGGATACTACACCCTATAGACCGGTGTTGTCTTGGCCTTCGGGGCATGATTCCGCCGGTCTATGGGTCTGTCCTGTGCAGTTCTAGGAGGTCCACCCTCCCAGGCTTTGCCTCTCGTCTTTGGGGAGGAGTAAGTTGATAGCTTACTGCCTGAGGCGACCCTACCGGGGAATGCCGACGGGGCTGTCCAGGCAATTTTTAATGGCTAAAGCGCTCACGTTCTCGGGCGCTGGCTTTTCAAATACCACTTTCCGACCTTGTGTCACATACTCCTAATGTGGGTAGGTGTTAAATATCGAGGACACTCCTATCATGTGAGTGTCTACGTGTGGTATCTGTTCCGATGGATACTACACCCTATAGACCGGTGTTGTCTTGGCCTTCGGGGCATGATTCCGCCGGTCTATGGGTCTGTCCTGTGCAGTTCTAGGAGGTCCACCCTCCCAGGCTTTGCCTCTCCTCTTTAGGGAGGAGTAAGTTGATAGCTTACTGCCTGAGGCGCCCCTACCGGGGAATGCCGACGGGGCTGTCCAGGCAATTTTTAATGGCTAAAGCGCTCACGTTCTCGGGCGCTGGCTTTTCAAATCCCACTTTCCGACCTTGTGTCACATACTCCTAATGTGGGTAGGTGTTAAATATCGAGGACACTCCTATCATGTGAGTGTCTACGTGTGGTATCTGTTCCGATGGATACTACACCCTATAGACCGGTGTTGTCTTGGCCTTCGGGGCATGATTCCGCCGGTCTATGGGTCTGTCCTGTGCAGTTCTAGGAGGTCCACCCTCCT
This sequence comes from Sepiola atlantica, assembly GCA_963556195.1. NCBI lineage: Eukaryota > Metazoa > Mollusca > Cephalopoda > Sepiida > Sepiolidae > Sepiola > Sepiola atlantica. Next base: position 112,891,183 of record OY744523.1, on the reverse strand, counting down.
AGGCTTTGCCTCTCCTCTTTGGGGAGGAGTAAGTTGATAGCTTACTGCATGATGCGCCCCTACCGGGGAATGCCGACGGGGCTGTCCAGGCAATTTTAATGGCTAAAGCGCTCACGTTCTCGGGCGCTGGCTTTTCAAATCCCACTTTCCGACCTTGTGTCACATACTCCTAATGTGGGTAGGTGTTAAATATCGAGGACACTCCTATCATGTGAGTGTCTACGTGTGGTATCTGTTCCGATGGATACTACACCCTATAGACCGGTGTTGTCTTGGCCTTCGGGGCATGATTCCGCCGGTCTATGGGTCTGTCCTGTGCAGTTCTAGGAGGTCCACCCTCCCAGGCTTTGCCTCTCGTCTTTAGGGAGGATGAAGTTGATAGCTTACTGCCTGAGGCGCCCCTACCGGGGAATGCCGACGGGGCTGTTCAGGCAATTTTTAATGGCTAAAGCGCTCACGTTCTCGGGCGCTGGCTTTTCAAATCCCACTTTCCGACCTTGTGTCACATACTCCTATAGTGGGTAGGTGTTAAATATCGAGGACATTCCTATCATGTGAGTGTCCACGTGTGGTATCTGTTCCGATGGATACTACACCCTATAGAGCGGTGTTGTCTTGGCCTTCGGGGCATGATTCCGCCGGTCTATGGGTCTGTCCTGTGCAGTTCTAGGAGGTCCACCCTCCCAGGCTTTGCCTCTCCTCTTTGGGGAGGAGTAAGTTGATAGCTTACTGCCTGAGGCGCCCTTACCGGGGAATGCCGACGGGGCTGTCCAGGCAATTTTTAATGGCTAAAGCGCTCACGTTCTCGGGCGCTGGCTTTTCAAATCCCACTTTCCGACCTTGTGTCACATACTCCTAATGTGGGTAGGTGTTAAATATCGAGGACACTCCTATCATGTGAGTGTCTACGTGTGGTATCTGTTCCGATGGATACTACACCCTATAGACCGGTGTTGTCTTGGCCTTCGGGGCATGATTCCGCCGGTCTATGGGTCTGTCCTGTGCAGTTCTAGGAGGTCCACCCTCCTAGGCTTTGCCTCTCCTCTTTGGGGAGGAGTAAGTTGATAGCTTACTGCCTGAGGCGCCCCTACCGGGGAATGCCGACGGGGCTGTCCAGGCAATTTTAATGGCTAAAGCGCTCACGTTCTCGGGCGCTGGCTTTTCAAATCCCACTTTCCGACCTTGTGTCACATACTCCTAATGTGGGTAGGTGTTAAATATCGAGGACACTCCTATCATGTGAGTATCTACGTGTGGTATCTGTTCCGATGGATACTACACCCTATAGACCGGTGTTGTCTTGGCCTTCGGGGCATGATTCCGCCGGTCTATGGGTCTGTCCTGTGCAGTTCTAGGAGGTCCACCCTCCCAGGCTTTGCCTCTCGTCTTTAGGGAGGATGAAGTTGATAGCTTACTGCCTGAGGCGCCCCTACCGGGGAATGCCGACGGGGCTGTTCAGGCAATTTTTAATGGCTAAAGCGCTCACGTTCTCGGGCGCTGGCTTTTCAAATCCCACTTTCCGACCTTGTGTCACATACTCCTATAGTGGGTAGGTGTTAAATATCGAGGACATTCCTATCATGTGAGTGTCCACGTGTGGTATCTGTTCCGATGGATACTACACCCTATAGAGCGGTGTTGTCTTGGCCTTCGGGGCATGATTCCGCCGGTCTATGGGTCTGTCCTGTGCAGTTCTAGGAGGTCCACCCTCCCAGGCTTTGCCTCTCCTCTTTGGGGAGGAGTAAGTTGATAGCTTACTGCCTGAGGCGCCCCTACCGGGGAATGCCGACGGGGCTGTCCAGGCAATTTTTAATGGCTAAAGCGCTCACGTTCTCGGGCGCTGGCTTTTCAAATCCCACTTTCCGACCTTGTGTCACATACTCCTATAGTGGGTAGGTGTTAAATATCGAGGACATTTCTATTATGTGAGAGTCCTCGTACCACGTGTGGTATCTGTTCCGATGGATACTACACCCTATAGACCGGTGTTGTCTTGGACTTCGTGGCATGATTCCGCCGGTCTATGGGTCTGTCCTGTGCAGTTCTAGGAGGTCCACCCTCCCAGGCTTTGCCTCTCCTCTTTGGGGAGGAGTAAGTTTATAGCTTACTGCCTGAGGCGCCCCTACCGGGGAATGCCGACGGGGCTGCCCAGGCAATTTTTAGTGGCTAAAGCGCTCACCTCTCGGGCGCTAGCTTTTCAAATCCCACTTTCCGACCTTGTGTCACATACTCCTATAGTGGGTAGGTGTTAAATATAGAGGACATTCCTATTCATGTTTTACCGCATGGTAGGAATCCGGTCATCTCCTACCACATTTAGTGGCGTTACTGTATTGCTATGAATAAATACATTGTATATTTTAACCTGTCACAATTTGTGGTTGTTATCTTTGTGACCCCTAGCACGGGTCTACAACACTGGCGACGAGAAATTTAGTAAAGAACATACGTGAGGATTTTGATTTTATACCAGTCACGAATACTGGCTTCCAGGATTACTCAAGAAAGTTACGGGATCATTCGACAAAAAACTGAATAACGAAGATTCGGGCAAGGATTTACTTGGAAAAAAAAACCTCAAACAACAAAAGACGTCGTCAAAAAAGTCTTATCTTGCTGTTGGAAAAAAAAGCCACAAGAAGCCTAAACTACGAGTTAAAACGGAACTCATAAATGGCGTGGATTTACGACAGCTGAAAAAAACGACTCAAAGTTTCAGTAAGTACAAAAGAAAAATTGTTCGTTCTAAAAAGATTGTCTTAAAAAGGCATTAGCATTGAAAAACAAAATTAAAAAGTTACGTCGGATTTTTCCGATTAAAATAAATTTTTCTCTGACTGACTGGCACGTTGAAAAAAACAAACATTTTCGACAAGCAGGTACGGCATAACACTTTGTGTTAATGAGAAAATATGATATTCTGTTACGCACTTTAAGCGGAAATTATGGCCAATATTTAAATAAATGCTATGAACTCGTTTATTTTTTCACAAAAAAAAAATAATTCTTTGTAAAAGAAAAAAAAAGTGTACGTTCAACAAGGATTTGAACTAAACACTTACACGTTACGAAAAGAAAATTGAAGAAAAAAAAAAGGTCAAACTTTTTTCTGTATAAACACAAACGCTGAATTATTTTCTAGTGAAAAATTGCCACACAAGGAAAAAATAAATTAAGGAAATACTCGTCAATATAACCAGATACAAAAATTGTAAAAGTTTTTTTTGTAGAGTTAGTACTATAGAAAAAGAATAAGTTTGTTTCTGAAAACGCTTTTTTTTGTCATAAAAAAAAAAAGAATGGAGAATTTTTCAAAACAGATTTTGGAAATTATAAAACTTCAACAAAATCAACAATTAGAACTTGAAAAAAGGTTTCGAGAAGAACAATTGATAGTAGAGAAACAAAATGACGAGAAGCAGTTAAGTTTAATGAAATACTTCGAGGAAAAACAGGGAAGAGAAAGAAAAGAAATGATGAAATACGCCGCGGAAGAAAAGAAAGAAATGAACGAACAAATATTGGAATTGAAAAAATTACATTTAGAGCATCAAAACCAATTAAATAAAAAAATTGATTTGTTAACGCAAGTTTTAATCAATAAGGACAACGGATAGGAAAACAGTACGGCTTTTTCGCAAAATGCGATCTGGTCAGCCATTGATACATTTCGCTATGCTCCTGAGGAAGACCTAACGTTTGAAGCATACTTCAGAAGATTTGAAGACTTATTCAAGATTGATTGTGGTTCATGGACGGATCAAAAGAAGGTTCGTTTATTACTACGGAAGTTGGGTGCATCCGAACATAACAAATTCCTGGATTATATTTTGCCAAGAAAAACCAACGAATTGTCGTTTGACGAGGCAGTCAAACTGTTAATGGAGTTATACTGTTCAAAGACAAGCCTTTTCCATAAAAGATGGAAATGTATGAATATTACACATAAGGATAATCAGGATTATACGACTTTTGCGTCTATAGTTAATAAAAACTGTGACGACTTCAAGTTGTCATCATTAACGGCAGATAATTTTAGATGCCTAATATTCACACAAGGTTTGATAGCCACAAAAGACGCCGATATAAGACGTCGTGCTCTAAATAAACTGGAATTAGAACCTGATTTAACGCTTCAGAAACTGGCTGAAGATTGTCAACGGTTCGTGGCAGTGAAACAAGATTCCCAAAACATAGAGGAAGCAGGTATCGCTCACATTAAAAAGATACGCTCCAAAAATAAAGGACACTCACCCGCCAGCTATTACCAACCAAGAGGCAAAAAGAACCCTTCACAAAATTATCAGGATAGACAAAAGCCTAGGACCCCTTGTAGTAAATGTGGAGGACCTCATCTGTACAATGCATGTTGGTACCATAAGAAAATAACGTGTGACCTATGCAAACGAGCAGGCCACAAGGCCTCATATTGCAGAGCAAAAGTAGGAAAAAAGAACTACATAAAAACTGCAAAAAGGGACCCATCACCAACAGAGAACATAAGGAAATATGTTACGGTGAGAATCGGAAATAGAGAAGTAAATCTGCAACTCGATTCAGGGTCGTATATATCGATTATAAATGTTCACACGTGGAAGAAATTAGGTAAGCCCACGATGATGAAGACGAATAAAATCGCAAGATCGGTAACTGGTGAAAGGATACATTTTGAAGGTGAATTAATTATTAATATTTCACTAAAAAGAAAGACAAAAAAAGTTAAAAGTATTCGTTCTTAGGAACACATCAAATTTATTTGGATCTGACTGGATCCAAGAATTTGAATTATGGGACTCGCCAATGAGTGATTTTTGTCAAAAAGTCGAAAATTTAACGGCCGAAGCCGACAAACTAAAAAGAGATCTAAAAAAATCTTTTCCAAGTGTTTTTTTCTGAAAAGCTTGGATGCTGCACGAAAATAAAAGCGAGATTCGAATTGCTGGATGAAGCAAAACCAATATTTAAAAAAACACGTAGCGTACCGTTCGCTTCAAGAGAAAAAAAATTGAAGAAGAATTGGAAAGACTAGTTAACACAGGGATTTTGACCCATATTAACTATAGTGAGTGGGCAGCCCCCACCGTATACATAAAAAAAATCAAAAGAAATCCGAGTATGCGCAGATTTCTCTACCGGATTGAATGCATCGCTCAAGGACCACTACTATCCGTTACCAAACCCAGAGGAAGTATTCGCTAAGTTAAATGGCGAAAAAATCTTTTCTAAAATAGACTTAAGCTAGGCGTATCTACAGATACCAGTAGAAGACGATAGTTCAAAACTTTTGTGTATCTCAACACACATAGGTCTTTTTAAATTCAATAGATTAGCATTTGGGATAAAAGTAGCACCTGCTATTTTCCAACAGATAATTGACACTTTGCTAAGCGGTTTGGATTTTTCAATAGGCTATCTGGACGATATTCTCATACGTAGTCAAAATGTTGAACAACATAGAGATCATGTATTTCAAGTGTTTGACAGAATAAAAGAATACGGCTTCACTTTGAAGGAGGCAAAATGTGAATTTTTTTTGGAACAAATAAAATACCTGGGTCATATATTAAATAAGGACGGGAGAAAACCCGACCCGGATAGGTCCACAGCAATAAAAGACATGCCAGAGCCTCAAAATGTAACTACATTGCAAAGTTTTTTAGGGCTCGTTAACTATTATCAAACTTTTATTAAGAATATGCATAAATTGCGCGCGCCTTTGAATGAACTATTAAAAAAGGACAAAAAATTGAACTGGACGCCGGAGTGCCTGTCGGCATTTAAGCAGTTAAAAGATGTACTAACATCAGATTTATTTCTGATTCATTTCAATCCAGAACAAGAGATTATTGTCGCAACCGACGCAAGTGCTTATGGAATAGGGGCATGCATTCTACATAAAATGGCAGATGGGTCCACTAAACCGATCGCCCATGCGTCGAGAACCTTACTGCCAGCCGAGAAGAATTATTCCCAAATTGAGAAGGAAGCACTGGGGATCATATTCGGAGTTACAAAATTCCACCGTTTTTTACATGGTCGAAAATTCAAACTACAAACTGATCACAAGCCGCTTATAACCATTTTCGGTTCAAAAAAGGGATACCAACTTACTCAGCCAACAGACTGCAAAGATAGACGACCACCCTGCTAAATTACGATTTTAGTATGGAATTTCTTGCATCTGCGAAGTTAGGTCACGCTGACGGATTGTCGCGATTTATCCCGAAATCAAGGGAACCGCTGGAGGACACAGTAATAGCGTCACTACAAAGTGAAAAGGACTATACACAAATACTGTGCAATACGATCAGGGAATTACCAGTGACTTTGAAAGATATAATAAGAGAGGCTGAAGAATATAGTTTCATCAAAGAAACGAAACAAAAAATGCAATCAGATGAATCGGCGGCGGAAGTTTATTCTATGTGCAATGAGGTACTGTTGTACCGAGAAAGGGTGGTAATCCCAGCCACGCTGTGAAAATTTTTTTTAAAGGATTTTCATACGGGGCACCCTGGGGCTACTAGAATGAAGAGCCTCATGGGGTCCTACGTTTACTAGAAGAGCATGGACACTGATATTGAAGACATGGTAAAGTCGTGTAAGGGATGCGCATTGGCTGCAAAAGCGCCCCCAATACAATTTAGCCCGTGGCCTAAAGCTGACTATCCATGGTCAAGGATACACGTGGACTTTGCAGGTCCATTGGAGGGAAACTATTACTTAATAGTTGTTGATAGCTTTTCAAAATGGCCTGAGGTATTTAGATGCAAGAGTCCAACGACGGATTTTACAATCAGTGCTCTTCACGAATTGTATGCTAGGTTTGGTGTGGTCGATTGTTTGGTGTCGGACAATGGAACGCAATTCACGTCAACAGATTTTAGGAAAGGCGTTTCAACAGTTTCTACAGGTGTACCGAATTACACCAAATGAAAGCGCTCCATCAAAGATGTCGCCGGCAGATTCAATGTTTGCGAGGAAAATTAGGCCGGTCTTCGAGAAACTTTTGTCTAAACAGGTAAAACCGCCGAATACTACAGTTCCTAAAAAGAGGTATTTACCTGGGGAAAATGTATTTTTCCCGGTACACAAAAATAATAGTATGATGTGGGAACTAGGAAAGGTCAAGCAGAGCATCGGGCGGATGGTTTACATAATCGAAGGTCCAAAATTCACTCACAAGAAGCATTTGAACCAAATTCGGAAACGTGTCACTGATGACGACAGACAACCTCCTGTTGAACAAGAAGTAATGGACCATATATATGACACGTTCGACCTGGTAACACCACAAGCAGCTGAACAACGCCGGTCTTCCAGAAAAAGAAAAAGGATCGATCCCATAGAGATCAATCCCAGGAAAAAGAGCTATACGATCATTCCAGGGGAATGAAAAGCTCGGGAGGGGGTGTTGTGGGGTACAAATCACCCCTATTGAAGAACTAATGGAAGCAACCATCTATAATAAATACCATGGTTGCAAAGACTCAAACAGAGGACATTCCTATTCATATTTTACCGCATGGTAGGAATCCGGTCCTCTCCTACCACATTTAGTGGCGTTACTGTATTGCTATGAATAAATACATTGTATATTTTAACCTGTCACAATTTGTGGTTGTTATCTTTGTGACCCCTAGCACGGGTTTACAACAATTAGGTTTGTTCAGTTTTGACACCGGACTGTTTTGCAATCGGACATTTGCTTGCATTCGGGCAGCGTTTTGCCTTGTTTTTGTCTCCCACAATCTTTATTTTACTTTTTCAAATTTTAAATCTTGGCCTTTGCAAACTTATCTATCCCAGCGATTCCTGTGATGATAAGACTGTCCAGGAATCCTGCTAGTATAAAATAAAATAGTTATTCACAGAGTTAATTTAATGGCTAATACACATATTAATTTTAAAAACTTATTTTAACAACTAAATGGCGGGCAGTAAAGAATTATCACTGCTTGTATTTACTGTAATCCATATCTAATATATAAAATGAAGTCATTCGGGTTTTTAGGTACTAGCAGGATTCCTGAAGACCTAAATATCATTGTATCGGACAAACATCGATATTTGATTATGACTAGCCAATCCTTCGGGTAAATTTTCAGTTTGGGTTCTTTACATACTAAAAACATAATTCACAATCGCTTTCATCGATTACATATTATATCAGACTGTATAATTATTTCAGTCACAAGCACTGCGATAGATGCACTGGTTGTTTTCATTAAACTTTATATTTAATTGAAATGTATATTCAATATGGAGTCCATGACCGCTGGGTACGTACATATCTTGTCCTATATTTGCACTACGTTTTAAGAAATGAAATCACACATTTATTATATACATGATTAGTTTACAATAGCATTTAATTTTTGTTTTTTTATATATTTTTTTCGTTTCACAAATAAAAATAAAGAAAATACGTGAAAAATGTATTAAACACGGTTTAAACATTAGAATAATATTTTAAAGATTAAAAAAATTAAAATAAAAGAATTCTTTTTAATTAGGTAAATCCATTGTCTGATTTACAGAAACCTTACAAAATGCAGCATTAATCAGCAGTTTCTTACGAACACCTCCGCGCTAACACTTTTTTTATTACTTAAGCTCATATTGGAAATGTTATGTTTAACATTTCCTTCAAGGCAAGAATTGTAAACATGATGACATTTGACATTACTTTTCCTAGGTAATCTTCTGATTAGCAATATATCTCCATAACTAGTATATATATATATATATATATATATATATATATATATATATATATATATATATATATATATATATATAATAAAATATTGTAACACGAAATTACATAATCATCGATGCAATAATTTATTTCAACCTTGTGGTATTGTCAAGCCAGCAATTACATAATCATCGATGCAATAATTTATTTACACCTTGTGTTATTGGAAAGGTTGAAATACATTATTGAATCGATTATTATGTAATTTCATGTTACTATATTTTATGTTATTCTTGCTCTGTTTATTACATTAAGCTCTCATAACCAAATTTCGTCCTGGAATTTATTTCATTATAACACAAATATATATATATATATTAAAACTATATAAAAAACAAACATATTAGTCCCAAGTCGTTCTGTGGAAAATCCCTTTTTTGTAAGTCAGTTCACGTTTTGCAGTCACTATATTAGTTCGTTTCCAAGAATTTACGCTAGTCTTAACATTATTTAAGGGATCATCAGTTATTTACCATGAAAAAAAATATATATATAATTATTTATAAATAATAGTTTCGAATAAATGCTTGCTAGAGTCGGTCTAGGGTTAAAAAAAAATCTAGACGGATTTTTGACACGTCTCATCGCATGTATCTGCTTTCCCCACTTCTGATTAGATCATAGACGACCTCATTTCATCTCTATCTATATTTGTATTTATCTATCTATCTTTTTATTCTACCCTTTTATTATATCTCTCTATTTTCACTTTATTTTATTTTATTTTATTTTATATTTTATACTTTATACTTTATATTTTATACTTTATATTTTATATATTACCTTTTATATTAATATTTTTATTTTTTTGATTTTTATTTTGAGATTTTTATTCTTAACGGTCCCAACCACGTGACTTTCCAAATTTTGAAATTTAAAATTTTTTTCTCCATTTCATTCTTTCCAAATATGATCTAAGATTAAGATCGGATTCTAACTCTGCCTGATGAGATCTCAGTTTATAATAGCTGTTGATCGATAACATCGACATGCCAGTGTCGCAGATTTTGTGCATGTCTCTGTAAATTAAAATAATCATATATATATATATATATATATATATATATATATATAGTTAAGTAAATATTTATGTATGCCAAGTAAACTACACAGAGCGCCCATGTTTAATCTCCGTCGGGAATCGCAAGACACTTTAAGCTACAAAGATGCGTTCACGCTTCATCAATGAAACTTCCAGGCACTTACATTGATGATTCCTTGTTGGGATGAAACTCAGACACATCTGTGTAATGTATTGCTATAAATATATCTTCATACTTTACTACTAAGCTCTACTCGCGTATTGAGCACGGTTGAAGAAATTAATCAAAATCCAAACACTATATTACAGGGGAACCTCAAACTATTTACCAATGGAAAAAAATTGAATTTAAATAAAACGGCAAAGATAATGCGAAAACGCATCGATGAAATCATTTAGAAGTATACTCCGAACGAAATGGCCACCTTTGGCTTTGATCATTTTTTCAACAGGGGTTATCACCGAAGCACGAGAACGTCGCATCACTTATTTGTCTAATTTAACCCAAGCAGAACGAATAGCTGCGTTCAATGTATCGTAATTGCAGTAGGAACGAGTCAAAACTTCATTTTCCAAGATGGACTAGATTGTGAAGTCCATAGGATTAATGCTGAGACTTCAGGGAGGCCATATTGTTTGTTCCAAAAGCACTGAAAATGTGTTTTGCACAACCTTTGAGTCGCATTCACCATGTGGACTGGCGCTCCGTCTTGAGTGAAGATGAAATCGGTTCCAAATTATTCGTTGAGCCTAAGAAATACTTTTTCCTGCAACATATTCAGATAAACTTGACTGTTGAATTTGACTCCTTCATCAATGACGACCAAAAGAGAGTTCATCCCATCCTATGCGACAGCAGCTCAGACCATTACGAAAGCAAGCTTTGGATGTCTCAAATGGCTCTGAACATTTACAGACAAACCTTCGGAGCCATGAGCATAAACTCTATCATTCTTCCTGTTGATTACAGCCTGCCCCGTGAACAACTTCTCGTCGACACAAATCAAGATCTTACTTTAGGAATGATTGATCTCTTCAAACATTAGCTTGCCTCTGTCCAGCCGTTATTTCATTGAGGCCTCTAAACTTAGCTGTCTAGACTGCTTTTTATATCGAGTTAATATTAGATCCTCTTTCATTAAGCTTTGCATTGAAAACTTTGAGATACCCATCTGTTTCGCATATATTCCTGGCACTTCTTTGCTAATTTCAGTCAATTTGCTTCTCCACTTCAGAAATAACACTTTTCGTGCGAATTGGCTGATTTCTTCCTGGAATTAGTTTACTGGAGGTTGTTCCTGACTGTTCATGTTTTTTCCAAGCGTTGTAAACCGTTTTCACACACCTTGGGCTGTTTGACGATGTCCTTGTTGCTAACGCCATCACTCTTCAAAGCAACAATCTGGTCACGCTTCACTTTATCAGCCATAACTTCTCAAATACCTCAAATAAATGCATGAAATATAAGGTGAACATTGTATATGGCGATTTAGATATTAAAATATTAAAGACACACGACATAGCATTTAACATAGGTTAATAATGTAGTTCTCAAATGATGGGATAATTATTTTGGGACACCTTGTATGGCACCTTATAATATTATACGTGTATACATTAAATATAATATAATATAATATAATATAATATATATATATATATATATATATATATATATATATATATATATGACCCAAATACAATTTGCTTGAATGTCAGAGATTAAATTTTAAGGGATGCATCCACGGAAGGCAAGCACTATTATAAACTAGACTTACCGATACACATAAAGGTTTACCAATAATACCTCCCGCCCAATACATAACCACATAAGCTCAATACATAACCCTAAAATTGCCCCTACAAAATACCGATTTCCACCCCGGAAAATCCTCCCATCTATCACCCCCACAAATATATTAAAATAATAGGAATAAACTTAAAACCAGTAAGTTATACAACGTAAATATTAAATAATAATTGTTTCCAATAATAATGTTTCCAGTTATAAAGAGGGTAACACCCCCATTTCACGATAATATATAAGCCGGGTTTTCAAATCAGGGTAACACCCCTATTTCACGATAATAAATCAGCAGGGTTTAAAAATCTCCATAACAGTTTCAATCTTGTCGACCTAATCCTTGTTCTTATTTCTAGATCAGACTTAATCAATATACCAATATTATTACTTCCAAAATTCTACATATTAATTACACCTTAGTTATAAATGTTAAATTCCGAATAGAGAATCATTAAGAATTTTGTAGAGTTACTCTCCTTAGATCGATTACCAGCCTACAAGACACGAGTGGGGTTTAATCTTAATTTTAATTCCTTTTGGATTGATTTAAAGTCTTTTAATTCAGGTTTTGAATTTAAACTTGATGTATTTTTTATATCTTTTTATTATTTCAAAAGTATAATTCTTAAACCCACATTATCTCCTTAGCACTTTCTAGACGACACCAGTTTAACCCTTCAAAACATTGCGCGGCCTAATATACGCTCCTAATAAACATTGAATCACGGGACTTGTATAGAGATTTTTTTTTTAATTTTCAGTTTTAAATCTAAACAGTTGCATTTTACCCCCACTTTTTTTTCGAAATGTATTAAACTTTGTAGTCTCACATTAACACTAATTTTAAACAAATATACATAACACTCCAAAGCAAATAACGTATCCAAACGAACATGATACGTGAATTCACATCTCTGTAACAGGTGACAACATAAGCTGAAGAGAGCCGGATGGTTAAGTCCATCTGAGCTTTTAACTGACGGTACTGATGTGCAAACTTTCTGTGACAAAAAATATATATCATGCTCTTTATTTTGATTCTCAATTAATCGAGCACTCTACTGAGATTTTTGCCACCATCTAACAAAAGGAGTATATATATATATATATATATATATATATATATATATATATATATATAAATGATGACACTGAGATAGACAGGGGATTTGTGTATTGTACTAGAAACTATAAATTGCATAAAGGAGATGTAAATCTGCCGACGGAAAAATAATACATTTATGTCTATTTCTGCTCGTAATTGTTGCACACTTTATTTTCTGTGTTCCGATGTAATTATTGTAAATCGAAGAATCAATAATTCCATCACTCTGCTCGACCCTCGAAAATGGCGAAACGGCTTTGATCAAATTCTTCGAAATCAGTAAATGAGATAAAAATCGAATCAATATAGAAACAAACGCTCTTTGATTGGAATTGAAATAATTCAACCAAGAAAACATACTTTCCCTGGTTGGGTTGTGGATATAGAGGTTTCCTTAAAATATTCGGGAGACGAGAGAAAGAGCGAAAGAATAACAAACTTGATTAATATCCACCTTTCTTGAACGTACTTATCGATAATAGGTTTTATCATAAAGTTCGTCACTTAAAAATCTAATATAACAACATCATGTATACTCAAATATAGAAACGAACAATTATTTTAGCAACATCCAACGATTGCATTTCGCAGGCATAAATCAACTGTAATATTAGATCTCGAAGATGAGTCGTCACTTTCAGAATTATATATACGAGAAATCATATTATTGCTTATTATATAATGTAAATGTTGAGTTAGCTGAGTCTGAGATGGGTATATTTGATGACAACAGCACGTGGGCAAAACGGATGCGCATATATCCGAGGCAATGGCTGCATTCTTAGAATGTGAGCTCCAGTCTGTATTGGAATAGGGTCATAAATGGATTGTAACATTGAATGCCGCAAAGACAAAGCTATTTTCCCTCAATAACTACAAGAAACCTCTTCACCCACCGATTGCTGTTGCTAACACCTTATCTGAGAGTCCAACGTGAAAACTTCTCGGTCTAACATTGACGGGTAACATGAATTGGAACAAATACATTGGAGACATTTTCAAGGCTGCTGCAAAGAAGGTGGACTCCTTCTACCGAGTTAGTAATCTTCTCACACCTGACATAATCCTATATTTCTACGAAGTCACCAACCGCCCATGAATGGAATAGTGTTGCCACATCTGGGCTAGTGCATTATCCACTAGTCTATCCCTCTTATACAAGGTGCAAAACAGAATCGCCAACTTAAGAGGTTCCTCACTATCTACCAAGTTCCATCCCTGTCTTATCGCCGCAATTTTGCATTCTTGTGCCTGTTTTACAAGTACTTCAATGGAGTGTGTTCCGATGAACTTGCTGCCCTGGTGCCCCCTCGACGTAAATACACTAGACGGAGCCGACAATCGGCTAAGTCCCATCCATTTACTGTAAAAGTTCCCCAAATACCAGAGAGCTTTCTACTCTAATAGCTTCTTTCCTCAGTCTGACGGCCTCTAGAACTCCCTACCTGCTCCCTGTTTCTCCGACTGCACCTCTTTTGTAAGATGGTAGTTAGGCAGAGTTCTCAATTAATTGAGAAAATCAAAATTAACAGCGTAATATTTATTTATTATTCGGTAAAGAAAATCAGTACAACATCAGTGCCATTGGTTTCAAGCTCAGAAGGTGTTAACCTCCCGGCTCTCTTACTCTTTGTTGTCACTTGGTAGAGAAAATGGGGAGATCCACCATTTTCTCTACCAAGCTGAAGACAGCCGGGAGCTTAAAACATTCTGAGCTTGAAACAAATGGTACTGATGTATTGATTTTCTGTACCGAATAATATACATATATATATATATATATATATATATATATATATATATATATATATATATAATAGAAAAATATCATCTATTTATTTAGATCGGGTCTAATTTTTTGAATAAGGAAAAGTAAGTTTGCAAAGCAGCTAGTTAAATATAAGATAATAAATAGAAACATCTAAAATTATATATATATATATATATATATATAGTTATATGTGTGTGTGTATATTCTTTTTCCCCTTCAACTATGAGTGAAATAATATTACTACTCAGTTGATATTTCCTGTTGTCTATAACTGACTATTCCGATATTTCTATTATTTCCCTTCTTTATTTATCTTCAACTTTTAATAAACACAGAGAGAAGAGAGAGAGGGGGTAGAGAGAGAGCTAGGGGGTGGAGAGGGGGGCTGGTTTATTTGGCGACGTATAGAATAAAAGTGGTTGTCACACAACATACATTGAAATAGATTGAACGTAGATGGAAAGTTACTCAAACCAATGAGGACAACTTAAATGGACTGTTTTTCAAACTAAGCACACTCCAAAAACTAAAGAAATATTTTAACATCTATTTTGTGTAGTTAATATACATAGGAAAACCCCGAAAGAAACAAACCTTGATTATCTCAGCTTCAATGCAATAATAGTTATTTATTTCTGGGTTTATGAGCGGATAGTATTCCATATCGATGGTCAAAGATTATCGTATTATCTATTCTATCATTCTCGGATTATTGTTCTCCATGCAACGCACATCTTCAAGCCTCGCTGGCTAGGTTTCACTTCCATGCATCATCACATTGTGTACACGTGCCTGATAAACTCTTCCCTTGGTTGACAGTGGTAATATTCGCTTGGTTAGTCATTGCTGAAGTTTTCTTAACTTATCCACTGCACTCCTATTTCTTGCAATCACACTAGCACCTGCTTCACCCTGTGCTCCAATAGTATCACAAAGATAGGAAAACTTCTGAACAACCTCAATAGTTTCTGGATATACTTTCTTCACATCTGAGTTGTCATTCATCTCCATTGTCTTACACTTCTTGCGCACAAACCGATTATCCTCTCTAAACCTAATAGTAATTCCATTGTACTTCTGGTGTATCCAATGCTTAAAAGTACCACATAACATTGAGTAGAAGCCGACTTCCTTTTCCACTCACTGAGCATGGGAACTTTCTTCTTTCAGGGAGCTTTCTAAAACTACAACCACTGATCATAATTTTGGTCTTAGTAACATTCATTCTCAGATTTTTCTTTCCATTACACGTACGGAGAGTTTGAATTACCTACAGGAGAGGTTGAATTACCTACAGAGAGTTTGAATTACCTACAGGAGAGTTTGAATTACCTACAGAGAGTTTAGATTACCTACAGGAGAGTTTGAATTACCTACAGGAGAGTTTGAATTACCTACAGAGAGTGTTTAAATGTCCTACTAGACACCATCCTCGAGTGTATTCAGTCTCTCTGTACGAGGGCCTGTCAGGACAACCTGGCATGATTACACTTCACCCTGATCAAACATTCAAAATAACATAGTATTCGAAGCCCAAATAAGATTCCATCGACACAGTTATACACTGGTTCATACGAGAAATTGTGACCTTCTCCAAGTAATGTTACCTCAAGTAACAACACTGAGCGTGATACTCCACCAGAAAAGATGAAATTGTGTATTGGAATCCGGCAAGAGCAAGAGACAACAAGAAGAATATACTATAACATACTTAACTTGTTAATTCGGGAGAGAAAAATAAATGTTCTTCATTTCTTTACTAGCTCAACGTTTGACAGGTAAAGGAGGACTTTAATGAAATATTCGAATAGCTATGTATTTCATATAGAGATCAAGTGTTAGCCCCAGGAAGGGGCCCCTTGATTTCTGAGAACCTCGACTGAAGGAAAATGAAACAAAAGACAGTAAACTATGTAAGTTTACACCCACATAGTTTAATCCAGAGAATCCTTATTGTGCTAAATAAAATAAAAAACTGTTTGTTAGGTAAAATGTTATTAGTATTACAAACATTATTTCGCTACACATTTGCATATCTGTGAAAAAACCGTTTGTATGAATAAAAATATTTATACCTATCTCACTCTCACTTTCTCTCTCTCTCTCTCTCTCTCTCTCTCTCTCTCTCTCTCTCTCTCTCTCTCTCTCTCTCTGTGGAGAGAGAGAGGGTATTCACCCTAATCATGCTTAAGTATTGTCAAAGCCTGATATTACTTCTATAAAACATGTGTAGACAAAATGTTTCTTTTTAGCCCTCCCAATGACTTACAGTCTCTGGCGTAAATATGTCAAGTACGAAGACTCCTTGTAAAAGACACCGCTTCATTGTTCTGGTTAACCATTATGTGACGTTTGAGACCTCCAACTGGTATACATTTTTCACATACTCTGCATGTAAGAATACAACGCAAAGCCAGAGCATAGTTAAAATCTTCCACGCATTTGTAACTTCTTTTGTTAAAACTACACACACAAGATATATATATATATATATATATATATATATATATATATATATATATATATGTGTGTGTGTGTGTGTGTGTGTGTGTATCGTAGCTCTTTATCGAAATATCTCCATCGATCTATCGCTTTTGTATATGTTTGTATAAATAAAAATATAAATAATATATATATACATATATACATAAACACACACACACACACATATATATATATATATATATATATATATATATATATATATATATATATATGTATGTGTGTGTGTGTGTGTATAAAGTTTTAGGGAAACAAACATTTTGATGAATTCACATTTAGCATAATATATATATATATATATATATATATATATATATATATAATGAATGTGAATTCATCAAAGTGTTTGTTTCCCTAAAGCTTTTTTTTCTTATATACATGATTTTTTTCCTAAATACGTTCGTAAATATACTTTAGTTATGGGACTGAGTTATGTTTTAAAAACGATGATGTTTCGATTATTCTAACTATTAGCCATAGTTAATTATTAACGGAACAAGTGATATATATATATATGTCTTGACTACCTATATATTTCTCTCTCGTTCCCATTCTATATTAATTCAACTAATTATATATATATATATATATATATATATATATATATATATATATATATATATATATAGTATAAAGGTATACTCAAAAAAGAATAAAAGGGAAATACCAGTAGAGTGCTCAATTAAATTAAATTAAGAGCGTAATATTTTTATTTTTAAATACAGATTTTAATCAGACATGGACCAGTGGTTTCTGACAAGAAACGGGTTGAATTCCCGATTACGTCTTCTTCAGCATAGTCTGAAATAGTAAATGATGGAATTTCTTCAAATGTATTTATATATTTATCTATATTTATATTTTTTATTTATATATTTAGCTATATTTATATTTTTACTTTGAATTGAGATTTATTAATTGAAATGATCGAAATTTATAAATACATATATATATTTTATATAATAATAAATAGTTACCTCCCCTTTTTTAGATAATTTAATTAATTAGAGTTGCGTACCCTTAATTATTTTCTACATATATATGAAAATGATATATATAAATATAAAAATAATATTTTATTATTATAAATTTAATTTAATTTAATTTTATTTTTCCCCTCCTTTCTTTCTTTCTTTCTTTCTTTCTTTCTCTCTTTTCTTTCTTGCTTCACTTCTAAATATAGAATCTTTTAACGGCTTTTTCTGACCTAAGCGGTCTCGTCGGCTCTCCATTTCAAAATTCTGTGTACATAGCGTTTCATAACAGTTATATGTGTTTTTTGAAGAAATTCCATGATTTACTATTTCAGACTATGCGGAAGAAGACGGAATCGGGAATTCAACCCGTTTCTTGTCAGAAACCACTGGTTCATGTCTGATTAAAATCTGTATTTTAAAATAAATGTATATATATATATATATATATATATATATATATATATATATATATATATATATATATATATATATACGAATGATCAGCATTTGTTTTAAATGACAAAAAATGCTTTTAAAATGAAATCAAAGAATTACGTCAATAATTTAATTTTAAATATATATATATTATTATCATCATTGCTGATGACCTAAAGAAAAAACACTTGCCGGCGACCTTTTATTTAGAGTAAAACATTACTTTCGAATATATTTCGGGCGGCGGGCTTGTCTTATTTGGTCTTAGTAACATTCATTCTCAGATGTTACTTTCCATTGCACGTACGGATGGATATATAGTACGAAGAGTTTGTAATTATCTACATGAGAGTTTGAATTACCTACAGGAGAGTTTGAATTACCTACAAGGGGTGTTTTAATTTCTTACTAGACACCATTTTCGCTTCCCCTCACTACCTGAAATAGTTTTGTCCGTGAGCTTAAAAAGGGCATTTTTTTCTGGAAAACTTTTTCATGACTGGATAGATTTACACGTATTTATATATAAATAAGTACGCAGCTCTCGTTATTATTGTATGTCACCGAAGTTAAGCGACGTTGTGCTTGGCCAGTACCAGATGGGTGATTATTTCGAAATAACATGCACTGTATTTTAGAGGGAGCTCCCCCAAAATCGTGAATATTCCTTTAGCAAGTACTTCAGTATAAGCTGCTAATGCACACATGTCTTTACATAACGGATGAACAACCCACTGAGTGGATGTTATGTTTTTAATCGTTTGACGAAGCCCCTTCGGAGAGAGTATGGTGCTATCGTCTCGCATCGTACACATATACATATATATATATGAATATATTATTTCATTTTACTTCAGTCGAAGTTCTCAGAAATCAACGGGGCCCCTTCTTGGGGCTAACACTTGATCTCTATATGAGATACATAGATATTCGAATATTCCATTAAAATTCTATTAACCTGTCAAACATTGTATTAGTAAAGAAATTAAGAACATCAATTGTCCTCTTCCCAATTAACAAATATATTCTGTTATAGTATATATGTCTTGTGGTCCCTTGATCTTATCGGATTCCATGACAAGAATTATCTAGTCTGGTGGAGTATCCAGCTAAGTGCTGTCACTTCAGGTAACATTACTCGGAGAAGGTGTACCATTCCTCGTGTGTGCCAGTGTATAGCCGTGTCGAGAAGATCTTATTTGGCTCTAAATACTACGTTATTTTGAATATTTGGTCAGGGTTTACTTGTAGGGTAAAGTACCCTACTGTTAGGTTGTTTTGACAAACACTTGTACAGAGAGAACGGAGACACCCGAGCATTGTGTCTAGTAGGTAATTCAAATTACACGTAGGTAAGTCAAACTCTGTACTACGTCATTCCAATTTAAACTATATATATATATATATATATATATATATATATATATATATATATATATACAATAATATTTTTTATAAATATTAAATATTTAAAATATACCTAGAGACATCGATGTTTCATGCTAACGCAATCTTCAGTCTAGAGAACCAGTTCCCAACGGTCAGCGGGCGCGAACCCCGAACACAAATCGCCACTGATTCGCAGTCGAAGATCTTACCCGAAGGCCACTGGAAACTAATTAGTAAATAAAGGGGAATTTTAACTGTAAATAGTAGAATTACTACTATCCACCAAGTAGCTAAGAGTGATCTACGAGTCGGATCATTGCATATAGCTATTTGTACTACTTGTTATTAAAGCTCCTCGAAAAGTGCCCAGCCTCTGTGGGAGGGGGCTGATAAACAATAATATTTTTTATAAATATTAAATATTTAAAATATACCTAGAGACATCGATGTTTCATGCTAACGCAATCTTCAGTCTAGAGAACCAGTTCCCAACGGTCAGCGGGCGCGAACCCCGAACACAAATCGCCACTGATTCGCAGTCGAAGATCTTACCCGAAGGCCACTGGAAACTAATTAGTAAATAAAGGGGAATTTTAACTGTAAATAGTAGAATTACTACTATCCACCAAGTAGCTAAGAGTGATCTACGAGTCGGATCATTGCATATAGCTATTTGTACTACTTGTTATTAAAGCTCCTCGAAAAGTGCCCAGCCTCTGTGGGAGGGGGCTGATAAACAATAATATTTTTTATAAATATTAAATATTTAAAATATACCTAGAGACATCGATGTTTCATGCTAACGCAATCTTCAGTCTAGGAACCAGTTCCCAACGGTCAGCGGGCGCGAACCCCGAACACAAATCGCCACTGATTCGCAGTCGAAGATCTTACCCGAAGGCCACTGGAAACTAATTAGTAAATAAAGGGGAATTTTAACTGTAAATAGTAGAATTACTACTATCCACCAAGTAGCTAAGAGTGATCTACGAGTCGGATCATTGCATATAGCTATTTGTACTACTTGTTATTAAAGCTCCTCGAAAAGTGCCCAGCCTCTGTGGGAGGGGGCTGATAAACAATAATATTTTTTATAAATATTAAATATTTAAAATATACCTAGAGACATCGATGTTTCATGCTAACGCAATCTTCAGTCTAGGAACCAGTTCCCAACGGTCAGCGGGCGCGAACCCCGAACACAAATCGCCACTGATTCGCAGTCGAAGATCTTACCCGAAGGCCACTGGAAACTAATTAGTAAATAAAGGGGAATTTTAACTGTAAATAGTAGAATTACTACTATCCACCAAGTAGCTAAGAGTGATCTACGAGTCGGATCATTGCATATAGCTATTTGTACTACTTGTTATTAAAGCTCCTCGAAAAGTGCCCAGCCTCTGTGGGAGGGGGCTGATAAACAATAATATTTTTTATAAATATTAAATATTTAAAATATACCTAGAGACATCGATGTTTCATGCTAACGCAATCTTCAGTCTAGGAACCAGTTCCCAACGGTCAGCGGGCGCGAACCCCGAACACAAATCGCCACTGATTCGCAGTCGAAGATCTTACCCGAAGGCCACTGGAAACTAATTAGTAAATAAAGGGGAATTTTAACTGTAAATAGTAGAATTACTACTATCCACCAAGTAGCTAAGAGTGATCTACGAGTCGGATCATTGCATATAGCTATTTGTACTACTTGTTATTAAAGCTCCTCGAAAAGTGCCCAGCCTCTGTGGGAGGGGGCTGATAAACAATAATATTTTTTATAAATATTAAATATTTAAAATATACCTAGAGACATCGATGTTTCATGCTAACGCAATCTTCAGTCTAGAGAACCAGTTCCCAACGGTCAGCGGGCGCGAACCCCGAACACAAATCGCCACTGATTCGCAGTCGAAGATCTTACCCGAAGGCCACTGGAAACTAATTAGTAAATAAAGGGGAATTTTAACTGTAAATAGTAGAATTACTACTATCCACCAAGTAGCTAAGAGTGATCTACGAGTCGGATCATTGCATATAGCTATTTGTACTACTTGTTATTAAAGCTCCTCGAAAAGTGCCCAGCCTCTGTGGGAGGGGGCTGATAAACAATAATATTTTTTATAAATATTAAATATTTAAAATATACCTAGAGACATCGATGTTTAATGCTAACGCAATCTTCAGTCTAGGAACCAGTTCCCAACGGTCAGCGGGGTCGAACCCCGAACACAAATCGCCACTGATTCGCAGTCGAAGATCTTACCCGAAGGCCACTGGAAACTAATTAGTAAATAAAGGGGAATTTTAACTGTAAATAGTAGAATTACTACTATCCACCAAGTAGCTAAGAGTGATCTACGAGTCGGATCATTGCATATAGCTATTTGTACTACTTGTTATTAAAGCTCCTCGAAAAGTGCCCAGCCTCTGTGCACATATATATATATATATATATATATTTGTGTGTGTGTGTATGTGTGTGTGCGTGTATCCTTCATGTGCATGTATAAATATATACATATATAAATGTATACATTTCTACATATATATGTAATTATGTATACATTTATATATATACATGCAGATGTAAGAACATATATATATATATATATTCATTGATAACTACCTAGCTCTACTTACGTATCGAGCACTGTTGAAGTAAATACTGAAAACTGATACATAAAAATTATATCTCTTTATAATATTTTATGTGGATACATTAAGTACTAATATATATATATATATATATATATATATATATATATGTATATATATATATATATATATACATTATAGATGCGAAGAAAATAAATTAATGACATATTAATTTACGTACGTATCAAAAATTTAACATAAACAACAATTTTGTGTACTAACGTTTCTGAAACGATATGTATTTTTATTGATATCAGGTGTTATCATCAGCACAGGGAATAGACACCAAGTTCATCGTTAAAATCATGACATGGGTACAGACATATATGAGTTATACTGCAATTCGAGAGGTTGATTTAGGGTTAGGATATGATAATTACAATTCACTCAAAACCGATTACAAAACAATCATATAAACCATACAAAGAGGCACAATATGGGGAAATAAAGATTATATATACGTATATATATATATATATATATATATATATATATATATATATATATATATATATATATATACATTAAATATTAGTATTTATTTCCACTTGTATATATATATATATATATATATATATAGAGAGAGAGAGAGAGAGAGAGAGGGAGAAAGAAAGAGTGAGATTTGAATAGGATATACGTTAGTACTTTTGCTAATTTACAGTTCGTATTTGGAATGTCAACAGTATCGCTTTTAAATGTTATCTTCTGATCACTTTTACGCTACTGGTTACATTTATTTTTGTTTTTACATTTTTTGGCAACAACTTTTCTGGCTTTTCTACAAAACGTTGGTTTTATCTGACAAATACAGTTCATATAACTACTTTGTTAATTAATGGCGGAAAAAGTTATATAGTTTCGTTACTGAGCATATATATATAAGTGTTCCATTCAGGTAAAGACGAGTTAATAGATGTAATTGAGCGCATACCTCCACCAACGTCGAGATGAACCATTTAATTCAATCAACTATTAACCAATACCACACCTACTTTTTTACGTACAATTTCAGTTTACTTAAGTTGTAACAGTTAAAATAACAAAATCAGGTAGAATAATATTCTCCTCCGATGTGTGAACGGATCGTGGCACGAGACCTAACCATATATGCTGTGGAATTCACATAGTGCCCTATTCTGTGTGACTCTACATTAAATGTAATCCTATGCCACAAGGACGGCTTGTGCCCTTACAGTCATTCTACGCTCACGCTGTATTTAAAAGGTCCGCAGCTGCCGTCCGGTGATGGTAGCGGGCACACGGCAGTCGAGGGTTCGATCTCAACAATTAGTCCGGCAGAAACTGAGCCATATCGGTGGCTTTATATATGTCGGGCTGGGGCATTTGTCCTGGATAATCCTTGGAGGTCCATAATGCCAGTCTTTGCCTCACCTCTTTCTAGTGAAGTAAGTTTATTGCTTACTCCATGAAGCATCCCGACCGGGGAATTCCGATAGGGTTGCCCAAGGCATTTTTTTAATAGGCAAAAGATCTCCTTCTTTAGGGGTGCTGGCTCGATTCTCCCCACTTTCTGACCTTGTGTCACATCTTCATTCGCTGGAAAATGACGTTATGTTGGGAACTTGGGTAAGTAGTCGGTGTTGTCGGCAATCCAAAAACAAGAAAAAGTTACCGTGACCAATAACAAATATTTATTGAAACACGCGTGTGTAATAATAATAAAAAGGGAAAAATTTGCCTAGTGCTAAATCTTAATTAGGGTTCTTTGAAATTTGTGTTATTGTCCTTTTAGCAGAATTTCGGAGTACACTTCTTAGTCTTTTGTATTTCTATCTCTTCGGTCATTTCCTAGTCTGCCTGTTTGCGATCGTCTGGCGAATTCTTTACGCGTCAGTTCCTTTATTAGAAACTTTTATCTGGGGTTTGTGATTCGCTACCCAATCAAAATTGTATCGCATTTTTCTGCTTACTTATGATTGGTTGAGCAACGAAAACCTTTGTCTTACCTAAAAATAATGTAACAACTTAATTAGATTAAAAATAACGAAACTGAATATAAATGAATTTACGTTTGACGAATATAGCATAGAGAACAATTTAAAATAGAATGGCACACGGTAGATGGCATTCCTCGTCAATACTCAGCAGTCTCTTTTAACTCAGTCAACCACTATCCAATAGTTGTGGTACCATATTTTTAATTACCCTGCATTTTTTATAAACGACAAAGCAATACAGATAGAATCATAGTCTTTTACGTAGGCGGAAATAACTGTAATGTATTTGGTTGGTTGTGTTTTTTGTATGTATGTGTGGGGGGTGGTATTAACTTTGTTATATGAGAGACGTAGCCCTTAATTATTGTGGTAAGTTGTTAACTATGAGTAACGTGTCATGTAATATAATTGGCTAATTTTAGTCATGTGACCGATAATAAAGTAAAGGTGTTTACGTGATTCATATTTCGACAGTATATCAACGCTTTTCTTGTTACTTTGATCCAAGTTCTAATGCTAGAAGTTCATCTATTTTCCTATATCTTCAAATATTTAATCAAAGTGTTTGTTGAAACTATTTATTCCTGTGTGATCCACCAGATACACTTTCTTGGACTACCAAAGCAGATTATATTTAACCCAGCGATTGGGGCATGCCATGTACTACTAATCCCTATCAAAATGAACCTGGATTGATGGTATTTTAGGAATGGCTCTACATTTACCAAAGCCACTAAATTGAAGGCTTATAACTAAATGCAGTTTCATGTCATATCTTGAATGCATTCTATTTCAGTGATAGAAACTAAGCACTCTCGAAATCTCCGGAATTTGCGATTAATCAGAAAGGCTAAACCTAGAGAGATTCGAAACCAGGACGCCCAACGCTTAGTGATAGAGCATCGAACGTTAATCTTCTGACCCCGGTTCAAATCTCGATAGATCTAAGCACGACGAGGAGTCGTAGACGACGAAATACGCATCCGTAGATAATGCTATTTCATAGATATATTCGCCTTCAACTGGTATCAACTGGTAGCATCATATTGGTGAAAAGAACAATTATTCGTTCCTAGCATTTAGATAAATGCATCTCCGTATATATAGTTAAAATACGTTCAATTATCAGTATCATAAGTATAATTGAAAATATAAATATATAAAACTGCATATATATATATATACATATATATATGCAGTTTTATATATTTATATTTTAATTTAACTTGTGATATATATATATATAATATTTGAAGCTCCTCGTAAAAAAGTAGAGCACTGTAAATGGTAGTACTAACACAGCGTAACGTCACCTGCTTTACATGCATCATTCCTTCCCTTATAGAAGTAGAATGCCTGTATGTCTCGCCGCTTTAAATGTGTTAAAATTATCATTGTTTATAAGCTATTCAGAATTGGCCGATCGGTTAACGACGTTGGATTTGGGGTGAAAAATACTTGTAATCCAGGGTTTCGAATCGTGTGATCAGTAGTGAATAGTCATACTTCTATGCTGAAAAGAGACGAAACGTATACGTCCATAGATAAATAAACAATAACAAATATTTATATATATATCTTTATATATATATATATATATATATATATATATATATATATTTGTATACTTAGGCAGCATTTCTTCATTGGGGCATCTTTGTATTAAACAACAGGGACAATTCCTGTTTGTGTCTTTTTATCCATCTTTTCATGTTGACGAACCAATGATCTAATGTTCTGTTCGAGTGTGAACAGGAACTCACCAAACTGCTAACGTTTTCGACCCTCATGAGTCTTCATCAGGCACGTGAGGACTTATGCAAACAAAAACTGGTGAAGAAACTCGATTAAAACATTTGTTTTCATTGATCCGTCAACATGAAAGGATTGATCACCAAAGAAACACACAGGAATTGTCCCTGTTGTTTAATCAA
This sequence comes from Sepiola atlantica, assembly GCA_963556195.1. Classification (NCBI taxonomy): domain Eukaryota; kingdom Metazoa; phylum Mollusca; class Cephalopoda; order Sepiida; family Sepiolidae; genus Sepiola; species Sepiola atlantica. Next base: position 112,864,850 of record OY744523.1, on the reverse strand, counting down.
ACATGAATCATATATATATATATATATATATATATATATATATATATACATATATATATATATATATATATATATATATATATATATATGTATATATATATATATACATATGCATGTTACTGTGAGAAAGAAATAACTAAAACAGGTTAATTGTAATTCACCGTTCTATTGCGAACGCTTACAGATTCAAGGTGTCTCTGTGAACAAGGTTCGTGCCCTGTGACTGTCTGAAAGTTTTATTTATCTGCGCTGATGAGGACCGTAAGCCCGAAACGACGTCATAGATAGTTAAAATATTGAAAATAGAATTTAATATTACTAGAAGCCCGTTTAAGTAAAATTAAAGTAAGAGAACTGTTGCAGAGATAATAAATAGGCATTCACCTGAAACGCAGTGCAGTACTCTGACTATGTCGTCGAGTTCTATCGAATGTCTTAATGTTTACACTCGCCGCTTCCAGTTTTAAATATAACTTAATTTCTCTGTTATCGCGTTACAATCTTCCGTGGCCTAAGGGACTGAATGAACGCTTACAAATTCAAGGTGTCTCTGGTTACCGGGTTCGTGCCATGTGACTGTCTGAGATTGTTATTTCCCTGCGCTGATGAGAGTCGTAAGCTCGAAACGACGTCGTACGTAGGTAAAATATTAAAAATATAATTTAAAATTATATGAATACATATATATATATATATATATATATATATATATATATATATATATATATATATATATATATATATATATGTGTGTGTGTGTGTGTGTGTGTGTCTGTGTGTGTGTGTACCATACTTGTAAAAGAGTCAAAGTAAAAAAGGACGGATTCAATTTATTTCTTCATATTCTTCGAGATATAGAATTGTTTCAACGAAATACGAAATAAATAAAATCTTTTGAGATATGCCTGTTATTTAAAAACGCGTGTAAGATTGCATTTGTTTAAGAATTGGTGTCAGACATTTTATTGTTTTGTTAATTTGAATTCTTGCATGGATTGCTTTTGTCCATGTAAATACCATACATATATATATATATATATATATATATATATATATATATATCACAGTTTGCTGAGCAAGCTGTCAGGTTTCGAACCTCAGCGTTTAAGATCGCGCTACGCTTGGCTACACTTAACAGCAGTCATACAGCGAAACAGCTTTTAGGGTTACTGCTAATCCCGGAATGTGAAGAAAATCAGCTTCCCCAAGGACACTCTGGTCGATACAAAAATAACCGAGAACAGACCCCCATTCGACATTTCCGGTAGAAGCGCTACACACTAAGCCAAACCATACGTCATACAAAAAAAGCAGCGACACCGTAAAGAGAATGACGTAAAGAGAGTTATTTATTGATTTCCGGGCAACACTAGTATGCTTTTTAGGGATTTTACGAACTCTGAATTCTTTTCCCCAACTTGTAATTAATGGACAGTTTACTTTATTTGTTGTTTTTCATTTTGAGTTTTCTTAATTTGGACTTTTGTTTCGCTAAAAACAAGTTAGAAAATACACAAAAGTAATCCTGTTTTGAATGTTATGACCTAATCATCTGTCCTGGTATCACCGCCTGTTTCGTAGGAGTGGCTTACCTGGTAGGACCAGTAACGTCGCTTACAGACGAGAACTAGCTAGTATTTCTTTACTCTGCCGTTATTTACCATGGAAAGGAGTCGACTGAGTTTCAATCCCTGCTTACTCCTCATGAAACTTTAATAGAACGAACTTGTCATTTTACCATATTTACAAAGAAATGTTTATTCTTCCTCCGTTGTTGTGCCTAACAACAAACAGAATTTTCATGAACAGAATGTCTTTCCAAGACCCCCACATCTCTGGAACATGTTGCCACAATATTGCTTCCTTGAGACCTACGGCATTGTCATATTCAAATCCAATGCCAACAAACGTTTGTGATAAACAATCCTCATAAGTTTCATAAGTTTCAATCCTCTCATAATATTGGTCATCATTCAACTGAAAATATATCCATCTAATTTACGCTTATCTTCGACACCTGTTCAACCTTCATAAATGGTGACATTTTAGATAAAAAGAATGTAAAAACTTCTCCTTGTTGTCATCCCTTGCCCAAGTATTTTCTTTCAGAATGGAAGCCGTTGTTATATTTGTTTCAAAAGCAGGTAAAGAGCGGTTGGCACATTTAAAACATAATTAACATGTCGTGTTATCCATAGATCTGACAATCAAAAGTTCTTCACATAAAAAATATCCTATCAGAAATCTTTCATGGGAAGAAAATCGCACATCAGAATTAATAAATGTTTTCTCTAATAATTCCTGTGAAAATATTATTTTGAACATTTGGTTAAAGAAATAAGTTTCCAATTGAAAACTAAAGCGAGAAAGATATCAATTCGAATGATAAATATGAAAAATATCTTCTAAAACTCTTTCTTCTCCCTGAGATTAAAAAAAATAGCCTAATCACTACGAAGAATATATCCAACCAGAAGTTGATTGAAAGGCCTTACTTTCTTCACGGTCCGCTTTCGGGTGAACCTGCTTAATGACTTGGAGCGGCAACAAAAGCTGCTCTGTCTGTTATGATCTTCTCTGTCTTCGCGTCTTTTCCAAAGTCGATGATAGCATTATAGAAATAAACGCCCCTTCTCCTTCTTCGCAAACGATAGCATTTCTTTCCTCAGGCACTGAAGATTGCCTTCATCGATTCTCGCATTTGATTCAGCCTCTTATCGTACACGGAGTCGAGATCAATAGGCTTTTATCAATAGTGTTGCAATGACGTACTTGTAAAACTTTTCCCGGTTGAAGTGATATCAATTACTGAACAACCTTACCAATTTCCTTCTCTCCGATCTGCACTCCGCAATTTCAACCACCCGATTCCTATTGCGTCTTCCCTTTTGACACGCATAAGCTGAAGCATCCAAATATTATAGACTAGTTGAAGTGCGCCTCTACACATACTAAGCTATATTCAAACCGAGTATTTTCTCACTTCCAGGCTCCCTAACACGTCAACACAATTCCATGAAATTTCGCATACAGCAAACGTGAGATGCACGGTGTGTCAAAGAGGATAACGATACTACTACTACTAATAATAATACTACTACTACTACTACTACTACTAATAATAATAATAATAATAATAATAATAATAATAATAATAATAATAATAAGAAGAAGAAGAAGAAGAAGAAGAAGAAGAAGAAGAAGAAATGTTAGATACGCCATAAAATATACACATGTGGTGATACAAGCTTCGGCAAGTACAACATAAAATGGGTATCAAGAATTCAGGAAGATGGAAAAATCGTGGAGTGAGAACACCAACAAAACCTCCTATGTAAAGATGTGTAGAGTATTGGAATATTGTGCAGATTATTGCCACTCAAATTCCGGAGAAAATCACCGGTCGGTACCAGGGAGAAATCAATGGTAAACGACTGTCGCGATACCACAAATTGGCTGGCAATGCTTATCGAAAAAGCAGGAGAGTGTTGGAAATCTGGTCGATTTGTTGTCACTAAGACCCCAGGGAACACCATTGGTTATTGTAAATGAGCAATCACTGATAATAGCGTGTGACTAGTGAGGAAATAATTGTTATAGCCATATTAAACATTAATGAACGCTAATTGACATGAATCTATTTTGCTGGGTTATTAGAGCATCTTACCGGCAGAGAGCGTATAATACAGAAGTGCATTTACGGGGTGTGTGCCCCCCTCCTACGTGGGAAGGAAGAAGTTGGGTGCAATGAAAATGCAGCAGTTTCACATGTCTGCTTGTACCTAGGAAACATTTGACTAGGGTTTTAATAAAAAAATACTTGCGAGTACACTGGGTTTGCGAGCACACTGGGTTTGGCCGCAAAGGACGCAAAGACGGCGTAGACGACGCACGAAGAGAGGACAGTCTCGACGCAACATTAGTACAACATTGCGATGAATGTTGCACGTAGAACCCTTTGTATGCAATGGTGTTATAACAAATCGAAATGCTATTATAACTCCTACTCGTACTAATACCGATAATACTACTAATAATACAGACTAATTCCTTCGAAAACATTAAGCCGTGTTTATGATAGGATCTTAACATAAAAATACTACTACTATAACTACTACTAATGCTGCTACTGCTGATGCTACTACTATTAATACTACTACTACTACTGATAATAATAATAATAATAATAATAATAATAATAATAATAATAATAATAATAATTATAATAATAATAATACTACTACTACTACTACTACTAATAATAATAATAATAATAATAATAATAATAATAAGAAGAAGAAAAAGAAGAAGAAGAAGAAGAAGAAGAAGAAGAATGTATAAGCTCCAAAATTATTGTTTAGAATGTCACCTTATTTGGCATGTTGAGAACTCGGGATGTCGGATGCAATACAACTAAGCATACTATTTATGATACTTATTTGAAGAATTGTTTATTGGTAGTCAACATTAGCTTCTTATAATTTACTTTTGACCTGAAATGACCGCCAGGCCAAACTTGAATAAACGTTACATAGCAAATTATAACTTGGATAACAATCTAAATACAATTGAAGTGTGATTCAAATTGAAAATAATATACGTATATAGATTACAATAAAATTAGCAAATTCCAATCAATCTGTACAACCAAACATCAAAAAACTTATTTAATGTCCAAGTCATTGATTTATGTTGGGTCTCGTCTATTTCAAGATAGCTTTAGCCATAACAGTATGTTAATCACTGATTTAAAGCTTTTTTGGTTCGATAGTTTTGTACTTGTTTAAGGGTCCAAAGAAATGTGAGTTTTACGAAATTACCCAGAGACAAGTATTCGAGCTATCCATATAAATAAAATTAATTGTATATCCATCTATTTGTTTATCATTCTGTTTGTCCGCTATAGAAAAACACACGTGGTTGTATTTCAACCGAACGTAGAATGCAGATAGAGTATGGCCATATCTATTTAATATTTTGTAGAAACCTTCATATATTTCTATATGTGTGTACAAAATCAACTCGTATTCAATGGATATTTCATAATGGATCGTTTACAATAGTTAGTGGGTCTCTTCATTAAATAACTTGTACAGGTTGTTGTAGAGTACAACATATAAATCCATCTATATAACGAATGCGTATATGTGTAGCAATATGTAGTTTTGGACGTGTAAAAATAGTGTTAAAACGGTATTTTCATATAAGGTTAGATTAAGTAAAGGAATAGAAAATGTAAAATTACAGTTATTATTACGTCGTATATAACGTCACGGACAGGAAGTCAGAAATGTGACGTGTAGAAGAAGAAAGTAAGTTGGGATTTTTTGGGGGGGTGCCTATGGATGCAGAGCATTCTCATGGGAAGCTGACGTAATGTGTACCTTTTCAGTGCTATACAAGAATAAAGCAACAATAAACATGAGCCATTGAGAAACAATGTTGTTGTAGTTTACTTTTTTAACTGTTAGTTTATTATATAATTGAAGAAAATAGAAAATTGCTGCTGTTATATCTTCACGTTTACTATCATGACAGGTTAATAACACCGGAAAAGAAGAAAGGAACCAAATATAAGTTACTTTCTATACAACTTACCACCTGTCAACAAACAAGACTTCAGAATCTGAGCAAAGATATTTTGTTACGGTCTGGATTGTATGTATGTATGTATGTATGTATGTATGTATGTATGTATGTATGTATGTATGTATGTATGTATGTATGTATGTATGTATGTATGGATGGATAAATGGATATTTTACTTTTCGATGCGATGACACCCTGATTTTTATTTTTAAAAACAAAACAAAAGAAAGCTAAGCACAACCAAAAAAGGCCACATTAATTTGTATTAAAAATGCTTACTTTCAACGGTATTAATATGTGCTCAATGCTAAGTAAATGTTCATTATCGTTTGACTTTTCAGTAGGATGGAACCCTGATATTTATTTTGAAAAATGAATAAAAAGTGGAAGACCAATCCTTACATCATTTTGATCTGCAGTTTCAACTTGTTACTAGCAATATTGCTTACGCTTGTTGCTTGTTATCTTAACATTTTGAACCGAGAGAGGGATCTAATAGCCGTACACAGCTAGATCTCTATATTACCAATATCAAGTACAGATACTCCTTCTGACAATGACACGTTTATGAATAAAAGAGGGACACTAGTCTGACAAGACGTTGCGGTAATCATGTATGTATGTATGTATGTATGTATGTATGTATGTATGACCGCACTATAACACCATAATAATTAGAACAGGGATCATATCTATCTACACGGATAAGGCAGTCTGCATATATTGCTCTTCTTCGTTGCAAAGAGTTTCCAATCAAAGCCTAAACCCACCACCGAAAATGGGTTTACCTCTAATTTCAATAATAGTTAAACTACAATTGAATTAATTTGAATTAGACAGATTTAAATGCTTTGAGAAAAGTTCGATTAGTTTACGATCCATAATTAGGGTTTAATTTCATATTTTACGGCAAAGTATTTCAGCGTTATTGAATATAGTTTTAGAGTTTTACCATAGGCGTTCGTTTTTATTTCTTTTAAATATTTTGTATCTCGACTTACTATAACTTAAGGGGTCTACCCATGTCCCTATATTATGAACTCATCCTTGAATAGTGACGGAATAACTCAAAATGCAGGAATATCGTGTCCTGTAACTCCACCCTTTAACGAAAACGAAAGCGTCTGGAACACGAGTCGGGGTTATAAACCGGAAGTGATCAGTCAAACAAATGTGAAAGTACACCGAACCCAGATCTGGTTCTTCTCACACACCCAACACCCCAAGTCATTTTTACAACTACTACATGTAAAATTAGTATCACAACTAGTAGGTGTTTAGTTTTTCAAATACGATATGCAAAATACCTTCGCGCCACTACTTTAATTTTTTATAACACTACAGTGATAAAACTCAAAATGAGTTTCAGTAATAATTTAATGAAATGGAGAGTTCTTTAACATTAGAGAGACTCAAATAGACTCACTAATTGTTTGTAAGAAAACTCCAAAGTAAGTTATAATATTTTCTGTCAGTAACCTTTTACAATTGGTCAAAACTTAAAATATATATGCGCATGCATGGATATATATATATATATATATATATATATATATATATATATATATATATATATATATATTCATATATTTTTCATGTATAGACACTTATATAATAAAATCATATATATATATATATATATATATATATATATATATATATATGTATATATATATATATATATGTATACACAGTATGAAATTGAGGCAACGCTCAAAAGCACAAAGGATGAAGAATATATTAATAAAAATCAACACAGAAAATAAAATAAAATTCTTGAATTTTAAAATGGTAAAAAAATCTGTTTTATTTTTATTTTTATTAATATATTCTGCATCCTTTGTGCTGTTGGGCGTTTGCCACAATTTTATACTAAATTTCTTAAAAGATTCTTTAAAAATATGAACTAACCAATGTTATATATATATATATATATATATATATATATATATATATATATATATATATATATATATATATATAAAATGAAAAAGGAAAACTAAAACATATTTATGCATTCATCAACGTTTCGTCTTTATTGTAGGACTTCCTCATGATGTTTGTTTAAAGAAAAAATCATACACGTGAAAAAATGTTTTACCAGCAGGCTCAGAGCTGCGGCCGATTTCAGAAAATATCAAAATATGAGAAACAAGTAGATGATGGCAGTGGTAACAGTTTGAGTAACGGATCATTTAGAAGTAGGAGAGGTGATACAATAAATGTGGAAAGAGTAGGAGGCGAAGCGTGCTTCAGCTAGGATTAATTTAAATTATCAAGAGGGATGGAGGGCGACATGCTAGTCGAATCAATTTATTAATTAAACCTTGAAAGAGAAAAGAAAACGTCGGGGCCAATGATTGTCTGGGGCATGTGTTAGGAGAGTGTTGGAGGTGATGGGATACTACGGCGGGTGGGGAGGAGAGCGGACGACCTGGGTCAGGACTTGGAAGGGTGTCCACATTGACATCCATATACATGTGTGAGGACATAAACACATATTCACGTTGAAACACAGATGCATAAGCACACACATAAAAATATTTGCCACGTTATAAAAAAAAGGAAACAGGAACAAAGGAAGATATAATTTCTGTTTTGACGTTTTCGGGTGAAAAGTTTTTTAAAAAAACTATGAGAAAATATATATATGTATATTCACTACTTAATTAAAAAGGAATAAAACACCAACGTTTCTGCGTAATGTATTTGCCATAATTATATTGTTTGTGTATATATAATTACACACACACACACACACACACATATATATATATATATATATATATATATATATATATATGTATATATATACACGCATGTCTATATTTCAAATGTTGTTCAAATGAATGACTATATTTTATATATTATATCTATATTATATATTTATATATTGTTTTAATATATATATATGTATATATATATACATATATATACATATAGTTATAATGCGACTAATTTCAACAGACTTTGAAACATGCTTTGTATGCCAACACTTGAGCGTGCATTCGAACGTATACATCAAACACGCACACGCACACGCAAACACACACACACACACACACATATATATATATATATATATATATATATATATATATATATATATATATATATATATATATATGAAACGACTCATTAGGTTTACTAGAAACAATCGATGAGTGTTCCGGTTTGTTTTTCTTCCCCTTCATTCCAATCAAAAACATGAGTCTTTTGTTTTTTTTGTTTTTTTTCGTTTTGGTTTCTTTCACGACGGCGTCTTGTTTATCCTCTTTCAATCAACAGAGGTTGATTTCTCGACATTTTCTTTCGCTTTCATGTCAACGTCGAAAAATGCGGCTTAATTAGAGTTTCGCGGTAATTCCGTTCTTCCATACAAAAACAATCGGTCGCCATTGCTCAGGAAACGAAAAAAAAGTAGAAATATAATGATTGAATGGCAATCGAAAGGAGTCAGAATGTTTGTAGCAATGATCATTACGTCACCTTCTACGCGCAGGTGATCGTTGTGGAGGCGTCGAGTGAACATTTGCTGCGTGGGGCCAGATTAGAATGCAACCACAGGGCTGTAAACAATAGTATTGTGCAACAATCATCAGAGAGCTTTTAAATATGTGCAGCTACAATGGCGTTCTATAGTAAAGACCACTCTATGCAGCCGCTAAAAAGCACGACTGGAAGCCTATTAAAAATGTCTATTTTACCCATGTTTTTAAAACAGATTAAATCAACTATATTTGAAAATACACAGGAAGAGAATTTTAAAGAATATTCTTCTACGTTGGCAGATAAAAATGTTCGATTATTGTTTGGAAAATTCCGATTCATTTAGCGAGAAATGTATGCTAATTATAGAATACTTCAAAATAGGAAGAGAATAAAGATTGTAAAAATACAATATCTATTACGTCCTCAGTTGCCCAAACAAAGGTGTTTCAAATAAAAGCGATTTACTTTTCCTTCCTTAAACCATAGTTTTTTAACGAATGACATCTTATAATCTTATCCTGGATTTACCGCTTTTGCTGCTGATATTTACATGACGCCTTCAACGGTGAACTTTTTCATATATTTTCAACCTCTTCTCTTTGCATTGGACATTTTCTACAGTTTTTATATTTGTATTTATCTTATATTATATTTATATCTTTTCAAATCATGACTTTTGGTAAATCTCCTACAAACTTATCTCTTTGTATTCCTCTGATGATAAGATTTCAGTATTTGAAGAGCCATGGCTTAAGGTAGGAAAAATAAATCTATTTCATTTGAAACACTGATGACGTAATAGATATTGTATTTTTATAAACTTTATTCTTTTCTTTTACTTGTCTATATAATTGCTCTATCACGTATATCGAGCATGAATTCTTTCATGATAGGTTCTAATTTAAAGGTATACATTATATTTTTATTCCCCTGTTACACACACACACACACACACATATATATACATATATATATATATATATATATATATATATATATATATATATATATATATATATATATATATAGATATATATATATATAGAGAGAGAGAGAGAGAGAGATATGGGGAAAGAAGGATGAAGGTAATCCGACGTAATGGGAAAATGAAAAAGGAAAACTAAAAAGGGATGTTTTTTTATGTGTACATCAACGTTTCGTCTTTATTTATAATACTTCATCAGGATGATAATATAAAGAAAAATGTCATGCAAGTACGTGCACATATAGGGTTGACATTATGGGAAGAAGGGAGGAAAGTAGTAGCCACTACTGGAGAAAACAGTAGGGCTGACGTCCGGACTACTGACTCCACTTAGTCCGGACGTCAGCCCTATTTAATAAGATGGTAAAAACCAAACAGACAGAACATTCTTAAACTTAATCGAATTTTATTTCCCTCTTAACAGCATTCTCAGTAAAATATCTTACAAAAATCTCTCTAAATTAAGTTATAATTGCAGTAATAATACTATAATAGTATTATAATTAAGTACAATAACATACATGTTAACGCTAGAAGAAGAAACTAAATTTTTGACACCTTAAAACAAATAAATAACCAACAATAGTTAAGTAGAATATTATTAGAAAAACTAGCACTTGTAACTTTTGCCTAAATGAAAAGCTTGAGATAATCAAATTCATCGATAGATGCAAACTCCTTGTGTTGTGCAATGCTTTTCAGTGATTGATTTTTAACTCACTTTTATGGTTATATGTATTCCAGCATGCGGGTTAAATGTGCTTTCTGTAGTCCACGTAGTTTGATATGTACCCTGATTTCTACCTTATTTTATTTCATCCAATGCATCCCATAAAACTGAGTATTTATGTACCTTAAACTGTTACTTTTGTATATATGTCGTTACATTTGATGCACTAGTAAATAATAGTATGAGTATATTTAGCGTTGTATGTATAACGTTTTAAACCTGTCTTATGTCCTCGTACATATGTGCTTATATTGATTGATTGAAGGGATTCGAATAGATTGAGTAGTATGTGTGTTTTATACCGCATATGTATATGTTTTGGTCTATTAACTTATATATTATGTGTGTATTAGCCGTTTGCTTTAACTTACAGGAGTTGATGAGACATACTCACCTCTCTACTTTTAAGTAAATATACAACCATAACCATATGTGTATATATATTTCCATGTATATATATATATATATATATTTATATATATATATATATATATATATATTTGTGTGTACACTACAACGTTTTTCGTGTCGTTAGTTCATAGAAATTAGATAAAAAATTATATGAATCTTATAGTGTTTATATAATAGTATTCAATGACAAGTAGCCTTAGTCGAAAAACGTATACATTTGTATAATATCATAAAAGTTTGTATATATATATATATATATATATATATATATATATATATATATATATATATATATATATATATATATATATATATATCACCTTGTATGATATAAATTTTTATGATCAATATAAACCGTGAAACTTCAACAAAATTGTTTAGGCTAAATACATTTTTATAATTCATTATTGATTATATATATACATACATATATATGTATCTATAAATATGTATATATATATATATATAAAATGTGTTTGCGTGATTCTTCTCGAAGATGTGCCAGTCGTGTGAGATTGTGAATTTCGAAATAATGAAAATATTACGAAATGCCTGGAGCATAAAAGGAAAAGTATTTATAACATGAAAATGTAAAAAGATTCAATTATTTATTTTAAAGACATGGAATGTTTAATGGAGTCATCATTTTAACTATATTTACATAAATCGTGATGATCGCACGTGAGATAAGATAGACAGTTAGTCAAATAGATAGATAGATAGATAGATAGATAGATAGATAGATAGATAGATAGATAGATAGATAGATAGAAGAGCGAAAGAGATATATGGTATTAAAAATATTCACAAATGAATAAATAATAAGCTATATAAATACGTAAAAGACACACACGAGAAAGTCAGAGAGCGTGAAGGAGAGAGAATGCAAATCTCGCCATAAAACGAATATAGCGCGCATTTGTGTTTATATATACATCAAGAATTCACTTACTCGCAAGCTGTTGTCGATAGTCAAGTGGTGGGAAACACCAACAAAGAAAAGTTTAGTTTCGATCCTGGTTTCAGCGCTCATCTGTTTAGCCACACTAAAAAAACGGTTTCTTATGGATTACTATTTAAATACACACGTATTGTCTAGAAATGTTTGAGAGAAGGTTAGCCTATATATATATATATATATATATATATATATATATATATATATATATATATATATATATATACGAATCTTGTTAAGGAAACAAAGCATGCAACAAACCTAGATTCGTAATATGCCAACACATCACTCCACCACACACATCTCATTCTTAGATGTCTTAGTAAACATCACAAACAATCACATCACCACATCACTCTACATCAAACAGACCGACGGGCACGGTCACCTTAATTTTGAGAGCTGCCACCCGATGGCCACAAAAAGATCCATCAAAAGGGTCTGCTCAGACTCAACTGAGTATGACGCACATGTAGGCATTTTTACAAACAACTTCTTCAACAGAATCTATCCCTTCAAAATAAGCAAACACTTTATAAAGAAAAGCATCTTACACAAACAGACAAAATCTACTAACATATAAAAGCAGTAAAAAATCATCCTCACTAATACCAATGGCATTTAGCTTCAACCCTTACACCAACAAACTACACACCCCTCACAAAAACATACCAAACAACTACAGCAGCAACCCACCATCAATTAAATATACAACAAACCACCCATATGTGCAAAACAACAGTTTCCAAACCTACATTCTTTACTAACATCGACCAAAATACACCACACTCTTGCACCTCAAGGAAACAAAAAATGCAACACACCTAGATTAAAACTATGCCAAAATATCACCACCAAAGGCACATTCACATATCTTGGCACCAACATTCAACTTAACCCGCCTCTCATTTGCGATAGCCCCACGTTATTTACTTCATATACTGCACCAGATACACAAAAGGAAACTACGTTGATGGAAAAAGCCTGCAGTTCCGCAAACCTCTTAACAACCATAAACAAGCAATTAGAGAGAAATCAACACAATACCCAGTAGACAAGTATTATAATCTTCCAAACCACACCACACATGACAGGAGATTCATCCTCGTGGCTTCCAAATTCAAATCACAACAACACGGACGAAAATACGAAACCAAACTTATTCTGAGACTCAACACACACACCCCTCACGACTAAATATAGACTTGGGACTTCTCAACAATTATTATTTCTATAAAAATACAATCTGACTAACAACAAAGAACAACGTGTTTAGTGAGGGCAATTAACTCTTTGTATCTTTCCACATTAGTAGTTCTAGTCCATCTATCGACATTTTTTCATACTTCCTGGCTTGCCAGGTCTGTCAGTAACTTTGTCTTCATTTATCTGTATATCCCCTATCTCTATCTCTCTCTCACAATATATATGTGTGTGTAGGTGCGTACGTATGTCCTTGTGAGTGTGCATGTATGCGTGTATCTACGTATATACATGTATACATCTGTCTGTGTCTCTCCCTTTTCTCTCTCACCACATATATCTGCGTGTGTACGTATTGGCAATGTATATATATATATATATATATATATATATATATATATATATATATATATATGTATGTGTGGGTATGCATGTGTGCGTGTGTATGGATGTACACATTTCTACAGTATTTTAATTTGTCTATGTTTACACACACTCCGTGTACTAAAACCCCCCTCACACACTGAACTTTTCATGACTCCAGCTAATTTCTCTCTCAAGCTTTCGCCCTCCCCTCTCTATCTCTTCTTCTCTATGTGCATATGGGTGTATGTATGTGTGCGCGTGTGTGTATATGTATGTAGTTTGATGCGCCTGTTTGTATGTATAGGTATGTATACAAACATATTTATTTATATATTTATTTATATATTTATTTATAGTCAAGTACACTTGCACCTAGTTTATGGCCCACTTGACTCCTGTTGCCTACCCATTAGGATGAAGACATCTTCATTAATCATTTCACTTGCCTTTTTACCTCTATTTACCCTGCTGCCACCACCCATATCCAACCGTACACACACATACCCTCATTACACTGAAGAAGACCGAAGGATTGCAGCCGAAAATGTTGTTCTCTCAAATAAAAACTTTTTTATGAGGGACATTTGGTATTTGTACACGTCAATAAATAAAAGATATATTAAAATATATATTTTTCACATGAATTATATATATATATATATATATATATACGTATATATATATATATATATATATATATATATATATATATATATATATATATATATATATATATATATATATATATGTAATTTATTTGAAAACTATATGTTACCTATTTCAGAATCGTATAGCGGTTTAATCCAGATGGGTTGACTTTTTACATTTTAAAAAGTCTGAACATGAGGGACTCGTCAGCGTGCTGAAATGAGGTTAAAACACGAGAAATGGCGTTTATCGATAAAAATGTATCTTTTGCCTCATTTCAGTACGCTGACGAGTCCCTTAGGTATTGACGTTTTAACATGTAAAAAGTCAACATATCTGGATTAAACTGCGGTACTATTCTGAAATATGTAAGATATAGTTTTCAAATAGATTATTTGTATTAGCTCTCATTCTTTTGTGATCGTCCACTTTATTGATTTTTTTCTTAATATAACTTGACACGATATATATATATATATATATATATATATATATATATATATATATATATATATATATATATATATATATATATATATATATATATATATACACAATACACACACACACTCCGGATCAAAAATTTTAGACCACTTTAATATCTTAAAAAAGAACACTTATTTTTAAAGGATAGATTTTAAACTCCTCCCATACAAGTATACAATACTACAATCTAAAAGGTTATAGAAACAAAAAGCTACATTCCAAACATTTTATTCAAAAATGTATATATTTATAAAATGAGGCAGTTTATACTTGATCAAAATTATAAGACCAGGGATATAAATTGACAGATTTATGGTAATTCCAATGTTTTTAGTTCAGTTAGAGATTAGCAATCACTGCGTAAAGGTGTCACGATGCCTAAAGCAAGCAAACGTACCGAAGTTGAGCGTGCTCGAATTCTAGATTTCCATAAGCAAGGTTTGTCACAGCGTGTGATCGTAGCTAAGGTTAATCGCAGTAAAACTGTGATTTGCAACTTTCTAAGGAACAGTGAGAATTAGGGAAAAGCAAAATCCTCTGGTAGGCCCCCCAAAAATGTCTCCTCTACTGAGTAAGAGAATAAGACAGATTGTTGTGAAAGACAGTGGACTTTCTTCTAGTCTAATTAAGGCAATCACAGATGCTGATTGCAGTTCAGTAACCATCAGACAACACTAATGACAAAAAGGCATGGTAGATAAAAAGCGTACACAAATTCCTCGGCTGCTTCCACGTCACCAAAGCGGGCCGCTTAAGGTTTTGTCATGAATACCAAACATGGGACATTGAGAAGTGAAAAAAAGTCCTGTTTTCTGATGAGAACAAATTCAATCTAAATGTTCCTGATGGCTTTCAACGGTATTGGCATCACAAAAACATGCCTCCTGCAAATATTCTCCACACGTCATCCCTAATGATATGGAGTGCCTTTTCTTAGAGAGGGACGATGGAGCTCCAGGTGATGCAGGGTCGTCAGACAGCGGCTGGTATTGTTAGCATGCTACAAAAAGCATTGTTGATGATGGAGGGCCATCGTTTGTGTATGGCTGGATGGTTTTTACAACAGGATAATGCTGCAATCCATGCAGCACGACGGACCTTGACCTTTCTACAAGAAAATGGGGTCCATCTCTTGGAAAATTCTACATGATGACTGGACTTGAACCCAATTGAAAATGTTTGGGGATGGCAAGAGATGTTTATCGAAATGGCAAACAATATTCAACAAAATATAAACTTCGTGAAACCATTATTTTATTATATATATATATACATATTTATAAATTAATTTTTACGTACATAAAAGTTATACGTAGACATGTGTTTCTAGCTATCAACATCGATAACCTCTATCGATATAATTAACTGTAGGCTGACGTTTTAATAGCAGGCCTTTACGCCTTGTCCGAAATATGTACGATGTTTCATCGCCTAAATATTATGTTACGTAGTTTTGTTTTAAAGCTCTAATCGGGGTAGTTGTTAATGGTAAACATAAGTTGATTATCAAAGGGCAATCAAAATGTTAATTACGGCTTAAATCCCGATGAGTTCTTATTGAGCGAAACACACAAATTACTATGTAGACTGCAAAAAGAATATGTCCATAGATTGAGCACTTCTGGAGTAAATACTGCAACACATACACAAAATATATTATGTAGTTATATAACAATATACATAGATATATTATAGTCTTGGAAGTTTTTTAACCATTAAAACTATATGAAAAAAAATGTTAGTCCTAGGTCAGTCATTGGAAAACTACTTTGCTTGTAAGTCAATTAATATTTTGCAGTCACTACATTAGTTAGCTTCCAAGAATTTACGCAAGCCTTAATATTTTAAGTGGTCATCAGTTGTTAACCATGAAAAACTGTTTCGGGAATTTACAACAAAAAAAAGTATTTTATCTCATGGCTTATATATAGAGAGAGTATATTGTGTTGCTTTTCTATGCTAATATTTGTGAGCTTTATATCATTAAAGAAACAATTAATTAAGTCCGTGGGGTGTGGAATATGAATTAACATGTTAAAAATAGAGTGAGGATAAAATTAAGCTAGATACATATATGAAAAGACAAACAGATAGATAGATAAATAGATAAATAAATAGATAAATAGATAGATAGATAAAGAGAAAGGTCGATCGACAAACAGATAGATAGATAGATAGATAGATAGATAGATAGATAGATAGATAGATAGATTAACAGACATAGAGATAGCTAGCTGGATAGATAGATAGATAGATAGATAGATAGATAGATAGATAGATAGATAGATAGATAGATAGATTAACAGACATAGAGATAGCTAGCTAGATAGATAGATAAATAGAAAAGGTTGATAGATAGATAGATAGATAGATAGATAGATAGATAGATAGATCGACTGATTGATAAATTAAACGTTGATTACAAACCGCAATTGTTAACTGGAAAATTGAAAAAACGTAAATGCAAATTCTAATTAAGCAAGAGCTGCTGGTTGTCCTTCGCACTAAAGAATCCATTTTGTTGTTTTAGCTTCATTTTACCATTTAATTTATTTTACCCAGATGACCTCAAACTGCAAACAAAATCAATAGTCTTACTAATGTTAATGCATAGATATTATTAGACGAATTGTTAATTATAAGACCTTGCGATCTATGATTTATTACAAAAAATATTAGTGCAATAACTTAGCACATATAATTGTCGTATTAAAGATTAAATATCTGCAAGAAAATGTTGACAACTATAGAACACAAATTCTTGAAGCTCTCTACATAAAAACTATTAGTGTAATCACTTAGCACATATAATTGTCGTATTAAAGATTAAATATCTGCAAGAAAATGTTAACAACTATAGAACACAAATTCTTGAACCTCTCAACATAAAAAAAAACTATTAGTGTAATCACTTAGCACATATAATTGTCCTATTAAAGATTAAATATCTGCAAGAAAATGTTAACAACTATAGAACAAATTCTTGAAGCTCTCTACATAAAAACTATTAGTGCAATAACTTAGCACATATAATTGTCCTATTAAAGATTAAATATCTGCAAGAAAATGTTAACAACTAGAGAACAAATTCTTGAAGCTCTCTACATAAAAACTATTAGTGTAATCACTTAGCACATATAATTGTCCTATTAAAGATTAAATATATACAAGAACACAAATTCTTAAAGCTTTCTACATAAAAACTATTAGTGTAATAACTTAGCACATATAATTGTCCTATTAAAGATTAAATATCTGCAAGAAAATGTTAACAACTATAGAACAAATTCTTGAAGCTCTCTACATAAAAACTATTAGTGTAATCACTTAGCACATATAATTGTCCTATTAAAGATTAAATATATACAAGAACACACATTCTTAAAGCTCTCTACATAAAAACTAAACATCCAATAATCAATAATGTGAATTACGAAACTAGTCATAATATTTAAAATTGTCTAGCATAGTAATAAACGTTACCAAATTCTTAGCCATTAAGCAATTATACGTTTGAATCTTGCACGCTACTAGAACGTAATCATGTAACATCTCAATATTATAGACGCTCATTTTAAGTTGTTAATTACTGGCCGTTGTAATAATAAAAAAAAATCAACAGCAAGACAAATTTTTGAAGATACCAAAATTAACACCGCCTGAAGATGATTTGACGAATCAAATCGAAAGTACTCGAAAAATAGGAAAGAAAATGGAACAAGAAACCCATGGAACTTACATACAGTAATTTGACTGAAACACTAAATGGACCATTCGGAAAATTGAAAATATCAAAAAAAGCCTTATCAAGCAAAAACACTCCGTATTATTTAATAATGTTTGCCTAAATATATATATATATATATATATATATATATATATATATATATATATATATGTGTGTGTGTGTGTGTGTGTGTGTGAGAGAGAGAGAGAGTAAGGCTACCAACATTTGTAAAATGTTTTTTTCAACATTTCTTTATTATTTTGTTATTTTATCATTTTATAATTTCATATGACGCGTTTTAAGCGGTGGTCCGCTTTCATCGGATATGTAAATCCATTTAAAAAAAAGTCTTTCGACTTGAAAGAGAGTTGTTTCATTTGAGTGAAATGCGTTATTGTTTGGCGTGTTTGCGCATGTGTGGGTTTGCGGGGGGGGGGGGTACATGTTTCGATAATTTTATATTTTTTATTTTCATTCTTCCTTTTTTCCTGCTTCTCTTGGTCAAAGTCGTGTGTGTTTATTAAGTACGTGTTATTTTTACCTTTATTTTATCGGTCATCTCCATTTCTTAGGGGTGCATAGATTTTCTTTTGAAATTTATTACTTTTTGATTCAAATGTGGACACGATACTCTAATATATATATATATATATATATATATATATATATATATATATATATATATATTCTGTGTAAGATGTATGTGAAAGACTTTTTTGTGAATGTTTTCGCTCGTGGGTTTTTTCCGGGAGCGATCCTTGGTCTTCTGATGAGCTGCATAGATGGAAAATCCTAGTAATTACATGTTTATTAACGGTTGCGCGAAGCGATCGTCAAGTTACACTTGATTGCTTTGAATTCTGGTAAGAAAAAATTAATAAAGACTTGGTCATATATATAAGATACAATTGTTTACGCATATATATATATATATAGAGAGAGAGAGAGAGAAAGAGAGAGATATAGAGAGAAAGAGAGAGAGAAAGAGAGAGAGACCATTGTTTATGTGAAGAATCCAACACTTTAATACACTCATGATTCGAAGAAAACAATTGTATAGTCCTAGCGGCACGCCCTTTCTTATTGAGCGAGCCTGAAGCGGCAGGCAATCAATACATCCGCCCTTAAAAATTACGTCATCCTCGATATTATCCCTGTTAACGGTCCTCATGAGGAGACACCGGGATAGTATCGAGTATAATTAAACTCAACGGAGTGTAAGGAGTTCTGTGTTATTGACATTTTTAGGGGAGCAAAACGGCAGAATAAATAAACACAATGTATTTAAAATCCACTTGAGATATTACTATTGAGTTTCCAACGTAGACAGTAGACGTTATAGCGGTTGTAATTAGACAGATTTATATAAAATGCACATAGAAGACGTAACATGAAGTATAATAAGCTGTGTCTATTTAATTTTAAGGGGAGAAAAGAGGTCGAAGCTATCATTTGAAAACGTGACGAAATGGGTACCCGTAAAAGTCACTCCTTTGTCCTTACTAAACAATTTCCTGAAACTGAGAACGCCGAGTTGGTGCTAAAATTATTTTTTAGAACTCTATACCAGTCGAGGATACGTCCTCGACAATCAATCCGATAAATGATGAGCCGCTATGGAATCAGCTAACCCTGCTCTGTGTCGCTTAGGTCTTCTTCTGATCAGTCCTAAGAAGTTTACACTCCCAGGATTTACCTTCTCTCCTTGAGGCGGGATTAGTTTATCTGTAGCCGTCCGAGGCGCACTTACCGAGAATGCAGGGGCCTGCTCATGCATTCTTTTGCGGGGCCAGCACGCGCTACCTTTCGAGCGCTGGCCGTTTTTATCCACCACTTTCTGGCCTTTGCCGCATCTTCCCACGGTTGGAGGAAGGTAAATTCCGGGTTATCCACTCCCCTTTAAGTCCGGGCAACGGAAGGTAATCCTGCTTGTATATACTAGACGGGCTAATCTCGGGACTATGAAACTGTTAAAGTTGTAAAACAAGTTTAACGTTTTTAGCAGCCACAAAAGTCATATTTGTTCCACTATGGAGGTCGTACACTTCATCCCATAAGGATCTACAGTCGTCGGCTTGTAAATGATACCATGGGATTAGTTAGTTTAACGTATATGAGATAAATAAAGGAGCAGCTGGGCAGTGGAAACCTGCCGTCTTGTTCTACTGATCATATTTAGCACTTCTAAGTGAGTACGTGTGTATGGACCCAATCTGTCAGTAAAGGGTATTATGCAATACATTATGTCACTAGCTTTGTAATATAAGTAGATGGGATACGTAAATGTCATTAGTGAAATTAGGATCTCTCTCGACTCGTGATAAATACATTATATTAATGCTGACAATATTCCCGCTTTTTATATGATTTCCCCCGTGTGTGATGCTTTGTTCCACCCGGATGACAAAACCCTCACCGTGTTGGAGCAAGATGAAAATGTTCCCGGGGAATTTTTAACTGGCGGCGCGTTTCTTCATATGTAACAAATCGTTGGACATCACGCTAGACTGGATCGTGCAGCATGTCATATGCAGAAACGAATGAATAGTCACTCCGCTGAAAACCTACTAACACTGTTTTTTTTTTAAAGAAAGAAATATTCCTCTCTATTATAGCAGCAATCTATTGCAGCTTGAAATACTTCACCAATAAAAACACAGATGAGAGGCAAACGTAAATGAGGTGGCAGTTAGGGATGAGAATGAAGACTGCAAAGAAATAGAGATGAAAATCAATATACGTTTCTAATCTTTATATTTTCTATGATAATTTGAGTTAGACGACAATAAAAAAAGACTCTGATTAATTGATTTCTCTGAAGAATATAAAACTTCTGAAGTTTAATTGTAAAGTTATATAAAAGACAGATACGTTCAAAGGTGGGGTACTGCTGTCACATCTGAGGAGATGCCGCTACAAGTACTCTTTTCTGCTTTTGCAGATAATAAAACTAACTTCATAATCTTGTGAATCATAATCTCTTATTTCTCATTTCTCAAAGTCGTTATCTACACTCTCGTTGTTGCCGTGGGATCTGCTCGACTGAGCTTCAATCTTTGGTTGATCTGTGTAAGACTTTCGCAGCAAGAACTCATTTTCTAAAACAACTGCGAAGAACTTTCCCCCTCTTCCTCCGTATACCGAACACAGAACAGAATTTCTAGGAACAGAGTTTATTTTCAAAATCTTTCCCTCTGTGTAACACATTGCCACAGAAAATGCTTCCTGCAAGGTAAAACATGATCGTCTTTTAAATCCAATGTCTGCAAATCGTTGTCATAAACTGACCTCATAAGTAATCACATTTCTGGTCATTGCATTCATTATTTCTAATCCTCTAATAACATTCGTTATCCTTTGATCTGACAGTCTATCTATGTCATAAACATTTATCCTCGAGTGGATTTTAACCTTAATAATTGGTAAATCATCAGTAACAGAAAACAAAGAATGTTCTTATTATTCTAGTATTAAATATCGAGGTGTGACGTATATATTTGTTATCGTCTCTATGTGGAGATGTCACGTGTACTAGGTTCGAAGACATTCGTTTTACTAAACTGGCTAAATGCAGCTCCTAAGGCCAGATATGCTTATAATAGAGTGACTCTATGCCTATACAAGAAAAAATCGTGTCGACTTCCTGCCGGGAAATAACATCATATTTCCGTCGTTTCGTGAGGTCCACATGTAAACACATCATTTTCTTCTAAATGAATAAATGCCAAAGTTTTTCATTTATCCAAACTATATTCATATAAACACAGCTTACCTGTACCTAATTCAATTACACACTGAAATATATTGACATACAGTATATAAACTCACAAAAAAATCTTACTAAACACTATCAAGGCGATAAAGTATTAGCATATTTATTTTTTAACATTGTCTAATAAATTCATATTCAGTACGACTCACTTATCATTCGATGTTGCTAGTTTATTATGTATACGAAAAACTTCTCTTCATATTAGTATCTTAATTATTATCAGTACTTACGTTTCATTTTTTGTGTCTGTTTTTGTTTTCGCTTACGTTTTCGCACGCGTATATTTACACATAAAACTATTGGATAACTTTGGAATAATTACTTTTTTGAAAATAAAGTTTACATTAAATGCAATAATTAACAAACGTTTTCTGTTGATAATTAAATACATGCGTTTATTATTTTTTTTTTAGTAATTTTATTGTTGCTTTTGTTGCTATTTACTCTCCTCCACGAGAGCAGAGTTAGGCACAATGTCAATATTTAACGTGGATAAAATCCAGCTCCCCAGAATAGGGGCACTATGGATTAGAATGAAAAAATTAATTCCCTCGGTGTAGACTGGGGACAGAAAAACTAAGTGCAGCATCAGAACAGATACTACATTTTGCTTCTAGCCAAAATGCCCATGAGTCAACATGTTGGTAGTGATGATGATGCTGCTGCTGATGATAATGATTATTATGATGATTATAATGATAATGATGACTTTAACATTCGTTATAGTAAAGAAAAAAACATTCGTCACGGAAAAGAAAAAAAACTCATCTAATCTTTCTAAATTACAAAAAATAGATTATTCTTCTTTAATATTAATTAAGTCTTTTTTTCTGTGTTTTGATAATAAAGGCGAAAAGTACAAAGACACATTCCGAATTATTCGGTAATATAAAATTGGTTTATTTGACCAATTGACCCTCCACCCTTATGTTTATTCACTTCATTATCTAACCAATTTTTAATGAGAAATTAATTTTCATTTTTATGCTGAAACAAAATAAAATTCGTCGACTTTGAATATCTTAAAGACGATATCAATTAACTTTTTTGTTGTTTTTCTACTAAAAAATAAAAGTTGACTATGTTCATGCACTGCATTTTTTTCGCCACACTGGAATACATCAAACAACACTACAACTATCATCATTTTGTTGTTTTCCTATAAGTTACTAAAACTTCAATTGTAAATTATTTCTTTCGCAGTAATTGCTACCCGGTGGGCGGATAGTTTTTGCTAGTATAACAGTAGAAATAAAATGTTTAATGTTTCCAGTTACCTCATAACTAAAGTCAATTGAAACAGATAAAATAGTATTTTGAGTATGAGGTATCGGGCCAATAAATAAAAGTAAAATGTAATTTTAAGAGTTCAGATGGAATAAATAATTGAGATCGGGTGCCTACCCCACATAATCTTGCTACACGTTAAATGAACCCAGTCGCTCGTAAATTGTATGCTATATCGCGTATCCACTGTTATTAAGTCAAAGGTCAGCGCTAAACGGAATTAACTTCTCTTATTTTCGTAGTTCTGCTTTAGTTGAGAATTGTTTCTTTGTATTTTTCGCAGCTTGTGGTGAACTTTAAACCAAAGATTAATTGTAAAGTTTCAAATAGTAATTTATATTACGGAAATTACTTATATGAAATCCAACGAACTCGCTTACGCAGAGAATTAGATTGTAATTATACTATAAGTGACATACTTTACATAATTTGAACCTTTATTATCAATAGTAGTTATCGTAGCTCAAATTTAGAGAAGCTGTAGAGTGTTATCTCATTTGGCTATACTGTATGCATTACATGAAAATTAGAAGTAAAGACATATTGGTGCCACTTTGACTCGTTATGTACGTCTCGAATCTACTTTGGTATGATATCTACACTTTGTTCTGCGGTCTACACTTCATATTGAAATCAACACGATACAATAGCAAATAACACTTCTCTTAATTGGTTTCGAAAGAATGTGTGGGTACCGATCCTGGAACCCTGACTCTAACCCCTAACCCAAACTTCTGACCCTAACCCCTAACCTTAACAATAACCCTGAACCTAATACTAACCCTAAAGTAGAGACTGTGTGACACATATGCAAATTATTCCACGAGAAGTCGTTGAAGGCTCAGTAATCTATTACGACGAATGAAAAGCTTACGATAGTTTAAACTAACTAAATTTTCGTCACTTTTCTCGTAAGACATCCAAATTATTTCGTCGATCCCAACACTGGAGCACATACATAAGGAATTGAAAGATCATGTCTTGACGCGAAGATTCGGTGTAGATATTTTCATTGCAGATAACAAGCGAAAGCGGCACCAGCATATTTCGTGAAGATTTACGCTAATGAAGCGCTTTATAAGAAAGAAACAGACAAACACACACATACAAACACACACACACGCATACATATATATATATATATATATATATATATATATATATATATATATATATATATATAATATAAGTGTTACTACAGTTTTGAAAGTGTCGTTAGAAGATATATTCGAAAATGTTTGAGAAACCAGTTAACAGACGCGTGAATTTATATCAGTAAATGCAAAATTATTTAATCATTTTTTTAAAATATTTTCTAAATCCGAATTTTTTGTTTAAAAAACAATAATCATGGTAAACAGACATTGTATTTTTTTAGTTTTTTTAATTTTTCATGGTGAAAATCTAATGGCGTGGCCGAAGATTGGGGATCTCCTCCGATGTTATTGGAGAGTTTGTTTATATGTTCGGTGCTTGCCAGAGCATTCACTATAAGCATATATATATATATATATATATATATATATATATATATATATATATATATATGTGTGTGTGTGTGTGTGTGTTGAATTAACTCATAAACTAATTAACAGATCATTATGTATTTTGGATCACAGCTGCTCGACATAAGTGTGTTATGTTTAGTTTTATTTACTTCATGCAAATTGGTCAAAGAGTGGGAAAAGGTCGTTTCGTAACTATCTAGATATTTCCGATTTTCTTTTTTAATTTTATCAATAGGTATTAGACATCATCTAATAAATATTCTACTAATTATAGTTTATTTTGAGTATTTTAAAGGTGTTAAAGGGTATAAGATCGGATCCACCTCCGATTTGAAAATTAGAATATTTAAGATTTGCATTCAGTTTAAGCCATAGTCAATAGACATCAATTAAGTAAAATTCCACATATTTTAATTTCTTCTCACGACCCTTTAAGCTTAAGCCTTAAATTTTAGACATTTGCTAAGATCAAAATTATATAATAGGGTTTGATCAAAATCAAAATAAGGATTCTATACATAAGGTTTAGTTGTATTATATCTTGATTTTGTAAGGAGACAGGAATGTGCTGAAAATAGTGTTTGTTTGGGACAATTAATTTTGCCCGTCCTATAAAGAGCCTTAAAAAAATCGATGACATACCTTCGGGATTATGTTCTATATGTGTATATAGATCTGGAAACGCTTAGTTTCAGAGTTATAGACAGTTCACACAAATATTGATGAACATCTTTACTGTAAATATGAAAAAAAATGTGTGTAATAGTGCACTGTTATTTCTACTTGTAGAATATATAAACACTGTCTCTGTGTCAGAGTCAGAGATAAAATAAATCTGGGCCTGGTGTTTCTACATACACTAACAAGACCATGGAAATATGACAGCAAACAAATATGACAACTGTGAGGCTCAGACGAAAGATATGAGCGACATGATCCGTAGGGGCTTCTTTGATAACAAACGTTGAGGGCAAGGTCGGCATCCTGCGAAATTTTGCCCTCCTTATCAGGTAACAGAATACTACAGAGCAAATTCTCTCCTTCCCTTTCTCTCTCTCTCTCTCTCTCTCTCTCTCTCTCTATATATATATATATATATATATATATATATATATATATAGTGTTACAGAAGACTAATTCAATTAAATATGATACCGTCGGTTCACAGTCCACGGTTTAAAAACAGCTAATTCGTCTCTATTCGGATTGTTTTGAGTATGCCAAGCCATGCACATGATTAGTAAAAATCTAATTAAATGTTTAATGTATTGATTTATTTATTCTTTCTAAATAAAAACCCGCTAGTTTAGTCACCAAAATAATAAGAAAAAGGAAAAAAAGAATTTCCATACTATTTGATTCCCGGCATGCGCGAATTTTATCCTCGAGGATTGTGTTAAGATCTGAGTGTCTTTAGGTTTTGTTTCATCTCTTACTCTTTCTCTTTCCACCCAGACTCAACTCAAAGGGAATATCCCTATATTCTCTCATGTTGATTTCAATTTTGTAATTTTATAATTAATAGTTTTTACATCAATAAAACCTACTTATTAAACTATTTAAAATACAAAAAATAATGAATAAAAAGAATTAAATGTGTACGTTTATCCAAACAACGGGTGAACCCTAACCCTAACCCTAACCCATTATTCTAATCCTAACTCTCTACTTTTTCTAACAGCACTCTTTAAAGTGACTGATGATAGCCGGTGAAATTCGCCGACTTGAAACGAACGGTATCATGTGTAATAGACTTTATCTTGGTAATACTATAAGGAAATAAATACTATGCTATTATTTTTAATTTGTTGAAGACTTTTAAATAATCTTAAATAATTGAACACTGTTGGATTTGTGTATACCAATTTAATCAATGAATTATATAGTTTATGCTAGTCTCACCTATATCTACAATGTATATACACACTTTCGTAATCAATATATACATACGTAATCTTTCTTGAATTATACAAATTTAGTGCTGTTCCTTTGTATTACTCTTGTGTCAAGTAAGTCCGTTATTGTAGTTCTAAAAGACAAATATGCACACACACTCAACTAGGTGCATATATGAATACAGACATTCTCGTCTGTAAGCCAAGACAATTCTTGTAATCCTCTCATTTTCACTCAATGTGTAATTTTCAAACATGTGATATAAATAATATATGTGTTTTTGTGCATCTGCCTGTGTGTATATCCTCGCTGTAACATCCGTGACACGTCCTTGTAAATAAAACATTAATTTGTCCTAATGAGCTTCGTCATTAATTAACATAGGTTCATTAGACATTTTTGCGTTAACGTAAGTTTTAGTGTTCTCTTCTTTTTTGTCTCTTAAATCAACTTCGCGTCTAAAAATAAGCAAAACAACATTGAGAAGAACAACGACACCACAAATGATGATGATGATGATGATGATGATGATGATGATGATGATGATGATGATGATGATGATGATGATGATGGTGGTGGTGGTGGTGGTGGTGGTGGTGGTGGTGGTGGTGGTGGTGGTGGTGGTGGTGGTGGTGGTGGTGGTGGTGATGATGATGATGATGATGATGATGATGATGATGATGATGATGATGATGATGATGATGATGATGATGATGATGATGATGATGACGCTTAAAGGGTACGGAGAGTATTAGAATTTAGTAGGATATTTATTGTCAATGATATTCCATGGAATACCACCGGCTGTTATCAGCGAGATATCATCGGTAAATTGCTGGAGCGAGTACATGTGTTGCAGTACCCGTTCTGTCGGGGGACCCGGTAGCATCAAACAAAACACAACGATAGAGACAAGGGCGTGCTCGAGAAACTCTGTTTCTGTATTCTTCACCACCAGCTTGTGTAAGTTGGGTATACACATATATATATAATTAAATATTTCTTAGCAAAAGTCCTTTGGCATGATTGTTCTTTCCCTTGTTTTACGAAGAAACCTCTTTCTTTACCTTGACGGCGGTTGATTTTCGACTCTACCCAAAGTAGGTTATTTTTACGAAAACCAGGCGAAGTGATTTACCTTCCAACCTTGAGGGAAACACGGCAATACGTTCTGTAGCAGTCTGCTCCAGGAATCTAGGGAAGTCTTGTAATCCCCACGCCAGTTGTTTACGGAAGTTCGGCTGTGGTGGGGGTACCTCCCTTCGGGGCTGACCCACGACAAGTTTTTCTCTATATCCTTCCAACTCGATCTCTGCTACTTAAGCGCTCCTTCTTCATTCGTTTAAAACCGCCGTTTTTTATTTCTGACTTTGCACTCCGGGTGCCTTCTTATTCTGGCCTCGTGCACCTGACTCTTTTAAAGGTAACCGAGTCGTTTTTTTTACGACATCATACTCCGAAATAAACTCATGTACCTTACACACATGGGCTCGTTCAAAGGTCACCGATTCATTTCCGTTGTTCTTTTAGCCTAATTGACAATCTATATAATCTCAGGCTTTTTTCATTATTGCGTGATCATGCCATTAGCTGCCCTGTGACGTCTTATGCGTTATTACTCAACATGTCTGCATCATTATTTTACACATGAAGTGAGTTGCAATAATACTGGAATAGAGCGGAGAGTACCGAAAATCTGGAGAGACTTGCTATTACTCAGAGAAGAAGGCCGTGATTTTTATTAAGAAATCACTAGTAATTACTGGTGTGAAAACTCCAGTGATTAATAGTGATAATAAAAAACAGAGAAAGAAGCTAAATTAAGAAGAAGATAAAGTGTAATTTTGTTTTAAATATAGGGTAGAGTTAAAATAAGTCGTCATTGATATGAATATTTGAAATGTAGTAAACTTACACTGATAGAAAAAATATGTTGAATACCTGATATTGCTTTAAACGATTATTAACTTTTACTTATGTCAATTTTAGTCCTTCGTATGAAATCCCAACTTCACTTTCAAAAAAATATTCCAAGTAATTTGTGAAACATTGTGTTCTTGCCGTTCACGATACGAACTAATCTATCGGAACATTGGAGACCGGACCGGGGGACACTTTCCAAGATGTCGGACTGATAATAACACCTGCTTAACATTCAAATTTGAATGCACGTTTTAAATTCCCCATCTACTTTTGTAACGTTCGAAATAATTTATTTCAATGAAGTCATGCCCACTGTATCTTATTATTATCAAGCATTATTATTATCATTTGTACTCAGTAGGAGTTCTCACACAGATCATCGTCAGTGATTGCTCACTGACAACAACCAGTGGTATTTCTTGGAGTCTGAGTGTCAACAAGCCTCCACAGATTTCCAGTATTATTCACCTCTTTTCGATAACCACCGCAAATAACCTTTCGGTATCGCAACAGCCCCTTACCATTGATTTCTCGCTAGTAAGGACCATTGGTTTTCTTTGGGATTTGGATGGCAATAAATCTCCCCAAGGTCTCAGCATTCTCCGCACTTTTCCAGTGGAGGTCTGGTTTTTGCTGTCTCTCCTCGGTCTTCTCATCCTCCTCGACCCTCTATAAAAATGTTGGCTGGTGTCAGCCTAGGGTGGCACCATGTTTTTTATCATTTATTTCTTTTGGGGTGAGGGGGAGAGCTTATGGTGTTTCTTGTAATTTCTGTTCCTTGGTTCATTTTTGTGTGGTGTTAGTTGAGGCCGGTGTAATTGATTGGGGATGGAGGGGGGGGGGTTATGAAGTGATGTTTCTTTTAGTTTCTGTTCCTCGGTTCGTGTAGTGGTGTTCTTCGTGTGGTTTTCTTTTCTCCCTGTTGTAAATTCCTTGTTACTAGTTACCCTTTGTAGCTTATGCGGATTGATTTCCGCATTCAAGGATTTTCCTTAAGATTCCAGCTGTTTTGATCATTGCCGTCCTTTGTATGGTTTCGATGGTCCCTTTGATTCCAATTTCTCCCAGTCTTTTCTCCAGGTTTTTTGGATTGTTCCTAGTGCTCCTACGATTATTGGTATTATACTAACTTTCTTCATGCTCTATATTCCTTTCAGTTCTCTGGGTAGTTCTGTGTATTTGCTTCGTTATTATTATTATTATTATTATTATTATTATTATTATTATTATTATTATTATTTATATTCACTAGGAATTCCCAGAAGTCATCGTCGGTGATTGCTCACTGATAATAACCGGTGGTGGTCCATGCAGTCTGAATGACAAAAAGCCTCCCAAGATTTCCAGTACTCTCCTCCTCTTCTTTATAACTATTGCAAATGACCTTGCGGTGTCGCAATAACCACTTACCATTGATTCTTCGCTGGTAACTAGCATTGGTCTCCTCTGGGATTTGGGTGCCAATATAAAATCCCTAAGGTTCCAGTTCTCTCTGCACTCTTCCAGCAGATGTCTGGTTTGTGTTCTCCCTTTTCAATATTCCCATCTTCCTTGACGTTTCCCGACTATTTTGTGTGATATCAGCCGGGGCTAGTGCCATCACTTGGGGAGAAGGGGGCAAGTTTATAAAATTTATTGTAGTTTCTGTTCTTTAGGTTCATGTGGTGGTGTTGTTCCTATGGTTTTGTATTATTTCTATTGTAACTTATGTGACTGGTTACCGTTCGTAGCTTATGCTGGTTGGTTTCCGCATTCGATGATTTTCCTTAAGTTTCAGCTGTTTTCATGATTGCCGTCCTTAGTATGGTGTCTGTGATCCCTTTGATTCAAATTTTTCCAAGACGTTTTCCAATTTTGGGGGGACTATTCCTGGTGCTCCTACGGTTATTAGTATAATATTGACTTTCTTCATGCTCCATATTTTTTTCAATGCTCTGGCAAGTTCCGTGTATTTGCTTAGTTATTATTAGTCTCCTGGATCTTAACTCTGTAGTCTGCTGGAACGGCAAAATCTACGATTTGGCAGGATTTTTCATTCTTGTTGACAAGTATGACATCCGGTCTCCTTGCTTGTGGGAATCTATCTGTTTGCACCTCCATGTCTAAGACGATTTTGTGATTTTCGTTTTCTAGTACTGTCTCTGGTTTATGTTTGCACCATTTTCCCGCGTTTTCGAAATGCAGTCGTTTGCATATTTGCCGGTGTACTGCTTTTTCCCACACAGTCGTGTCTGTTTTTGTATTCCTTTAAGCTGGTTTGCTTCATTCACTTATTATGTGATTTACTGTTTCGTCTCTTCTTCTTCTTCTTCTTCTTCTTCTTATTATTATTATTATTATTATTATTATTATTATTATTATTATTATTATTATTATTATTATTATTATTATTATTAATCTATTTATTAGTAATTTGATAGATACCTAGCAGGTAGTATTCAAATCAACCATGTGTCGACTTCCATCTTTACATGGGTGACATTAATGGTCATGGCTGGTTATTAAGAATACATTTGCATAATCTTAACCATGACAGATATGAACGTATAAACTATTAAAAAGGCTCTGTAAACTTATCATTGAATGTTAATATTAACATGAATTCTTTATAAATTGTTTATAAATACGATATTATACATATTGTAAGATAGCCGTTTGTATCAACGATTGAATTTGATGTAGATAGCTTTTATCTTGCTTCGAGAACGCTTATCGGTATTTGTTTATATGCAAGATGAAGTGCGTGCTGCGTCTTTCCTCGTAAACGACAACGTGATGCTTAAACCTATATAACAAAATCTTTAAAATAATAAAAACATTTTTTTATAAATGAAAAATTTATTAGAATAAATATAATAATCACGGACGCACATATCCTTACTCTCATATATATATATATATATATATATATATATATATATATGACGCTTGCTTGCGGAGTCTAGAGTGATTCTGTAACCGGGTTTGAACCTTACGACCGTCTGAGATTATCATTCCCTACACTGATGTGAGTGAAAGCTTGAAAAGCTGGCGTATGTAAGTAAAAATAATTTAATATTATTTACCTAAAATTAATATTGTCATACTCCCTTTAATGAGCATGTATTTGAGCCCTGTTCGGGGAAGTTAAAAATAGACTGTCACGTAGCTATATGACATATTCCGACAACGTTTGTTGAATACTCTCCATACAGTCTTTTTGGTGCTGTTATAGATGACGCCCCAGATTTCCGTTACTTCGCGTCGGAAACGATCTGGCAGGTCGCGGAAGCGTCAGAGAGTATTGATTTACTCCTCTCCTGGAGTTAGGCACAAGGGCAGTTTTTATCTTACTCCCACAAGTAAGATGTGACCTAAGGTCGGGTCGGGAAAGTGGGGTTTAAAAATTGCCTGGGCAGCCCCGTCGGCATTCCCCGGTTAGGGGCGCCTCAGGCAGTAAGCAATAAACTTACTCCTCCCCAAAGAGGGGAGGCGAAGCCTGGGATGGTGTACCTCCTAGAACTGCACAGGACAGGCCCATAGACCGGCGTAAATCAAGCCCCGAAAGCCAAGACAATACCAGTCTATGGGATAAAGTATCCATTGGAACAGATACTACACTTTGATCTTAGCCAAAAGGCCAAGCGTTAATGGAAGACTTGCAGGCGATAATATAAGACGAATAAATTCAAAGATAAAAAGATAAAAACTGAATAAACTCTAGGGGGGGGGTCAAATGAACCATTTTTAATCAAATGTGTTAAATATATTGGGGGGGGGGGATTTTGTCAATGTTTTCTTTTTCATTTGTTACGTTGCTTTTCTTTTTTTTTCTTCTTGCTAACATGAAAGAAAGAAAGAAAATGAGTTAGGTTTAGGGTTAGAATTTAAGGTTAGAATTTAGGGTTAGGTTTTAGGATTGGTTAGGGGTTAAAGTAAGGGTTCCCGTTAGGGTTAGGGTTAGGGTTTAGGGTTAGGGTTCCCGTTAGAATTCCCGTTAGGGTTAGGGCTCCCGTTCTTAGCGATAGCCACACCCTGCATTCAAACGGCCAAGCTCTAACTGGAAGACTGGGAGACGATAATATAAGACGAATCAATTCGAAGAAAAAATACATAGATTAATTTTTTTTTTTTTGCGAAAATAATGTTTGTTTGTTTTTTTTTTTAGGGAGGGTAAAAAATGATATTATTCCGTCAGCGCTCGGGCGCTTCCGCGACATGCTCGATCGTTGTCGACGCGAAGTCACGGAAATCAGGCGCGTCATGTATAACAATACCGTCTTTCTATATGTGCCTCCCTCCGCATAAGTAGAACTTAAATATTTTTTACGTGCTAATGTCTCGTGGCCATTTTGTTATGACGCTAACTTGCGGAGTCTAGGCTGATTCTGTAACCGGGTTCGAACCTTACTACCGTCTGAGATTATCATTCCCTACACTGATGTAGCTGGTATATTTAGGTAGAAATAATTTTTTATTATGTACTATATATATATATATCGATAAGTGGCATATGAAAAGCTTTTAAATCAAGTAATATTGCGAACCCCCATGGTTGAACACTCTACGGTGACTGACTATGTTCATTGAATGAATATATGTACTTTCCCTTATTTCCTCGTATAACTGTCTCATTGCCATTGAGGCAAATATATCGGATAAATGTTAAATGTTACTTATTTTAAGTAGAGTTAATTCCAAGGAAAAAATGTGGTATTTTGGTGATTGTTGGATAAATGAGATGGACAAATAATGAACAAATGAAACCAACGGTTCTTCGACGATTAAGTCCGAATGAGTCAGTAGTAGGATAGTTAGCAAAGACCACTCACCACCTTGTGCATATATTTTCATCATTTTATGCGATTTTTTTTAATTGTAGATAATAAAAATTTTTACGTGTGACTTCAGTCAAGGGTTCGATCCTGCGACCGGTAGTACAGTTATACTTAGCAACACTGATGATTCTTGATTAAGATGAAACATATATGTATATACGTACAGGTGTGCGCCTGTGGTGGCCTGTTTTAAGTTTGTGCAATATATCTTTTTAATTTTTAATTCTAACCTTCATTTCATAATTAACTTTTTATCTTTATTTATATGTTTGCGTCTATATGCGCATAAGTGTATATGTATGTATGTGTGAATATGTGGTTAAATATATATACATATTCATGTATATATATACATATATATATATATATATATATATATATATATATATATATGCATATGCATGCATGTATATAAGTATGTATATGTGTACGCATGAGTAAATATTTATGTGTGTACATTTGTGAAGCCCCGAAGGTAATTAGGATATTTTACTTCGGAGATTCATATATTTTATGCTATTGTTTTTTATATTTTTATTTATCTAACTGACACCTACATTTGTATGAGTGCGTTCTTAAGAAACGCTAATTCAGAATAGGTGCATATAACAACTCCCGTGTGTATGTTTTGTATCGTCTGTGAAAACAGGCATTCACGTGTATGCCTATTGTGTCAAACATAACTCGATAATTGAGGACAAAGTGCCTTGCAGACTTTCCTTTCAAATAAAAGAAAAATAAATACATGAATAATAACGAATATTCCATACAGTTAAAATTGTCTTTTATGAGATGATCACGTGTTCAGGTCCAGAATAAAAATATTGTCTTTATTCTGCTAAAAGCAGTCGCAGTATAAGGTCCTTGGCGAAAATACTTTTACCTTTAGAATGAGATGTGTCTATAAATATCTAGTGAAATAATGTTTGTATAAATAAAAA
>OY744523.1:112747611-112827611 GCA_963556195.1 Sepiola atlantica | reverse complement strand
TTTATATGAATACTAGCAGGGCTACCCGGCGTTGCCCGGGGCGATAAAAAATACAAACATAGACATTCGCCCTCCTTTTGATGAGCATAATAATCAGAAGAGAAAAAAATGTTGAAAAAAATAAAAGATTTGGAAGGAAAAAAATTAAAATTGGAAGTAAAAAAACAAAACAAGTGCCATCCCTGGGTTATATACTGTAAAAGTATCATGCCCGGATTATGTACTGCACAAGTACCATGCCCGGGTCGTATACTGCAAAAGTAAAAAAAAAAAGTTTGACGAAAAAAACGGAAGAAAAAAAAATTTAGAAAAAAAAAAAAAAAATTTTTACGGGAAAAAAACTTGAAATAAAAATGTTTTGAAGAAAAAAGAAATTTAAAAAAAAAAATTTTTAAAGTAAAACAAATTTTGAAGAAAAAATAATTTTGAAGAAAAAAAAATATATACTCTACAAGTGTTATGCCCGGGTTATATACTGCACAAGTACCACGCCCTGGGTCATATACTGCACAAGTTCCATGCCCTGGGTCATATACTGCACAAGTAACATGTCTGGGCCATATACTGCACAAGTACCAGTCACCAGATCATATACTGCACAAGTACCATGCATGGGTCATATAATGCACAAGTACCAGTCCCCGGGTCATATACTGCACAAGTACCATGCCCGGGTCATATCCTGCACAAATACCACATTGCGGGTCATATACTGCACAAGTGCCATGCCCCTGGTCATATACTGCACAAGTACCATGCCTGGGGCATATACTGCACAGGTGCCATGCCCCAGGTCATGTAATGTACAAGTACCATGTCTGGGTCATATACTGCACAAGTACCATGCCTGGGTCATATAATGCGCAAGTACCATGCCAGGGTCATATACTGCACAAGTATCCTGCCTGGGTTATATACTGCACAAGGACCATGCCCGGGTCATATACTGCACAAGCATCATTGCTGGGTCATATACTGGAATAGTGCAATACCCCGGGTCATATACTGCACAAGTACCATGACCGGGTCATAGACTGCACAAGTGCCATGCCCCGGGTCATGTTATGTACAAGTACCATTTCTGGGTCATATACTGCACAATTACCATGCCTGGGTAATATAATGTGCAAGTACCATGCCCGGGTCATATACTGCACAAGTATGATGCCTAGGTCATATACTGCACACGTGCCATACCCCGGTCATATAGTGCGCAAGTGAAATGCCCCGTGTCATATACTGCACAAGTACCATGCCCGGGTCATATACTGCACAATTGCCATGCCCCGGGCCATGTACTGCACAAGTATTATGCCTGGGTTATATACTGCACAAGTACCATGCCTTGGTCATATAATGCACAAGTACCCGTCCCCGGGTCATATACTGCACAAGTACCATGCCCGGGTCATATACTGCACAAGTACCATGCCCAGGTCATATACTGCACAAGTGCCATGCCCCGGGTCATATACTGCACAAGTGCCATGCCCCGGGTCATATAGTTCACAAGTGCCATGCTCCATCTCTATATACTGCACAAGTAACATGCCTGGATCATATACTGCACAAGTGGTAATCAGAAGAGAAACCTAGATAGCGTTAAGCTATTATCAAATACTATCACTCTAACGTCACGTACTTATCACTATGACGTCAAGGCGAATGATAACATTAAAAAATAGCGATCACATTAAACGAACCAAAAATTACTAATAATGTGGATTGAGCAACCCTTGCCTCATTATGTGTCACTCTCCTCCTCCCTCCTCTTACAATAGCGTCATTTCCAGTCACTCAGAATTAAATAAAATTAAAAGTTATTTAAAATTATTAAAATATGACTCATCATTTTCATTAAAAACCATAAATTGTTTTATGTATGTGAGGTATAATTTACCGGACAACGCCGAATACTTTTCTTTAGTGTACGTACAGAGTGGTGCGTAGTGGCGGCTAGTGGCGGACCTGTGCGTAGTTTCTTACCCCCTCCATATAAATAGAATTGACGCTAAGAAACGTTAAATAAAATTTAAAGTTATTTCAAATTATTACGTAATTAAATTACAATATGACTCAGCAATGTAAAATTACTATAAAATATAATGAAAAATAACTGAAAAGCCCCCCCCCCCTGATGAAATATGCCTCATGAACCCCTAAGGGGTGGGTTTATAGATTCGGAAATACTTTCGTCATCTTACTCTGTGAATTTTATATAAGAATACACTTTTATATGTTATGTATATTTTCTAACCTTGTTTTAAAAAACTAAATTGTGAGGATAGCTAAGGAAGAACGATAGCTCACGTTTAAAAACGTGAGTTATCGTTCTTCCTTAGCTATCCTCTAACGAATAAA
Source organism: Sepiola atlantica (assembly GCA_963556195.1). Taxonomy (NCBI): domain Eukaryota; kingdom Metazoa; phylum Mollusca; class Cephalopoda; order Sepiida; family Sepiolidae; genus Sepiola; species Sepiola atlantica. The sequence continues at coordinate 112,825,250 of OY744523.1, read as the reverse complement.
TTTCATTAAAAACCATAAATTGTTTTATGAACTTGAAGTAATATTTGCAGGGCAACACTGAATACTTTTCTTATAGAAGATATTATAAAATGTACATGTATTTGTGTATGTTCAGAGTGACGGGTAGTGGCGGCTAGTGGCGGACCTTGGCGTAGTTTCTTACACCCTCCATGTAAATAGAATTGACGCTAAGAAACGTTAAATAAAATTTTAAGTTAGTTCAAAGTATTACGTAATTAAATTACAATATGACTCAGCAATGTCAAATTACTATAAAATATATTGAAAAATAACTGAAAAGCCCCCCCTGATGAAATATGCCCCATGGACCCCTAAGCGGTGAGTTTATAGATTCGAGAATACGCCCATCAACTTACTCTGTGAATTATACATAATAATACACTTTTATATTGTATCTATATTCTCTAACATTTTTCTATAAGGCACACACACACAAACACACAAATATACAGACATTCAATTTTATATAGAAGATAAAAGCGTGGAGATTTTTTAATATTTTGAAAACGCAAATTATTGTTAAATAAAACAGTTTTGGCATAAGGAGAGAGGAGGCATCGTACCTATTAGTTTAAATATTCAATTGAGTGTATTAATTTATTCCTATTTATTCGATTACTTTATTTGTGTCTCATTAATTAATTAATTAATTTCTTGCAATATATGGAAATATGTATAAAAGAGGATTGGAAATAATGTATTTCCTTTTTAATTTTCCATATATATAAATATATTTCTGTTGAGGCTTTTTTATTTTGGTGGCGATAAGACCGTTGTAGAATTCCACTGTCTGATGTATGAATGGGTGCCTGTATGCCTTAGGACTGGATAGACACAACTGATCTCGCTATACAAGAGGAAAAGAGCTCGGTCAGCCTGTGACAATTATCGAGCTATAAGCTTTCTTGAAGCGGTGGGTAACGTATTTTTAAAACATTTGCTTTTGCGTGTTTCTCTGTATCTAGGAATGCCAGAGCTGCTTTAGATTCGGTCGTGGCACGATGGATATAATCTTTTGGTCACTCAACTTCAAGGGAAGTGCATCGAACAACAATTAGTACACTATCAGGTGTTTTTGGACCCGACGAAAGCTTTCGACATTGTTAATAGAGCGCACTATGGACAATCTTTGGTAAAATTACATGCTTACAAGGATTCGTAAAAAACTAAAGAAACTTCATCGGGATATAAAAGCAGGCTTCCATTTCGGCGGTGTACTCCCTAAAATAATAGTTATCGTTAATTCAGTTAAACAGGGCGACATTCTTGTACAGACGTTATGCTCTCTATATTTTGCAAGGATCATCTCACACGCTGTTCAGAACTGTAACATTGGTGTTGTCATACGTTTCCTCACTCGATTTTATGCAAAGTACAAGATCTCCTAAACCATTGTACGGGAACTCATCAATGCCGATAATGAAGATGAATTGCTTACACTAAGGTGCAGATGCAGATAATAATGGACCTATTCTCTTAGGCTCGCCATCAATATAGAGATAAATAAGGTAATGATAACTACTGTATTTAGTGCGCAATATCGACGTCAAGGGGCTAAATTAAGTGTAGTTGACTCATTTGTATATCTTAGGGGCACTTTCTTCCGGAATGGATACCTAGACTCTGAAAGAATCTTAAAGGGCGAATAGGCTAGCAAAGTCTTTAGTAGGCTTGAAAAATGCATCTGGTCAGACAGAGTCATTGTCATCAATACAAAACTTAAAGTGTACAAATTCTACGTCTTGTCTGTTATCCTGAATTCTCCGGGGACATAGACAACGTATTCAGGACATGGCAAGGCGCTAATGTGGTTCTGTAAAAGGCTGGTTTACACTAGCGATCTACGCGAATTTCAAATAAGAGCCTCGTATGTTTTATCTGCAGCAAAACTTGTAAAATAAGTATGGGCTGCTGAGCCATCTGCGTACATATAACCAGACATTGCAGTCTTGTAAGAATGACATTCTGCTGAAAAGAAGCAACAAACATTATATATATACAGGGTGGGCCAAAATAAGGGTCCTATCTTTAAATTTGAATAACTTGAATTTGAATAACTTCCACAAAATAAAAGTTAAACTCACCAAACTTTATGTGTGTGTAGACTGACCCTTCCGGGATTTTTTGAAATAAACAAAACTAATTTTAGCCGAAAAACACTTCTTAAAACTTACAAAAACTAAAGTATTGTTTTTTACACTGTTTTGAGTTTTTTAAGCAAAAATAATGTTTTCTAAATGAGGGTACGTTCCTTAGGGCTAATACGGCTCATGCTTGCTTCGTAAGGGGTCCTTTACTTATTCTAAAAAAAAATTTTTTTTAAATCAATAAATAAAAAAGTTATGAATTTTTAAAAATAGGACCCTTATTTTTGCCCACCCTGTATATATATATATATATATATATATATATATATATATATATATATATATATATATATATATATATAGATATGCCTGAGAATGAGAAGAGGAGAGACAGATGGAATGTGTGTGGGTGCTGTTACTTTTATTCTACAATCAATATACTTATTGCTGCATCACTAATTAATATTTGTGAGTCCATTATGTTCATTGTTTTATTATTGCTTAGATCAGCTTCGATTTAGCAACGGTGTGAATAAGATGAAAACATCTTTCATCGGAACATACCATTTACACACACTAAACCGATAGAATCCGCGGATTTCGTGCGATTTTAGCTTGGATTTACTCGATTTATTAATCGATAACGATCATTTGATTGATGTCCTATCTGTCTGTCTGTCTGTCTGTCTGTCTGTCTGTCTGTCTCTCTCTCTCTCTCTCTCTATATATATATATATATATATATATATATATATATATATATATATTAGTAGTAAACTCGGCCCATAACATGTATAAACAATGAATATAGCCTAAGTTTTTAATTTAAATCTTTTATTCATATGTACGGTTTAAGTGGAATCCCCCTGAATGGTAAAGTTTACAAAAAACAATATAACGTACGCACGTTACTCAATCTGTTTCTTAGAATATATATTCCGTAGTCTATAATTATAAATCAGTTCAATAGTTTCGGATTTTACTAAACACATACATATCATTGACGTTAGCACGTGCGTACCGATTCTTTTTAAAATGTATTTATTAGTATAACTCAAATTAACATGTCGTGTATTTATTTCCTCTGTTATTTTTTTGGTATCTAATTTATTTTTAAATTTGTATTAATTTAATGCTTACAAAACACTACAATTAATATATATAGAGAGAGATAATAAACAATTCGAGTAAAAATACCTTATAAGTTTCAAACATGATGCTATGAGTACCCTAGATTCCATGGCTACTCGCGTGCACGGATCAGGCTTAGCGGGTATTGGCTCAGTAGTAGAGCTTGACATTTAAGACTCTGGAGTTCTGGATAAAATCCCGCTTGATTGAACCACACTGATGATCAGTCGCAAACAATGAAATACGTGTATGTGAACAAAATATGTATATATATATATATATATATATATATATATATATATATATATATATGAGAGAGAGAGAGAAAGTGTGTATGTGTGTTCTCTATGCAAGTGGTTTCCTTAAACAGTGCTTGATTGTACGAATCAAAAGTCACTATCTTTCATAATGAATCTAATGATGTATATAAAAGATACACAATAACAATGGAGTCCCGCATGAGGGATCAAATCTTCCTATTAAAATTTAGTACCTATGATGTCAATTGTAGGGAAGCAATCCTGTAGTAACGTGTTCCACAGATGAGAAGTTCTTGGAAAGAAACTTTGTTCATGGAAATTACGTTCGATGTTAGGTACATCAGGAAAGAAATGAACGTTCGTTGCAGTTGTGGTAGAGGATGCGTTTATGGTGTAACTGATTACAAGGAAGAACTAGATTTTCAGTAGTAGAACAATAAACATGAGACGTGCATAAATCTAAACAAAATCTCTGAGCGTATTTTACACCTGGACAACACCGGTTCGATCGACTATTCTCTTCTATATATTTCGAAAACCATATCTGAAAATAATCCCACACTATGATACAAGTTCCACCATTTTCTTAACGTTTGAATGAAGGACCGAATAAAAACGATACGTACAATTTGTCGGCTATGTTGAATTCATGTACATTTGAATATACAAATGAAATCAATCGACATTTTACAGCTTAGATTCGAAAGAATTGATTGAGTTCGATCTATCGAGAGAAGTGATCGATACAAAATACAAATCGGGTAACTATATATGTATTTCAACATAAATATTGATTAGAAAAAATGTTGAACTTTTTAATGGAAATAATATTTCATTTAATTCAATTTTGTGTGTTTTGTTTTTTAACTCTTGATAAAAAAAGTAATTCTTTATTCTATGGATATATTGATAATATGTTAGATAAGCGAATAGATGTTCTATTGGCTTAATGGATAGTGTCATGTTCTATGGAATTGGCTGTGCGAATTCAAATCCTATAGTAGCTATTATTGTAACTTACGCATTAATTGGCTGTTGTATCGTTCACTAATGTAAAACACACTAAGGAAATTAAAATTTTAGATAAATCAATAAATATGTTTGCGAAAAACATTTATATGTTTACATGTGTTGTATTCAGATATCAATCGTTCATTTCTTTAAAGTCTTGTTAAAAACAATTATCGTCTCAGGTTTTAATACATTGATTAAGTGGATGTATAATCCTTTTTTCCGATTCAAATCTAAGTGAAATCTGTCCCAAATCCATACAAAATGTGACACTCTTTATAAATAACTGTAAAACACAAGTTGGACATTTGTAGAGGTGGGCGCACGTGCCGAATTGCATTGTGGGATACATGTCTGTTTTCTTCCATATTAGTTTCTTAATGAGTCATCACTTACTATGGCCAAAGGTCACTCGACGATAAAGGTTCACGAGTTTGTCGGTTGGATGATGAACAATACAGAATTGGAAACAATGCGTGGAATGGACAGAATCTTATTACGTAAGAGGAAGCAGCGACAGGTATTTGTTGACATTTCACTTGAAAATGACCATGTTAAAGTCAGCTGGAAATCAGCTGTGCGGTAATGTGTTCCACGGATTTGAGGTTCTTGGAAATAAATTCTGTTTGTAAAAGTTCTATTTTGTTTTGGGAGTACAGAGAGAAGAAAGGAAAGTTCTTTGAAGTTGTTGTACATTGGCGAGTTCTTGTTGCGAACGCCCTGTCGGCGTGGCCACAAATTCGCATAGGGATACCCCCTAGAAAACGGGGCCACCTTTAGGCCATAGGAGGTTACCAGTGATTCCTTACAACGAGATCCTGGTGGTTGAGCAGTCTTTCTACTTTAACCCTTACTTCGGGACGTGACGGTGGTTAAGTGGATATCGACACGGACTGAAAATCTGGGTGTTACAAGTTCGAATCCAGTCGGTTCCACAGTACCACTTTTACTTATGGATGTTGGCAACCTTCTCGTGGTCGTTCCCGTAAGTACCCGATGTCTTTCTAAAAAGATTTCTAACTAGAAAAACATCGGAGAAACTAATGCTAACACCAGAATCATCGGATTTACACGAAAGAAGAAGAACCCTTACTTTGGCTAGACGGGATGTCGGAGAGGCCCGATTCGAACAATCGGCTGGTCCCGTCATGCTATAGTATCTATAAGTTCATTGGCAATCCTATTATTAAATCTAATTCTAATAAAAAAAAAAACTTTATTCCATCTTTTTATACCCCTCAAATAGATACTAGAAGACTGTGGCTGTCAGTCAATCGTGTTCAGAACGAAACAGATTACCCCTGCCGAAGAGAAATGTTTTCTAAGAAGAATGTTTTCTAGATACTATTTTTTCTACAAGCGATGTTTTCTTGGAGCAATATTTTCTAAAAGTTATGTTCCGACTCTCACTGTGATATTCCCTTCTAAGAATAATGTTTTCTAGGAGTAATGTTTTCTAAACGTAATGTTCCAAATCTTACTAGCATTTTCTTAAAAAGTAATGGTTTCTGAGACTAATTCTTCCTGAGAGTATTGTTTTTCTACAAGTAATGTTTTCTACAAGTAATGTTTTCTACAAGTAATGTATTCCGGAAGTAGGGTTTTGTGAGAGTATTGCCCCTACCCTCCCTGTAAAATTTCCTTCTAAAAGTAATTTTTCTATGAGAAATATTATTTAGGAATAATGTCTTCTAAGAGAAGTATTTTCTGAGAGTAACATTTTCTGAAATTATTTTTTTCTTAGTGAATGTTTTCTAGAAGTAGTGTTTTCTGAGAATAATTCTTGTACCCTTTCTGTAAAAATGTCTTTCTAAGAGTAATGTTTCCAAGGAGAAATATTTTTACTAGCAATGTTCTCAGTCTCAATGTAAAATGTCCCTCTAGGAGAAATGTTTTCTAAGAGTAATGTTTTCTGAAGTTAATGTTCCCACTCTCACTGTAAAATTGTCTTTTAAGTTCAATGTTGTCTGAGAGTAATGTTTTCTATAAGTAATGTTTTCTAAGAATAATGTATTCTAAGAGTAATTTTTCTATGAGTAATTTTATTTAAGAGTAATGTTTTCTAATTGAATGTTTTCTGAGAATATAAAAAAACTATCCTATCTATAAGATTCTATTTGACAACTTTATTGCGCATTAAATAACACATAGATTGTTTATATGACGTAAAACAAACCAAATCAAACCAAGATATATTGGTGTGTATGTTTTACAGGGGGAACCAGAGATTTTAGCTCAGTCGAGCACCTATCATAAAACGAAAATTTCCCAACATAGTTAAATTACTTTCATTTTTGTAATTAGGAATGACACTTATTTAGATATACATTTGCTGATATTCACAGGAACTTTTAACTTTGAATTACAAATTATTTTTTTAAACTTTTATTCACCCTAACCAAGGCATATTGCTTCTAAGGCGTACAGGGCCAGTGTGATAGGGGCCAGATTTCTAGGGGGTAACCTAAATGGGGGGGGGCAGAAAGCTCTTTGGGCACGCTATATTTAGATCTTTGCATGTTGGTTCGGTCAGGGAAACAAGGAACAAGGAATTCCTAAAGCATGCGGTCTGAAGAAATAAGCTATTATAGTAAATAGTTTTTTGACATCTAGGGATCCTTACAGTAAATAGGTGGGATATTTCCGATAGACGAGTGTGTTGGAGGTATTTTAGCGAGGTGTACAATTGAAGTAAGTTCATTGGAGAACATTCCGTGGAAGTACTTGTAAAACAAGCTCAGAGATGCAACACTGTGGCTATGTTACAGGGACTGTAGCTTGACAGACAGTGTGTGACCTATTGGGTTAGAGACTCTTATTTGCACCCTGTCTAAGAGAGAAAGGCTTGTCGTTCGTGTACCAGCCCAGATGTGGCAACAATATTCCATGCAAGGGCGAATAACGTATTACTACTTATATAGATGTATTTACTATTACTGCAATTAAAAAAAGGATTATTTTCCTGCTCTACCGTAATCATTGGCAATAATGTATGTAAACGGAGAGAATATATGTACAGTGCGGGGATTTCTTCTACTCTCATTGGCGAAGTTTATGGACGCAGTATATATAGTACTTGCTGATCACCGTTCCGGTTTCGAATCTCGACGTTAATTTCTCATGCTACATCTACCCAGCTGTATGAGTCATAAACAACGAAACAACTGTTTGTAAATAACTTCATAAAGTTTGGTCTGTTTAAATGTTTATATATTTGTATGTACAGGATTCACTTCTAAAGAAATAACCGATCATTATAAATTTGGGAACACAGCTGCTAGGTGTAAAGGGGTCATAATACAGGCTATATTTAGTTTTATTTTAAAGAGGCTTAAAGGGATAGCTCTTTGTAAAATTCCAGATGGCTCTGATTTTTGTGAAATTTTGACTCCAAGTAGTAGACATCAATTAACAAATATTCCCCAAATTTCAGTTTTCTTTCGAGTATTTTGAAAAGCTTTAAGGGCGCATAGTATTGGAAAAACTTCCCATTTGAAAACTCATATATTTCAGTTTTGCATTGATCCAGAGTCATCAAACACAAATAAAGTTTCTCTGAATTTCAATTTATTTTTAAGACTCTTTAGGCTTAATCATTAAATTTAGACATTTTCTAGAATCAAAATTATCTAAAAGATTATAATAAGGATTCTAGACATAAGGTTTAGAATCATTATATGACGGGGGTTCCAGAAGTAATGCCCCTGACCCACTTTCAGTTGTCTGATCTAGATGAAATTTTGCGTGTATAATGATTTATGTCTGTATTGGTTATGTTGCAAGAAACAGCTCTGAACTAATTGTGGTTTCTGATTTACAGGTGTTTGAACTGAGTCAGGTGTGAAATGGAGTCAGTTGAGTGCCGCGCAGTGATCCGGCTTTTGTATTTGAAAGGACGCACACCAAAGGAGACTTTTGATGAAATGAAAGAAACTTATGGTGACGATTAACATCATATGACCTTGTTAAACGCTGGCATCGTGAATTCAAACATGGCCGGAAGTTTTTAGAAACAGCTCCCAGGTCTGGTCGTCCCTCTTCTGCCATTAATGAGGCATATTTCCGTCAAGTTGAGGCTGCCATTTTGGAAGATCAACGCATTACTATTCGCCAAATAGCCCAAGAGGTCAAGATTAGTACAGAGTCTGTGGAAACTATCATTAATGTCCATTAGCATATGCATAATGGTGTCTGCCAGACGGATTCCCAGGTTGCTCACACCTTTTCAGAAGCAAGAACGCGTCGAGTGCGCGAGGATGAATTTGGAGATGTGCCAAGAAGATGAGTCAAAGTTTTTCAAAAGACTTATTGCACAGGATGAAACGTGGGTCCATCACTATTATCCAGAGACCAAAGCCCAGTCAATGCAGTGGAATCACTTGGACTCACCACCTCCAAAGAAGGCAAGGGTGCAGCCCTCTGCTGGAAAGGTCATGCTCACAGTCTTCTGAGACCAGGACGGAGTAGTGATGACAGATTTTCTGTCAAAGGGTGCCACAATTACAGGAGCCTATTACGCTTCACTTTTGATGAAATTAAGAGAAGATATCAAAATCAAGAGGCGAGGCAAGATCAGCAAAGGTATGCTCCTCCTGCAGGACAACGCTCCGGTCCACAACTCGCATGTCGCCAGATCAGAAGCACGGGCGTGTGGCTATGATATCCTCCCCATCCCCCTTACTCTCCTGACCTTGCACCCTCTGACTTTCATCTCTTCCCAGCCATGAAGTTGTTTTTGAAAGGAAACCGTTTCCCAGATAATGCAGCCTGTATTTCTGAAATTGCGACGTGGGTGGAAGACCAACCTAGGGTGTTCTACAAAAACGGTGTCCAGAGCTGCATCAAACGATGAGAGAAATGAATAACTCTTATTGGTTCCTATGTCGAGAAAAACTAATAACTGTGCCAAGTTTCATTAATCTACTACTATGGGAAATGGGTCAGTGGCATTACTTATTTAACGCCCCTAGTGCATAGTTTGTGGAAACAATTCTAACCGTTTTTTCGTATAACCGTTTATATATATATATATATATATATATATATATATATATATATATATATATATATATATGTGTGGGGGGTGTAGAAGTAAGGCTACCAACATTATAAAACAGAGAAAAACAAAAAAAAACTATGGCAAGCAAAGCCTGGATTACAATCCATACTCATCATTATCATGATTCACTTTCTTTTTGTTATTCCTAATGGAGCTGTTAACTCCTATATATTCTAATCGCAACATACACACCTCGTGTGTGTTTCGCTATTACTTTTTAATCGTTCATCATCAGCTCGGATATTCACTCTAAAACATGAATTAAAATATGTTTTACGGATCGACTTTTGTTGTTCCGACCTATCTATATATTTCTCTTTCATCCAGGTTTAACACCATCGATTTTCTCTTATTATATATGCCTTTCTTACATTATACTTTTGTAGGTTCGTATATATATATATATATATATATATATATATATATATATATATATATATATATATATATGGGAGGTGTATGTGTGTGTGTCTGAGGCTTTTCATTTGCAACTGAATTCTGCTCTACTACGGTGAATAAGTGCCGCAAGGAATTGCGTACCCTCAACAACACTCTAAATGGTCTCTTTGTGTGGGTATTCGTGTTTATACTTAAATAAAGCAGAACCAGTGATCGTCTAAAGACTAATATCATCAAACAAAGTAAAGTGTATGCGCGTACGAGTGTAAGCCTTAATATATTGCCTTGCACTGGAAACGTGCTATCAACAAAGACATAAAATACTAAATCAACCACAAAATTAGATTCGTTTTCCGACAGATTTTTTAAACAAATATTGCCAGATCAGGTTAATGTTTTCTAACACATCAACATTTTTGAACAAATTGCCAAATCAGCTTAATGGCATCACTAGTGTAGAACATGTTCAGAATAAACTGGATGAATTCAACAATAATGGTAAAAACAGACTCCCATGGACATTTTATGGAGCTATCTAATAAAGTATTTTAGATAATTCGATCTGTATAATCATATTATAAACTAGTTGTATCTATCCGAGGTTGACCGTGTGGAAATATATTACTAGTAGGAAATAATTTCAAATATAGTCATGTTTATAAATTTTGCCTTGAAAGTAATATTTAAAAAATACTTTCTGCAATATGAAGTCAAGTAAAAAAAATAACTTTAAATATAAAACCACACTTGACCACGTAGAAAAAAATCTGGAAAAAATCGTGCTTGTTATTTGAATTTAATTTTAACAGTAATAGTCGATTCGTCCTTGTCATTTACGTAAAAAATATAAAACCATAAATGTACGTGTACGAAGTCTTATTTTGAATAATAAATATCTTCGCGAATTGAGTATTACTTAAAAATTGAACGCGTTAGAAGTTTTATCTACAGAGAAAATCATACGGTTATAACGCAGCACATAGTTTAAACGAATATTGCATAATTTCGTTTTTATTGAATGATTTGAAATCGTGAAAATACTAATAAAATAATTATTTAAATGTGTAAACCTTTTTTTTAATATATTCTTCACTGGGATAATCGATTATTGCCCTACGTTATGCTAGATTGAATCGAAAGAAAAATTAAATAGTGTTGGGACGATTAATCGGAATTGGAATAGGGAATCGGAAATATCTGAACTTTTTGGGAGATCGAAATCGGTATCAAAATCGAAAAAAAATGTAAGCCTTATTTCCGATTCCAAAAATGATTCTTTTGATATTTTTTCTTGACAATAAAAAAATGAAACAACACAATTTATTTATTTGTTTATTTGAAGATTGTTTATTTACAACATTTCCAGATTTAGCATTGACTCTCCTAGTCTAATTTAATGTTTTTATTGATAAATTATGGTAAACAAAGTAAATATTATAGAGTTCACTTAGAAAACCTTTTGTTATGTTAAACTTTTATTTTGCACCTATTTACTAAACATCAACACGATGACTGCTAGAGTGTTCACAGTTTATTATTAAAAGATTTAAAACGCTCTAGACACGTATTTTTATTTTGTTGGCAGCAGACTAGTCCTGTAGTTGTCTAGTCACCGCGTATATATCATCTGAAATAATTAATGTGTTATTGTATTTTTTCGGTTATGGCACAAGTGAAAAATATAGATTAAAATCTCACAATGAGTATATATATATATATATATATATATATATATATATATATATATCTTAGATAAAATACATAAAGGGAACATATTTAGAAGTTTGTCAGATTCAAAACGAAATTTAATCTACATTTAAAAGTACCCAACTCCCCCCCCCCCAAATAGATTCTATTTTTTCGGTGATTATGTGCGAACACCCTTAGAAAATAAAAGTATTTTAGAATTTAGAGTAGTATGTTAGATGCGCATATAAATTTCTCGTAAAATGATAGCCCATTACCGGGCCATTCTAACATTTTAGGCCAAATAACTAAATTTGTTACTACTAACCCTAAGTCCGACTGGAAACGTTATCAAACAACAGGTAATCGCGTTATTTTTAATATTACCACCAAAACTTAGCGTTAGTAGTAGGAAAGAGGCATGCTTTTATAACTTTTAAAAATAGAATATGTTATAGTAATGTTTGATCAGAACATTAATATGGCTTAGATATAAAACAAACGAAAGTCTGGTCCGTAAGTAGTGATAATTTTACGTTAAATTTATATGCGAAACTGATGTTTTGTTGTTTTATTTTATTTTTACTACTAAGTTTTTTCAGGCTGTTTACATGCACTCGCTTAAAAATAGAGAATCGCATTTTTTTCGGAGGTGAATTAGCATAGGTTAAGATCTCAAATAATACAGTAAAACTCCTAAGCTATGAACTCCATATGCTATGAACTTCATACACTATTTTCAAAATTAAATATGAACTTCGTATGGTTATGAATTAAAAACGCAAATTATTGATATATTTATTATATGTATACATTTTTTGTGTCATTTTACTTTAGTTGAAGTTCTCAGAAATCAAGGAGCCCCTTGCTGGGGCTAACACTTGATCTCTATATTAGATACATAGATATTCGAATATTCCATTAAAGTTCTCCTTTACCTATAAAACGTTGAGTTAGTAAAGAAGTTAAGAATATTGATTGTCCTATTCAATTGACCCGTGAACTATGTTATAGTATATATTTCTTGTGGTCTCTTGGTCTTACCAGATTGCAGGACAGGAGTTTATCTTGTCTGGTGGAGTATCCAGCTAAGTGCGGTTACTTGATGTAACATTACTGATAAAATGTGCACTTTTCTTCGTATGAGCCAGTGTCGAGGGTATCTTATTTGGGCTTCGAATACTATATTATTTTGAATATTTGGGCAGGGTTAAATTGTAGGGGAATTATCCTCATGTCCGTGTATCCTGACAAACCTGTGTATGGAGAGACGAAGACACTCGAGGATGGTGTCTAATAGCTAATTCAAACTTCCCCAGTAGGTAATTTAAACTTCTCTAGTAGGTAATTCAAACTCCTCTGTGGGTAATACATATATGTTTGTATTAGGTTGTTGGGAAATAATCAATCATCTTAGAAACAAATATTTATTCATTGAGTTCACGTGGGACCCATTTATCAAGTCTACATTACCAGGTACTGATATCAGATGATTTAGCTCATTTTTAACACTTAAACATTGTCTTTCATTCACGAATTGCTTTCAAACGTTTATCAACAAGATTTACTTTCTTCATCTCCAAAGCTGTCGTTTTTATAAAAACAAACAACCTTTTCATTGTCCTATCACTTGTGTACCCTTTCTCCTCGTGCTCTGCTAATAATGACGGCTGTTTAGGAAACATTATTCCCGAGTTCGAACCGATACAGGAAAAGTATATACATTTCTTCGACTTAAATTTTTAGCATTAAGGCGTTATATGCTTCAAAATTGTATTCTAAAATTATTTTTTTAAATGTATAAATTAGTACACACCACTAATTAAGCATATACAATTGTGTATAAAACATTGCAAAAATAGAAACCAAAATAATCTTTTTAAAGGTGATTAGAAATATCGCTCGGAATTTTCCGAAAAAGCTAATATTGTATGATATATAATTTGTAAAGAATTATACGTAGAAATATTTTATCTAGTGTCCAGGTGCGCAGTGAGCTTGATCGACCCCATGATGTATTGTTAATTTATTTATCCAGCAGAGAATGATACACCGGGTAACACCGCACTAATACAGCTCTGCGTATTTCGCATTTGCGTCTATCTGGCTATCTTATCAGTAAGAGTTGTTACGGTGTTTTCAAGCTGTACGTGACTATAATCGTTTCTGGCAGCTGAACATTATTAGTTTTGGCTTGTCAGCGGTCATCATATCCATTTAATGAGTTAACAGCTATAATGCGAAATTCGTTCAACGGTAACATCGTAGATTAAGAGCTAGGCTCACCGTGTTCAATTTTCGGTCAAGCTGTTGTATCAATTTTAATAACACACTTTGTATTAAATAGTAATGGTACGTTCGCTAGTACTTATTTGACTATTCAAATTCGCCAGTGAAACCTTTTCGCGTAAACATCAAATAAGTCAGACCTGGTCAGTTGGCTGGCCTTTGGGGGCCATTTTCCACTGTGAGAACACGAGCTACAGAGAATAACGTCACACGAAATACGATCGGGGCTAAACCCGTGGACTCTGAGTTGAGAGCTTAAAGCGACGAGACGTGACCAGAAATGACTTAAGAATTGATAGTAAACGACGAGTCAAGGCCCCAGAAATCTTTAACCCCGATATTTATTGTCCGCCACTAGCATAGGGGAAGTCAACGGTAACAGCCTAATAAAAAGGTAATTCTCCTAAATCGGGATCTAGTTCTTTTCTTTGTTTATGTGCCAACATTCATTCCAAAGTGAGAATGCACCCCATGAAAGGGTAGCTATGAGGGGACGAAGACAGACGATATTGAATGAAGTGTCTTCATCTTCGGAAGACCGCTGAGGTTGAGCATTTAATTGTACGTTTAATGAATTGCTGAATTGCATTCAATAACAAACAGATATATTATTTAATCGTGATATACAAAACATTACAGCCCCTTAGAGGGGAAGTAATGAAACTGAAATTATTTGGTGCTGTGACCAGGATTTCTCCAACAAAGGGAAATGATCATTGGAATATAATGAAAAAAAGGTTGCCATACACAACGTAATATAGATCGAAATTTAAAGAAAAATGAGTCTAGTTAATGCGAAAAAGGACAAAAGAATTTGAGTTGCACAGCAACGAAGAAGGAAGGAAAAACTAAAGAAAACAAAATCGAAATACATGCGGAGACCGGCGGCGAAGAGAGAGACACAAGAATGGGTGAAGGAGAAGGGGAGAGAGTTAAAAAAGAAAAAAAAATTAGAAAAAAAGGAACGAAAATGCACATGTAGACAAGCAAGCATGAATACATATATACTTGTAGGAAAATAAAAAAACTTTTAAAATTCGCACACACACATGCATATAGGCAGGGATGAGAAACAAAAAGAAAATACACGCATATACACACGACGCATTATGAGAAAGAGAAAACATGATCCTTTAAAAATCAAATAATTTGTATATAAAGGACATATCCTAATTGTTGTTTTCATGAAAAACAATAGTGATTGAGTTTTTTTTCTATTTCTTGTTTTATATTTTTATCGTATTTCCCCCCAGCTGGATATTTGATTTGATCGTGAAATACAAAACATTAGACTCCTTTTAGAAGGGGTGATGCAATATTGAGAAGCCATTGACTCATCTATTGTACTCCGGCTATTGGTTAACTAGTACGAGAGACTTGATTCTAGGTCCTAGGGAGAACAACAGATTTTTAAAAACAGAAACTCCAAGCAAAATCCTGAGGTCTGTTGTTCATTGGTGTGTTGGAATTCAATCGTACAAGTAAGTGTAAGCCACATGATACATGTAACCAATTCAATCGAGTTAACAAGTATGAACAATTGCGTATGCTGCCCACTAGCTTGACTGTGCTTAGTACATTAGTTTAGAGAGCCATAACATAAAACACACACACACACACACATATATATATATATATATATATATATATATATATATATATATATATATAGCCAGAAAGAACAGTTGGAAATAATTTATACACCATCCACTATGACTATACAATCCCTACAGCTACATATCTAGAAAACAGAGCTGTTAAACCTAATATCGTGATATGGGACAAAAAGGAGAAGGTAACAACCCTAGTTGAAGTCAGTGTCCCTAATGATACAGGATTAAACAGAGCTGAAAGGAAAAAGATTACGAAATACCAATATCTTATGTACGACATGAAAAGAAACTGGAATCTTAGGAATATCTCCATCATCCTAGTAATAATAGGTGGTACAGGACTAATGAAAAAGAATTTCAAACGCTATCTGACGAGTATACCCAGTGAACCGAGTGCAAGAGAAATACAAACAATTGCACTTAAAGGGACGGTTAGATTCTTAAAAAGAGCTCTAGGCTGGAGTGTCTGAAATAGCCGGTGAATGTCTGGCATCCGGTAGGATGCCCCATCCTCAGCAATAACAGAAAGATAAGAAAATTAATATATATATATATATATATATAGTCATTCACATACAGACTGTTTCGCTGTATCACAACTCTTTAGTGCGGCGAAACCAGTTAGTGCCTAAAGCCGGATTGAAACTCAACCGTCGAGCTGAAAGTCGGCACCTCTACCCCTGCGCTATCATACGAAGTGATATCTCAATGTAAACATTGCCAAGTGCCGAGAGCTCGAATCAGTTTTATCCAATGAGCTATGCCTTTGACGATATCCTTAAAAATAAGCCCTACTCAAGAAAGGGAGCTTTAATATATTCATCCACCTGCAGACTGTTTCGTTGTATCACATCTTTTCAGTGCGGCTATATATATATAGAGAGAGAGAGAGAGAGAGAGAAAGAGAGAGGGGGAGAACTTTAATGTCTACTAGACACTGTCATTGAGTGTTTAACGTGTATCTGTACATATAACCAGCACAACATGGCATGAGGATACTTCCCCCATCAATTAAACCCTGAAAAATATTCAAAATAACATAGTATTACCAAGCCCAAATAAGATCCCCTGTGTATGATTACACCACACTGGCTCATACAGGGAATGGTGCACTGTGTTTAAATAATGTTGCTTCTAGTTGCAGTATTAAACTGGATACTTCACTAGACTAAATGAATTTTTGTTCTGGAATCCAGTAAGACCAACAGACCACAATAGAAATATATTATAAAGTAGTTAACTGGTCAATTGGGGAGAGAAAATTAATGTTCTTCACTTCTTTACTAAATTAACGTTTGATAGGTAAGCGATATTTTTAATTGAACACTCAGATATCTGTGTATCTCATATAGAGATCAAGTATTACCCTTACGAAATCGAAGAATGTCATCAAATTTATTGCTAAGGTCGCTGGAAAAATGATTGAATCATACTACCGCCCAAAAGGTATCTGACTCCTGACACAATCCTCTTCCTGTATAAGAGTCAAATACGTCCTAAGATAGAGTAGGGTTGCTACATCTTGGGAATTGCCGCTCAGAGCGCTATTTACTGCCTTGACAGAGTACAGAACCGATTTTTAAATCTAGTGGGGATGTTTCCTTCTCTTCCATACGGTATTTTTCTCAAAGAAGAGTAGTTGCTTGTCTTTCTCTACTCTATCGTTATTTCCATGGTACGCGCTCGATAGAGGTCCTATTTGTGGTCACCCCTGTAGGACATTCACAACAAGAACTTGTCTTGACACAACCACTGTAAATAATGTTCTTTTCTTCCTCTTGTGTACCTAAAACTTAACAGAACTTCCATGAGCAAAGTTTCTTTCTAAGATCTACCCGTTTGTGAAAAACAATATCAAGGGGCTGTTTCAACATGGTCGTTTTGTAGAGCCGTTTTTCA
This sequence comes from Sepiola atlantica, assembly GCA_963556195.1. Taxonomy (NCBI): domain Eukaryota; kingdom Metazoa; phylum Mollusca; class Cephalopoda; order Sepiida; family Sepiolidae; genus Sepiola; species Sepiola atlantica. Next base: position 112,807,795 of record OY744523.1, on the reverse strand, counting down.
ACCATCGTTACCAATCCTCATAGTGTTGTCTTATCGTCCACCTTATCAACTCATTACACTTATGCTCGTGTTGCCTTTTGGCCTGAAGAAGCGGTGACTCGTTAGTACATGAAAAAGACGTCTTAGATTGATATGAGAGAGTCATTATCAGCATATTAGAGAGTCACAATCAGTATATATACGTAAAGATGATTCGTCGGTGCTGATTACTTTGACACCTGTTTCGTGTTGTCTTCAAATTTGGACAGCGCCCGCGCAAGCTTTTCTCTCGCGAGAATATCACACGTTTCCTTAATTTTGTAACCGACTTTGGTTTGGTTGTTTTTTTCTTAGGGTCATTTCACGTGTAGATCAAATTTTCTCCGAGAAAATGATTCAGTATTGCGTAATCTGAAACAAGGACGTTCAATATTCTTCTAAACAAATAAGCAATCATATGGATGAATTACTTATTTTAACAGTCATTATACAAAACATAGTTTATGTTGTATCGTATTGCACTTCTGAAAGAATTATCTACAGATAATCAAAAGCTTCAAATGAGACATTTAAAATAACTTAATAATCTGATACTGAGACAGAAGAGAAAATAGAAACACTAAATATTAAGAACTATATGATAAAAAAGTGATTTAAATTTTCAGGTGTTAAGATTTTACTCGTTCAATATCAGTTTAATTTAATTTCTAATTTGACATGCCGCAAATACAAAGAAAAAATATGGATTAAAAATCATAAATATTTTCTTATTTTTAAACCAATTTATTGTAGTAGTATCGTAGTTGTGAGAATTTGATTACGTAGAAAGAGGACATTTCCATTAGAAATTAGATTACATAGAAATAAAACATTTCCACTAGAAATCAAGTTTACGTGTCCGTAGTAAATGACTTCACGAACAGGTATTCTGGGGTGATACTGTGTTATAAATTGTGAAAACATGGGATTACCTGGCAAACGGTCTCGATGCGCGCTCTGCAGGGCTGGACCGCCCAAAGAGCGGCAAGATGGCGTCCTAGGCTTAATATCGCCAGGTAATCCCGTGAAATCTCGTGTTCTCTCGCGGAGACGAGAGTCCAGTTTGATATAAAAACGGGTCGCTGGAGGCAAGACGGGAGAAGGCTGAGAGCGTAGTCTACGAGGGACGACGTGGAAAGAAGAAGAGAAAGAAGAAGAGAAAGAAGAAGAAGAAGAAGAGAAAGAAGAAGAAGAGAAAGAAGAAGAAGAGAAAGAAGAAGAAGAGAAAGAAGAAGAGAAAGAGGAAGAAGAAGAGAAAGAAGAAGATAACGAAGTAGAGAAAGAAGAGGTGGAAGATTAATTTTTTCTGCTACAAGCTATTTTCGGCGTTGTTATGGAAAAATTCGACATCAGATTGATTCCGGAATTCGACGGCTCTCCTGCTGGTCCATCGGTGGTCGAATGGCTGGAGAAGGCCGAGCGTGTTTGCCGGTTGTGCAAAATTAAAGACCCAGCTATGGTCATCCCATTGAGACTCACTAAGGGGGCTTACGCCGTGTACCAGCAGCTCAGTAATGATGCGACCATGGAGCAGATTGCACAGGCGCTGCACGGGGCATTTGGTGCAGATCCTTTTGTTGCCTGGAGGCAATTTTCCGAACGCCGGCTTGGGCCGGGGGAGACAGTGGACGTCTACATGGCCGACTTGAAAAAGCTTGCTGCTCCCTTCGGCGGTGCGAGTGACCGCATATTGGCATGCGCCTTTTTGTCTGGACTTCCGGACGATGCAAGCCGACTGCTGCGAGCATCATTGAGACTCACAGAGATTGAATTGGTGGAGTTGTTGGCGAGAGCACGAAACATCTTGAAGGACGATCGAGAACTGGTCTCTGCAGCGGTTGACACCTTGGACTCGCCAGCAGAGGGCCTACGATGCTATACATGTGGTGGCCCCAACCACTTCTCCAGAGACTGCAGAGGCGGCACAAGGCGCACCCCAAATTATGGAGCACGAAAAGTAATACGGTGTTACCAATGCAATAAGCCAGGCCACATAGCACGGAATTGTCCGGGAAACGGGCAAGGGGAGGACGCCGCAGCGCTAGCACCCTCCCCAAAGCGGCATTGAACAAAGCGCTTCCTGCAGTGACAGTTCAAGTTGATGGGTGTAAACGTTCAGCGCTGGTTGACACCGGCTGTACCCAAACCCTCCTTCGAAAGGAATGTTGCACCACATGGAAGAAACGACAGATCCCCGTCCTGACTGTCGGCAAAGGCTCATTAGTGTGTTGTGGATCCAGTGTTGTTCATATCAGCATTGACAATGGCCCCCCGGTGGCTGTGACGGTGTTGGTGGTCGATGGGGAGCTGTTCGGATATGACCTTCTCCTTGGAATGGACACTATTACACAGCTAGGCGGAATTACTGTAAACAGCGTCGGTGATGTGAGATTCCCTCGACCAGACAAACAAATGTGTGCAGCAATCACTCTTGACGAACCCGATTTCCACGCAGAATATGACAAGGGCACAAACACATGGACAGCGTCCTGGAAGTGGGCAGGCGACCAGCCACCAGTGTCTTTGCGGAATCGGCTGACAGAGTATCCCCCTCCTGCATGGCTTAGGGGGCAGTACGAGGCAGAACTTCAAGTGTAGCTGGATAACGGCTGGTTAATTCCATACCCAGAGGATGAGCTCGGGCCCCCGCGGGGGCTAATTCCCCTGATGGCTATCAGACAAGAGAACAAGCAGAAAGTTCGACCTGTTCTTGATTACCGGGAACTCAATGAACACGTTGACCCGTACACTTCGGGGGCTGACGTTTGTGCTCATAAACTGCTAGAGTGGCGACGGCAGGGTGCAGAAGCGGCCATACTGGACTTGCGAAGAGCTTACCTACAAATACGTGTTGAGAAATCGCTGTGGCCATTCCAGACGGTGGTAATCAAAGGAACTCGCTATTGCTTGACCAGGCTGGGGTTCGGCTTGAATGTAGCCCCGGGCATCATGACGGCGATCATGCGGGCGATCCGGCGTCAGGATAAAGCTGTGCAACAGGCGACATCGTCTTATATAGACGACATTTTTGTCAATGAGAGCCTGCTGTCTGCCCAGGCGGTCAAAGAACAATTTGAGCACTTCGGGTTGTCGTGCAAGGAACCGGAGCGGCTGCAGGATGGGGCGAAAGTGCTCGGGCTGCAGGTGAGCGGAAGTGCAGATGGCCTCCAATGGGGAAGGGGCGGTGAAATCCCGGAAATCCCATCTACCATCACACGTCGGAGCACGTTTTCCGTGTGTGGAAAACTGGTGGGTCACTTCCCTGTGTGTGGGTGGCTCCGAGTGGCTGTGGCGGCTATAAAGCGACGGGCAACTTCTTTGTCAACAGGATGGGACGATGAGGTGCGTGATCCTTCCCTGCGAAGCATGCTGGTGGAAGCTGTGGCCAGAGTGACCAATGATGACCCTGTACGAGGGAGCTGGTGCGTCGATGGGAGTGAGTTTACAGTTTGGGTGGACGCCAGCTCACTTGCCCTTGGCGTTGCTCTGGCAGTCAACGGAAGTATAGTAGAAGATGCCTGCTGGCTCCGGCCAGAGAATGACGCTAAGCACATAAACCTAGCTGAACTCGATGCTACACTGAAAGGAGTCAATCTAGCGCTTCAGTGGCAGGCTAGCGTCCTCCACGTTATCACGGATTCCACGTGTGTGCATCGGTGGATGACCGATGCCTTGAACGGAAAAGCACGGCTGACAACGAAGGCATCGGCCGAAATGTTAATCCGGAGGCGGCTTGCTACCCTAACCGAAACCATCAATGAATACAACTTGGTCATAGATGTGACACTGGTGCAGTCCTGTTTGAATCGAGCAGATCGATTGACCAGAGTGCCTCGCCGTTGGCTGGACCTGCAGAAAGAAGTGAACGAACCAGCACCTGTAAATTGTGCTGCGGTGGGACGTAGACTCAGCCCAGAGCGTATCGCTGATGTCCATTGCCAAAGCGGGCACCCTGGTGTAAACCGAACCTTTTACTTCGCCAGGTTGGTTGACCCCTCTGTGTCACGGAGGGCTGTGAAATCTGTTGTGAGAAGTTGCAACACCTGCCAATCGATCGACCCAGCACCTGTCCGGTGGAAGAAGGGCACACTCGGTGTGAAGTATAACTGGGATAGGATTGCGATGGACATAACTCACTACAACGGGGGGAATTTCTTGACCCTTATTGACTGCGGACCGTCCCGATTTGCATTGTGGCGGTCCCTTCGCCGGCAGGATACGGCTGCCATTGTCCATGAGTTGGAAAGTGTGTTCCTTGAGCGTGGCCCTCCTTCTGAGATATTGACCGACAATGGCCCCGCTTTTGTTAGTGCACCGTTCAAACAGTTTGTAGATGGCTGGGGTGTCCGTCTGCGTTTTCGGTGTGCCCATGTGCCCAGTGGGAACGGAATTATTGAGCGCAACCATAGGACTATCAAGACCATCGTAGCGCGGAAGGGGTGTACGGTGGCTGAAGCAGTCTATTGGTATAACGTCACCCCTAAGGACGATACTTCACCCTCCACCGCGCCAGCTAATGCGCTACATACATACCATGTCAGGGCGAGAGGTTTGGAGAGCAGCTTACTGCCCGAACCAGAACCTCCACAGGAGAAAATGAAAAAAGGAGATGTCGTTTGGGTTAAAAAAAACCCGAGGCCAGTGCACGACTCGTTACGGAACCGGTCGTGTCACTGAAGTGATCAGCCCGCAGGCGGTGCGAGTTGATGGAGTACCCCGTCACATTAAAGACTTAAGATCGGTATTTCAAACGCAGCTGCCATTTAACGAGGATAATGACATTGAATCCGTGACCAGCGAACCATCATTCTGGTTCATGACGGCTTCATCGCGCAGCGACACTGAGAGTGATAGCCTTGAATGTACTGACCCTCCTACTGCTGATGAAAGCCCGGACAGTGATGCTGCGATGCGCAGCCTCAGGTTCGCTGACCTTCCTGCCACGGAAGACAGCACGGATGACGATGAGGCCCCGAATCCCCCTCCCCGAAGAAGCACTCGAAGAAAAAGGACACGGCCTCCCTGCTCTTTCTGTGATAATGAGATCAGGGGGGAGTGTGTTATAAATTGTGAAAACATGGGATTACCTGGCAAACGGTCTCGATGCGCGCTCTGCAGGGCTGGACCGCCCAAAGAGCGGCAAGATGGCGTCCTAGGCTTAATATCGCCAGGTAATCCCGTGAAATCTCGTGTTCTCTCGCGGAGACGAGAGTCCAGTTTGATATAAAAACGGGTCGCTGGAGGCAAGACGGGAGAAGGCTGAGAGCGTAGTCTACGAGGGACGACGTGGAAAGAAGAAGAGAAAGAAGAAGAGAAAGAAGAAGAAGAAGAGAAAGAAGAAGAAGAGAAAGAAGAAGAAGAGCAAGAAGAAGAGAAAGAGGAAGAAGAAGAGAAAGAAGAAGATAACGAAGTAGAGAAAGAAGAGGTGGAAGATTAATTTTTTCTGCTACAGATACATGACAAATGAGATAGTCAAATCTGTCTCTTTGTTTGTGTCTGTGAGAAGGTGTTTCAGGGTCTCTTACTCCCTCAGTTGGCTGAGAGGAAGATGTAATATAACTAAGAACAATCTTAAATAGTGATAAATCTATTAAAGGAAGAAAATATTAAAACGCAGATGTTGAGCTGTCGTTGTTAATAAGTTGTTCAATTGCTGTTACAAAGAGATAAACGGATGATACAATGACGAAGAATTTTACAAAGAAAAGGAAGGAAACAAACATAGGCAGACGAATTCTACACACTGCAGACGACACGCCGTTACGACTACTATTGCTGAAAACAAACGAATAACTGCTTAAACACCCAAAACTAATTGAGCTACTACTGCGTGTCAACAAAACATAGCTGTCTACGAAACATGCCGGTAATCTGTTGCAACCGAATAATTCTCGATGATAGTGCTATCAAATAGTATGCATTAGATAAATAAATTATACATTATGAGTAATCAGAATATAATTATAATCGAAAGAAAAACATCTCTCTCATCTTTTTACAAGGTTTTACTTAACATTGTTTAAACAATCATTATGAATTAGGTGTTACCGGGAATTATTTATGTAGTAGACAATTAAAGCAAAACATTTAGTATAGAACTTTGTTTTTTAAATGCTTAAAAGAACCCAAAACTGTCCCATGCTATTATTCTTAACACTAAAATACTCCATTATTTATGTCGCAAATTCCTGAAATACATCACGAAAATTGGATATCATTGTATTTCCTGTAAAATTCTACCCTAGAAATGGTATGTTTATTTCTGTTACAGGACTTTTTTATACGATAAATAAAGTCAAACGTCGTCTTTGCTGTTTTATCATTATAAAACGCTTCCATACTATAACATATTAAAACACTATTGTATTCCTCATGTAATTCTATTTTGATGTTATTATAGGATTTTGCTTGAAATTGTATCGCTAGAAAAAAACATATACAGATACACCACGCTTATAATATAAGATTACAGGAATCTGCATCTCACCACAGATCGATAATACTGAATGAAGTTTGGATCCTCTAATAAATAGAATGAAGTACAATCCAAAATACATCAAAGCAACAAAAGAATCATATTGCTGTGAATAAAACTGTGTTACAATATAGTTTAAATGACTGAATATTTGGGCTTAGACAATGGTATATTTTGTCGCATTAGATTTCACTTATGGGATTAAAATGGGTCGTAATTTACTCTAGATTAAGAATATATAAAACATGCCATCTCTCCCGAAGGTATTAAAACACATACACAATCCTCTAACTGTATAAGAGTCAGATATGTCCTAAGATTGCCGTCATATCTGGAAAGGTTCCGTTCGGAGCACTCTTTCTAACTTTGACAAAGTACAAAACCGACTTCGCCATCTAGTGGGAGAATCTCTTCTCTTCTCTTCTCCGCAGTCTCTTTCACATACAAAAAATATTGTTAGCCTCTCTCTTCTGTATTGTTATGTTTATGGTAGGTGCTCGACTGAAACCTAATTCTTCGTCCCTCCCTGTAAGATATTCACAGCAAGAACCACTCTGAGCACAACCACAACAGAGGACTTTCCTCTCTCTCTATTTTACTCTCTCTTTCTCTCTCTCCCTCTCTCGCTCTCTCTCTCTCGCTCTCTCTCTCGCTCTCTCCCCCTCTCTGTCTCTGTCTCTGTCTGTCTGTCTGTCTCTCTCTCTCTCTCTCTCTCTCTGTACCAAATACCGAGCGGAATATCCATGAACAAAGTTTCTTTCCTAGAGCGTCCAATATATGAAACAAAATACCACGAAGCTTCTTCCCATCATGGTCATCTTGAAGTCTTATGTAAAAACAAATATTTGTTGAGCCGTCTGAATGGATAAACAATTCATCTCAAGAAATCGTCTGCCCAATCCATCAATTCTTTCTTATCCTCACCTGGTGGCGCTCATCGTCCAACCGATATATTTAACCCTTGTCTTCGAGTGGCCCCAGGCCCTGATAAGCAGTGACCCTTTAGTAAAAAAAAAACGGTGTTAGGTAATATTACACTTTGCCACCGGCTAGACTACTATTTACCTGTGTTCGGGTAGGTACAGAATTCTAACGAATGATTCCCCCATCACGGGATATAAAAATAATTAATATTAGTTAAAATCGTGTAAACCTCTAGAATTTCATGTGATTTCTCAGTAGTTTAAATTTAAATAAGTCCAGAAATTTCTTTTAAATTAAAATAATTAACTTAATATTTCGAGTTTCCCTAACAGCGATTTTGTTAGCCTCAATATAGAGGCAAATTTTCCTCTATGTGGTGAAGAACTAACACGGAAAAAACAAGACAATCAGAGTCGCTTGTGTATTTTTTTCGCTAATCGCAGAAGCGGAAGAGGTCAATCACGTTACATCACGGGAGTTACTCAAGCGAGAAATGAAATTTATCAAACGAAACTATATCTAAGAAGGAGATATTAAGAAGACGGGTTTTAGTTGCGAGTCAGTTGCCTTTTAAGCCTCGTGCTGAAATTATCAGTGTTCGTGTTAACGCTTTTCGTGGCGGTGTACGTGGGTTCATGTCCCGTGTGAGAGGTTGGATCACTATTCGTGCGTGTTGCAGTTGGAAGGGGGTGCTTACTTCAGTCGAGCTTTCTTCTTAATCTTTCTTCAGCCTGGCTATTCTGTTACCTCAATGCTGAAATTCAGTATTTACATTCGTTTTTAATACTTTGTAATATGTTACTTTGACTAAGTCTTGATTGTGGTTTGGGAGTGCTAAAATTAATAGCAACGAGGACTTGTAATCTAACGTCCCATGTTCACGGTCTGTTTATTTCATAGAGATAATTTTACAATAGATATTCCCTCCTGTATGTACATGATTCTTAAAAAGGAATCGAAGAAAGCAATGCTACCAAAACAGAACCAAATAGGTCAAAACGTTTGAAGATGTTGATTCATACGAATTACGTTTTAATACTTAAGTTGCATGAAAGGATATTTCATTCTTAAGTTAAGAAAAGAGATAAGAAAATGTCTGCTTCCGGTAAGTACATGGTTCTACAAAGAATCGGGGAAACTAATGCCAACTATATAATCAAGCAAGTCAAAACGTCTTAACATGCTGATTACGTTTTAATACCTAAGTTGAATAATAGAATATTTCTTTGTTACGTTTCGAAAAGAGATAAGAAACTTTTATATAAGATGCAAGCTAACTAAAAGTTCAAGTAAAAATAACGTTTGCTATGCGGCTAAAGAATAAATTAATTAACGTTAGGTTTAAAATGTGGGTAAGAATAGAGATATGGATAGCGAATGAATTAGACTGACATTTAATTCTCTCTTTAATCAAAACAGCATAGAGAGGTGGAACTCTCACGTCTAGCCCCTGGGGAATTGTAGATATGGTCGACATTTATGGCAAGAAATAATTCAAGCAAACAAGCATTACAGTCTACTGTGTATTAATTCATAGTGAGACTAGAGCAGTTCTAGTTGTTTACAGTTCATTATAAAGACTTCGGAACATTCTGATAGTAATATTAAGAAACAATAAAAAGAAATTAACTATAATTTGTAAAATTTACGGATCACAGTGTGGTTCACTAAACCAAATGGATTATTAAGGTGTCAACAAAGTTCACCTCTGCATATAGTAGACATTTGTGCAGAAGACGTGTGCAACGTGGATGTGGCGGAGACTTACCTCGTCGAAGCAAAAGGAGGCGAATTGTTTGCGTATGTGTTTGTAAACATGGCAAACTTGACTTCTGAACGTCCACAATTATAAAATGGAATGATACAGTGCATGGGTCATTGGGCAAAACGAGGTTGATTCAAGCGCGAGATTTCCGTTTCTCAGTCGATAATGAGAAGTTATAAATAGATGGTTTCGGTTGAGGGGCAATTTAGTCTTTGGGATTGGTGAAGACAAAACGTGCACAAAAAGTCCAGGGAAGAAGGGATAGAAAACCGAGAGGACAATGCATATATATATATATATATATATATATATATATAGAGAGAGAGAGAGAGAGAGAGAGAGAGAGAAAGAGAGAGAGAAAGAGAAAGAAGGAGAGAGACAGAGGGAGATAGATAGGGAAGGGGGAGAGTTAGAGAGAGTTCACTTACATTTGTTTTCCTTTTGATAAGTTATAGTGGATCTTGGAGAACTATACAGGCATGAATTACACATTTTATCCTGTCGAGTTACATGTTTGCCCATCCATACTATAATTAGAGTGTTAACTTTATATTTCATTATTTAATATTGAACTGCATGAAAATACATTTAAGAAAAAAGTTATGAACTTTTATATAATCCACAAGCTACAGTCCAAGAGGCATTTTTTAGTGAAGATAACATTAGTACAAAAGCTGAAAGGAGTAAAATAACGTTCGGTTGAATCTCTTTAGGGGCGAGTTCTCTTTTTAAATACTCGGTGAATGTATTGATCATTTTAGAGTAAAAGCGTCGAAGTTAAAAGTCAAGGCATATAGCAAACGATTTTCAAAAAGATGTCGATAATATAGAAAATGAAGACGTTGGAAGAGGGCGTGGTCATACCTTTTTTGAACCCACCTGAGGAATATTTCCTGGTTGGAAAAGCGCGTCATTCACCGTGGGATAAAATGTTGCACATTTCAAAAGATACCTTAATGTTAAAAAGAATCAACCCTGAAGAAATATCGGTATATAATAAGCATTAACCTATGGAAAAAGACATAGGTTTCAACTGAATTTGGAATGATCTCATAGCGTTCTTATGAATGATTAACACACACGCATATATATATATATATATATATATATATATATATATATATATATATATATATATATATATATATATATACTACCAAATATATGCTGCGTCCGGTCACATATTTTTGCTAGGCTGGAGGGATGTCATGATTGATGAACTACATGCACTGACCCTTAAAGTATGAGGTAATGTGTGCTAGGATGGTATCATTAGAACATAACATATACTTCAATACCAAACAGAAAATATACTACACTACCCCTCGCCCCCCTTCCAAAAAAAAGAAAAAGTTAGTACGTGGAAAGATAGACACGACAGAAGAACAGATACTAAATAAACATTCCTTCAAAGGAATATTATCCCAACTCCTTAAAGGAGGGGGTAATTCCTGATAGGACGGTCTTATGACAACAAAACCGATATTACACTGCCCATCCCATTGAAAGATAATCTAATAATAGATTAAAAAAAACAATTCATTCATTTAAAAATGCCTAGTCATAAAAATATTTTTTAATTCCTTGTCCTTTCCTTAGCATATTGGTTAAGATCAAACCTGAACAAATATTCAAAATAACATAGCATTCGAAGCCCAAATAAGATCCCCTAGACACGGCTATACACTGTCTTATGCGAGAAATTGTGCACATTCTCCAAGTAATGTTACATCAAGTAACAGCACTTAGCTGGATACTCCACCAGACTAGATAAATTTTGTCCTGGAATCCGGTAAGACCAAGAGACCACAAGAAAGATATACTATAACATAGTTAACTGGTCAATTAGAGAGAGGAAAATTAATATTCTTAATTGCTTTACTAACTCAACGTTTGACAGGTAAAAGAGAACTTTAATGGAATATTCGAATATCTATGTATTTCAGATAGAAATTGATTTCTGAGAACATCGACTAAAGTAAAATGAAACAATATATATATATATATATATATATATATATATATATATATATATAATCTATATATTAATAAAATTATGAGCGCAATTCTCGTGTGTGCGTGTGGAATTTCCCGCCCTTATGTGACTTACAGATTATTACCTATTAATTATGAATCGAGTATTTATTAAATCAAAAATGAAATCGTGAAAATCTTAAATGCAAAAGTGTAAAATGAAACGAAATTATAAATCATTCTATTTTTTTTAATATTATAAAGTTTAATTCACCATGATGCATTCCGTATTTTTCTTAAACACGTCTGCCATTTCAATCTTTTGTTAATAGTTTTAAAATTCAGAATGAATTACATCGTGACCCTTCAAAATTTGATAAGAATTTAGACGCATTGAAATTGTCGACGAGAAAGTGATGTTTGACTTTAAAATCGATAACAAAGCCTCAGCTATTAAAACATTTTAAGTTTTGGAAGCTATTTATATTCAATAATATATAATTAGAGATAAAAACAACATTATTGTAATAAAATTAGTAATAGTTTTATAACAATTTCGTGGAATTAATAATTGAATAACCAAATGATACCGTAATAATTAAATTTTATTTTTGTCAATCCTATTTCAAAGAAAGTATTTGCTAAAATAAAACTGCGTAGTTATAAACACAACGAAACAAAAATGAAAGTAAAATGACTCCCGGGCAATGCCGGATAGATAGAGGTAATAGTAAATGTGACATATCTCAAAACGTTACAGAAATGCATGTACGCATCTTTGCATGCTATTCAAACGGTATTGGCGGACATACATACGTACGTATGAAAGTGTGTGTGTCAAAATTACAAAAGTTTTCTTTGTGGGGTGGGATTTCTTTTGGGATGATATTAATACAATTACAAAATGATGCGAAATGCGTAAATCCGAAATATCAGAAAAAGAAGTGTCTCCTGAAGGAGGAAAAATATCTCATAATCGCGTAGTGATTAGGATACATTATCGTCCGTCAAAAACTGACAAATAATTAAAGAATACCCGCTTTATGTCTAGACAGCACATCCAAAACGAGCCGATCCTCTGTTAAAAGGAAGATCGCCACGACGCTCTTGGAATAGCTCCAGGCAAGCGAAGAGCGAAAGATGCTTGACAGCTGGTTAATTATCTAACCGGTTGTCGAGTGGAACAACTCAATCGAAAAAAAGAAAAATGGCTGACATTTCATTCATTGGTGTCAAATCACCTTGATTATGCCTTTGTTAAGACAAAACCAAATATCAAGAAAAAATTATATGTCGTCGTGACATCTGCGCCTTCAGTTTGTATCGATTTATATTGACTTATACTTAATATTTACTATAGTAGGGTTTAGCTTTGATGGATTTAATCTACTCATAATATAAGGCACACTTTCTGTGTGTGTGTGTGTGTGTCTGTCTGTCTGTCTGTCAGTCACAATTTTTAAAAGAAATATCTTGACTTCTTTTAGAAATGGAACATATTGCATTAATACTAAATAATAAATTCCCAACAAATAAAGCGGATACAATGATCGGAAATCGAAACCGAAATCTTGAGATCTTTAGTCTATTGTTCTACAAACTGAGCTATTTAATGTTTTCCTTTAAATGGAACATTAACTTAAAAAATAATTGCAGCTTTGACGTGACGTAACAGATTTATGATTCACGTCATGTTTTAAAACATGAATTGAAACATAAGCAATAAGAATAAATAAATAAATAAATTAATTGTTAAACATCAATAGCGTTGTGAATTTTTTTTAACAGCCAAAAACAATTTATTTTGCTTTAACTACGCATTGGCGTTTAAAACTATTTAATATATATTATATACAAGAATTTGGGCCGTACACACACACACACACACATTATATATATATATATATATATATATATATATATATATATATATATATATATATATGCGTGTGTGTGTGTGTGTGAAAAATGACAAACGTAAAACTGGTTAAAACGCAGGAGAAAAACAAAAACAAGCGATTTTACCGGTTTTGTTCGTGTTAGCGAACGTTTTCAAAAAAAGTGAAGATTTGGAAACAATTTTATTTTGAAGGCACAAACATGGGAGAAGGAAAATATGATCCGATTGGACCATATGAGAAGACTTTTAGTGACATTGAGATATGGTCCAATCGAATCATCTTTTTCTTTCTCCAATGTCTGTGCCTTCAAAATAAAACTGCTTCCAAATCTTCAATGTTCTGAAGACGTTCACTAACACGAACGAAACCGGTCAAATATCTTGTTTTTTTGTTTTTCCCCTGCATTTTAACCTGTTTTCCGTTTGTCATTTTTCACACATTTTGTCTACCACGGCACTTCATTTTCATGGCTTATCGTGTACCTTACCCCATATATATATATATATATATATATATATATATATATATATATATATATATATATATATATATATATATATATATACATATATAAACTAGGCAATGTCTAACCTATATAATAATACGCTAAGCTACTTTAGACGAGGATTAATTAATATGTTCTATTAATTTAGAATCGATTAAGCGATCCCATAACAACTGCATTGCTCCGAAACCGTACCTGGAGGAAGACACTGTCAGCCAAAGCAAATGACCGTAGTAAATAGTTGTCTGTGGAAACGCTAGTGCTCTCAAGGATAGTGGTTAATAATGAAGACTATTATGAGAGGATTAAAAATCATAAATGGAATGAACAGAGTTTGATTACTTATAGCAACGTTTCATGAATAGTATTTGTTGACATCAGGTTTGAAGAAGGGCATGTTGTAATATGCAGGGGAGCAATCTCGTGATAAAGTGTTGGCCAGTCACCCAATTATTCGGAAAGTAAAAAATATTAAATATGTGCTAACAGATACTCAGATGTTCACACCTGTGTGTGTAGAAAGAAAAGACAATATGGAAAGAATGACAAATCTATCGTTACAAATGTTATTGTTAATACACGGAAAATGAATCAGTTCGTAATGAAGTAGTTGCCCCAATAACGTTCTAGGTTTACATGGAGTCGATTTGTCTTCAAGGATGAAGTAAGTAGCCATGTCTGTTTCGGCTAACATCCTGTGAGTATGTATATAAATGGGATAGGCATGGTAGATGTGTGTATATTATCCTGACTGTTTGTGTCAATGAGAGAGTGTGTGTATGAACTTGTGTGCACGTGTGTTCTATATACTGTCTGTATATACTACCGTTGTGCCTACAGTAGTTCAGCAACATCTTTCGTTGGATCTGCCGGGCGTCGAACGCCCCGAAGGCCTAGACTTGATCGTGACATGCGCACGTTGGTCGGATGTGGAAAAAACAGCGAAGAGAGAGAAAGAAAGTAGTCTGTTTGCATGTTTATAGTACGCGCGAATATTTAGGATTTAATATTATTGCATCTGTGATTGGTTGAGAGAAACCGCTGATTTGAGATTTTGTTCAATCGAGATTCGATACTTAAAAGCTAGATTTGCTGATGCTATTTTATTCTTCCGATATGTGTCTTTGACTATCACTGACTAGTATGTATCAGATAGTCCGTAAAGTTCGTGCCGACGTTTAGAGAAAATAAAACGTCAATAAAAAGTATATGACATTAAATGTTTAAGTGTTAAATCTTTCCGCTAGTTCTCGTGTTGTGTGATGTGCGTTGTTCTCAATTAATGTCTTGATTTGATCGCCATCTGTAGAGTTCTCTCAGCTTAAACAACGTTACCGTATACTGCACATATGTTTATGTTTGAGAGGCATTACTTCCTTTATGGTAATAGAAAAGCTTCTTCCATTCTCAAAGGACTCTAAAATTAGCACGAGCAATTTATATTTTTTTTCAAGAGATTACTTCAAGTATGGTCTAAGCGGAAATGTAAGTATATTTTATCTGTCAATAATTTGAATCGAAAAATTAACTACTAAAAATCGGCACGAAATTCCCGGACAAATATATGTAATAATGTTCACTCTCCGTTTTCGAATTTGCTAGAATACAGAGCAACGACGATACACGTTAAGAAAGCAATAACACAAAATCAATTTATTTTCTTGACACTGCCTTCTGCGTCCGTGTTAATCTTTCCCCCTTCAACATTGTTAATACTTTACAACACAAACATTACTTGTAAACTAATTTACTTTCGGTGTGGCAAGACTCCCAAAATCGCCGCAAAGAAATTTCTTTAATATAAATTAAAGACAATTAAGAGGGAATAGATTTTTGCTTTCAAAATTTTCACCTCATCCCTTGTCAAAATCTCGCGAGATTCTGGCGAGATGTGTGTTTGCTTAGAGAGAGAAAAAACACTTCGCTGTTTACGTTGGCCACGTGACAACAAGTACTGTTTTGCTTTCATCTCCAGTGACAACGCGAAAAAAAGACGCTGCCAAAAACATAGATGATGAGCCGCTGAAATTTTTTTTCGCTGTCTTTTTATTATATATTTTGTTAATTACAACCGGAAAGAACAGGTTATTACCGAACAGATCTCTTTCTCAGATGCAGATTTCATCATGGATGCTAAACATCACCTACCACGCTCTAATCTCTTGCATATCACTCATTCTACCTCTCTCTTTCAAATCTCTATGGCTATCGCTCTCTTTTATATATATAAAATATTCCTAATACATGTGAAAATGATCCTAATAAATATATATATATATATATATATATATATATATATATATATATATATATATATATATATATATATATATATATATATAAGAAGTACTCGTCAACGACTGGTTTTCTCAAACATGTCTCTTCTGCACATCAGTTCAAACGAACATTTTTTTCTGTCAGATACAATTCTATAGCCGTCTAACTTCGACTGACTCTTCTTTATATATTAGTTTACTGTTCCATTAGTATTCTGAATCTCTAAACTTAGGTTTTGTGCGTTCGAATTTCTTAACGTCTCATAGTATATTTCTTGCGGATGGCACGATTGCTAAGTTGTTAACGACGCGGCCTGAGGGCCTGAGTGTGCCGGTTTCGAATCCAGTTCGTTTTGCAAAAACACTTTCATCAAAACCCACATCTCACCTTGTGTATAACCTCCCGGAGAGGAGGTAAATAAAAATAATGTACAAACGAAACAAAATTTAAGAACAAAGATGATTTCGCTGCATCCCGGGCAACACCGTATAAGTATATTTAATAAATAATAAAATGAATACATTTATATAGTGTACTGTCATGACAAACTTACTGTACTTGTATCCTCTCAACGTAAATACTCATTTACTGTAGAGGTCTCCAGATACCGGACATTTCTACTCTAATAGCTTCTTTTCTTTCAAACGTTTGCCTTTGGAATTCCCCATCCACTCCTTGTTTTCCAGACTGTACAAATATGCAGAAATTTAAATGTAATGTGAACTAACATTATGCTTCACAACTCCTCACTTAGTATTCTCCCTATAAATCCAGCCCCTAATTCACCGTAACCCCTTACGTCTGAGTGGACTTGTTTGAGGTGAATAAAAGTTTTTAAAAAATGATATTTGATTCATTTTACTTCAGTCGAAGTTGTCAGAAATCAAGGGGCCCCTTCCTGGGGCTAACACTTGATCTATATAGAAGATACATGGATATTCGATATTCGAATATTAGTAAAAAAAAAAGTTAAAAACATTAAGTTTCCTCTTCCCAATTGACCAGGTGACTATATTATAGTATATCTTGTTTGTTGTCTCTTGGTCTTACCGGATTCCAAGACAAGAATTCATCTAGTCTGGTGGAGTATCCAGTTTAGTGATGTTATTTGAAGAGGGTACGCCATTCATCGTATGAGTCAGTGTGTAGGCATGCCGAGGGGATCTTATTTAGGCCTCGAATACTATGTTATTTTGAATATTTGATCAGGGTTTACTTGTCGGAGGGGGGGGGGGGTATCCTAATGTCAAGTTGTCCTGACAAACCCTTGTACAGAATGACCGAAGTCACTCGAGGATAGTGTCTAGTATGTAATTAATAATCACCAGTAGGTAATTCAGACTCTCCATATATATATATATATATATATATATATATATATATATATATATATATATACGTGTGTGTGTGTGTGTGTGTGTACGTGTGCAGTTAAGTATGTGTAGATAAAAATGTTTACATATTTTTATATACAAGATTCACTCACAAACTAATTAACGGATCATTATAAATTTTGGAACACAGTTGCTAAGCGTAAGGGTGAGTAATGGTGGATATATTTAGTTTCATTTACTTTCATGCAAAGGGGGTAAAACGGGAGTGGAAGTCCTTAGTGATTTTCTTCTTTCAGATCGCAATAAAATAACGCTATAGCTAAAAGAAAGAAAAAACGCTTAATATACACGGCCACCAAAATAACGAAAATAGTTTGTCTTTTTAACCTACTTAAAGCGTTAATAAGTTCGGCGTTAAGATGTCTCCGCATAAATCTGAAATTATTCGATTGTCTAAAATGAATAATGTAACATAAAAAAAGTTGTAACAATAGAAAATAAAAGATTGTCAAATATAGTGATTTGACTAATGAAACAATATTCACTCACTTTTATACGTATATTTATTTGTTTTTCTTACTAATAGTGAAAAGGTTCAAGTTATAATCAGTATATATGTTGTTCGGTCGGCTGGAAAGTGAAAACAAAAAATTGCGGAATATTAGTTTGTACGTGTATTTAATTTTTTTTAAATGAATTTTTAAATAGGTTCAATAACTTCTGACATCGATAAGGACATCAGATCGAAGGTGTTGATTCCGAATCTGGAGTTAGTTCTTCTTTTAGATTAATCTTTAATTGTGATGCCGCTATACACATACACACAATTTTACTTATATATATATATATATATATATATATATATATATATATATATATATTCCGGACATTACTTTATAACGTATATAAAACTGAACTATAATGTCAAATTCAGACACATCTTCTAGAGGAAAATGGCGGCATATATATATATATATATATATATATATATATATATATATATATATATATATATATATATATATATATATGCCGCCATTTTCCTCTAGAAGATGTGTCTGAATTTGACATGATAGTTCAGTTTTATATACGTTATAAAGTGATGTCCGGATAAAATAAATATATATATATATATATATATATATATATATATATATATATATATATATATATATATCGTACATGTATTGTATTAGTTTCTGTAAATGTAAATCCGTAGAAACTCAAATGTTTATAAAAAGTGCTCAATAACAAGTAGAGCTGTTTATAAGTATACATTTTTATTTATACAAACATTATTGGTTACATATGTGCATACATGTTTCGGTTGCACTTTTCCCAGAAAGTCAACCTCATCAGACCAAGAATTTTCGAGAAATGGATGGATTTGAAGAATTTTCTATCCTAAATAACTTTTTGGGGGATTTAGTATTTTCGATTTCTTATGAATTAGTATCCGATTACCTATTTAACTAGTTGACCTTTTCTGCTAGTGGTTGTCCCTTTTCTTTTTTTATTACCCTTTATGGCGTCTCCATCGCCTTTTCCTGTCCTCATTTTATTGCTCTCTGCTTTCTGGCCTACCCAGCTTTACAGACTCACTCCAGTATAAATATCTTATCTATATATCAAGAATCACACATATATAAACAAACTCTAATACATACCCAGACGCACCTAAATAAACAAACAGATAAATAAACAGACATTGATATATATACACATCTAAACATGGACACATACACAGATCCACTATCAATCAAGCATATATTCAGAATACATACGTGCTTATAAATATATTCTAGATGTATATTCAATAAAAAAATAAAGAAATAAGAATATTCTAGATATATATTCAATACATACATCTATACGACAACAAAAATAACCGAAGCGACAACACTTAAATCTAGCCTATAGAAAAGAAAATGGTCAGAGAGCCAGATCATGGGAATATCAGCGAACATTTTTTTAGATTTCAACTGTACTAATTAGTGAAGTAATGGTGACTAAAAACGAAGATAATTTTAGGAAGGAGTAAGAACGAATAAAACAATAATCATTCATAATATAATGCCAATTAAATGCTAAATATAGTGGAAATATATATATATATATATATATATATATATATATATATACATGTCAATAATAATTGCGAGGTAGCCATAATTACCGAGAACGTAGAGGCCTATATTAGCAAAGCGACAAAAGAAAAATTCTTTCTTACTCCAGTAACACTGTTTAAATATTTTAAAAAATGAGTAGAGGGTAAGCAGATGGTGCTAATATCGAGACGTCTTGTCAAGATAATACGTCGACGCAATGGAAGAGGAAACCTCTGGTCCAGCAGTGACGGCAGACAATTCTACCAAAACTAAACATAAGACAAAGAAAGCAAAGGACGCTGGGCCCTATTCCCCTCCCCCTATGTCAAAAGAGATAACTATTTTATGTGCTCAAACCCCACAACTCCAATCCCCTCGTCCTTCTTCTGAGCAGAAATCCCCCTCCCTTTTTAATTCCCCCTGCTTGCTCCTGCTCTGTATCCGTTGAGAAAGAGCAGGAGAAAAACATCAGCAGTAGGTCTGCATCGCCCCCCCTCGAGTAAAGTCCGTTCCTTCCTGGGGATCAAGTTTGTGACGTAGATTCTCATTATGCCGCAATATCCGGGAACTCGAAGTTAAACATCCGGAAAACTTCCCTAATGCCCCCTTGGTAACAACATTTCTTAGCAATACAAGGGTGTGGCGCACTAAGGTTATGGAAGATGGTAAAGGCAGCAAAGAATGCAATACCAGGCCTGAGATTGGTGGGGAGGGGCATGGCTTCCTCAAACAGCTGAAGTCTCTCTGCATAGGGAGGGTCCAATGCCCTCAAACTAAAGTTTTTCACTGGATGCTGATGCCAGACTGGTCGTGGCTGATGTTGCCGTGAAAAGGCCAGGTTTCAAATCGTCGCAGTTTATGCGCCCAATATCGCTCGGTAAAGGGCTCTCTATTTCCGGAAGTTGGAGGGATTCCTCGGTGGTTTAGAGCGGTTAATTTTACTGGGAGATTGGAATCCCATCTTTGATCCCATGGGTGTAAGACAAGTCTGTCTGATCTGATGACTGAATGTGATCTGGTCGACAGGTTTCGTGTCGATCACCCGGGGTAAGAGTAATGGACGTGGCTTTCTAACGGGCCTTACGCTCCAAATACTTACTTGGATCGGTTGTTAGTGAGGAGAGGCAACGTAGACTATATCCCTTGTTCCACGTTCCACTGGTTAGGCCATTCTGAGCACAAATTACTTTTGGCTAGTTTGGAAGCAGAAAATAGAACCGCTAAGTTAGCTGGGTACTGGAAGTTAAATACCTCCTTACTGGAGATACGTGACTTCCGGAACTGGCTAACACTTAATTTTCAAAAGGGATTAGTGGAGGTGGTAACCGAGAGTAAGTGGTGGGTTAACGTCAAATGTGGTATTACGCGCTTTTCTGTTAAATATAGCCTACTCCTCGTCTTAAATAAGGCTGAAGCAGAAAAGCGTTTAGAAAATAAGCTGCCCCAGGCGGTGATGGAGGGATTCCCTAGGCATACAATTAACTAAGGTAGACCTACCGAGTGGTATGAAGGTCAAGTAGTCAGGGCTAGATTAGAAAGAGTGTCGAACGAAGCCGTGAATGTTGACCCTAAAGAGCGTAGAGCTCTACTACGTCGCAACTTGGACGGATAAATTCGTGAAGTTAAAATCCCGAAAGGACACGCCCTTGTGTCGGCTCAGGAGATTCGTAAGCATTTCGTGGATCGCCTCACCCAACTGTCCAGACTCCGCGTTAAGGAGTTTGGCAACTATTTAGCTTGGAGGCGGCGCGAGCGGCTAGTTGTGATGGGCGCGTTACGGAATGTGAGGTCCTGGCTTGGTTGAAGCAGGTCGGCTACAACAAATCTCCTGGACTTGATGGTTTGCCCTACGAATTGTTCTTGAGGCTGTCGCACATCTTCGTGCCTATTTTTACGAATGTATTAAACCACTGGTTTAAACAGGGTTCTATCCCTGGTCAGCTCACCAGGGAAATGATCACATTGCTTAAGAAAAAGGGCGGGCATGTCGGGGGTTTAGATGATTATAGGCCCATAACTCTGTTAAAACAGACTTAAAGATTCTGGCCAAAGTTTATGCCAATCGGTTGCAGGCTGTTATTGGTGAATTGATAAGGTCGAAGCGTCTGTAAGGATTTGGTTTCGTAGGGGGCTTCCCCTTAAAGGTTAAGCTGAGGCGTGCGCCATGTACGTCTTTCCTCTTATCCTTTACAGATTGGCTGGACTAGCTCTGCCTGCGGTCCGCTTGGCGACTTTAACGTGTACGCTTTTCTCGCTTTTGTGGGAGAAGAAGCCGCTAGTTCGTAAACATGTCTGTACTCAACGTCCTGATGTTGGGGGCTTGGGAATGCCCGACTTGGCGAGCCATTTATAAGCCGAGAGGTTAGTATTCCTGAGTAGAACTGAGGAGTCCGCGTGGGGCCCTGCGGTTGAGAAGGCTTTTCTTAACTTCACTCCTGACCACTTGGCTGAATGCCGTCGTAGGCCAAGGGGCCAATCGCGGTTCTTCAACGAATGCCGAACTCAGAGTGCTGCCGGGGTCCAGTGACCTCGCCCAGTCTAGGAAAACACTATATCGGGAGTTAGTGGTGGGGACCGTTTTGGATCTACTTTGGGAGCGGATGGGATTGTCAGAGGAGGAGGTTCACTCCCAGTGGAATTGGGCGTCAGGCCGGAGTAATCTTAACAATACTGAGTTTTTTCTAAACTGGCGATTAGTTCGAAATGTGAGACACCTTAATGGCATATGCTTTAGTATTGGTATGGTCATGAACTTTTTTTATCCACGTTGCAAGGGAGATGAAATTGAAACGGCTGAGCACGCCTTTTTCAACCGCTCCAAGCTTCGTGAATACTGGACGTACGTCACAAAAGTGACGGTTAGCATCGTTCCCGTGTGGGTTACGTGCCTGGGTTAAGCGTTCGTAGTCTTCAACATGTATCCCTTGTGGTCCAGGAAGAAACGAATAGTATTTCCTCCTATTTTAACCGTAGCCAGACTTCTCATTACGATTTAATTTTGTATTTTAAGCATCAGCTTAAAACCAAAATTAAATGTGATAGAAGGAGGTTTCCTACCTCACTGTTTTAATGTAGGTGGATGCACACCGCTTGTTTATGCGTGTTCGTACGAAATAGATTTGAGTTTGTGTTCTCTGCCTAAGCATGGCACACGCCGACCTTAAGTATTATTTTTATTGACAATTTCTTGAAGATCCAAGTGTTGGATCAGTCCCTCTAGCTAGTAGTACAAATGAGTATTGTCCCCTGTCTTCATTGTAGGTGTCAGAACTCCTTCAGGATGCCCGTTCTCTCGATTTACTTTATCCTTGACTTGCCCTAATTATATTTATCTTGGAGGACACCGCACATCTCTAAAAAAAACCCTACCCTGTATTTCTTTTGTCCTTTAGATCACGCCCACTACAACTTAGGGACTGACTATCTTGCTTTCGGTCGTTCCGGAAGACATCGAGTAGTTCATAATTTAGGTAAGTTGGGTGGGTACTACTAATGTACTATAGCTAGCATTTTATTTTGTTCTTTATTCTTTAATTCCTTTTATTTTTATTTATTTTGGGGGGATTTTTTAGAGCTTCTTTGTTCCCCCAATCCTATCATTATCATGAAACATTGTATATATTTTGTAAATAAAAATCATCATATCACCTGGGGATTATTTTAAGTAACTTAGTCCTTAGAGTTAATGTGGTATTGTGGTGATTAGAACTAGTTTTAGAACATAGACTAGTGGACGACGCCCGACCCCATCCCCATAGACATTTTGGCCTTGTGCCACATCTTAAAAATGTATTTTTGAGATGGATCAAGGGTCTTCACTGTCTTGCACAGGGCTTGTTGAAGAAATCATCTTAAAGTTATTGAAGCGGTCACTATTAATTTGCGAAAACTGTTTCTATGCATGCAGAAGGAGTACACCCACAGTTTAGAACTGATCGGTGTAAGTTGAAATAACGCTTTCATATATTGTTTTTAATCTCATTCGATAATCTATGTATGGTTCTTATTTACCACGATTTTAATTCGCTTTTCATACCACATATTTAGTCGACGTATTATCTTGACAATGAGTCGACCGAAATACGTCTCGATATCAGCACCATCGTTTTCTCCTCCATTCATTTTTTAATATTTAAACCGTGTTACTGGAGTAAGAAAGGATATGTTTTTTGCTTTGCTAATATAATCCGCTCCGTTCTCGGTAATTATGGCTACCTCGCCATTATTAATGAAATACATTTTTAAATATTGTACTTATATATATATATATATATATATATATATACATATATATATATATATATATATATATATATTCATAAAAAATGCACCCATTCTAATATAAATATAAGCATACAATTGAAGTAGGGAGATGATATGTATATTGATGCTTGACGTTATTTCCCTCAGAACACGAGTTAAGTAGTAATCACAATTAACTTTAGGTATGAATATCCTTAAAAGTTCTTTTGAATCTTCATAATAATTTATAATGAGGTACTTAGCACCATTTAATAGAAAAAATAAATATATAATAGAACTGTTCGGAGGTTTGATTCATGTATGGGTAATTATAAACTATTTGTGTTGTAAGGAGACAAACTCCACCCTTAGTTTCCCATTAAATAGAAACTTACAACTTATGTGAAGAAATCTGGGCAATTAATCTTATCTTTAATTTAATTTAGACGGTTTATAAATAAATATTAAACATATTCATGATATAAGTTAGAACAGTGATGGTAGTGTGGTGTGTCTACCTTTTTAAATTTAAATTTTCGGAGGAATCTCCCATCCTAACAAAAAGTGTATATCCACTCGTCGATATGTGGCTGGGAAATTACTGTTTGTTTAGGTTCACAAAAACTGTTTTATGAACGTTGAGGTGTGACTAGATGAAAGTGGGAATTCAGAAGTCTATGACTAAACTCCAAACGTTAAACAAATAAAAACAGTTCGGTTCAATTCCTGTAGAAGCACAAAAACCCTTTGTGTAA
Organism: Sepiola atlantica; assembly: GCA_963556195.1. Taxonomy (NCBI): domain Eukaryota; kingdom Metazoa; phylum Mollusca; class Cephalopoda; order Sepiida; family Sepiolidae; genus Sepiola; species Sepiola atlantica. The sequence goes on along the minus strand of OY744523.1, from coordinate 112,783,517 downwards.
CTTTGAGCTCCAATGGACGATAAATAATTCTGCACACCACAGAATCTCACTCGACACTAGGCTCATGATTTTCTTCTCTTTTTATTAGCAGATTTTTCTTCAGTTAATTCCACTTAACCAATCAGAAAAAAACATAATCCGCTGGCTGACTATTTGTCGTCAAGGCGAATCCACGTATTATTGTGCAGCAACCAGTAGATTTGTTACTTCGAGGTTGCGAGTTCAATCCTCACTAGAAAACTAGTAAGCCAAAACTTATTTCCCTTTCCATCTGCAAGCCAGGCAAAGGCGGACCCTCTTAGTGCGGGGATGAAGTAAGTCCGGGCCATCTCCACCGCTCGATTCTGGCTAAACAGCATCAATTCCGCCACACTCTTCCCTGATCTCCGGATCACACAAATGACAATGCGGGCGCGGTTTTTTGTTTTGGGTGCTCCTTCGAAGAGGGGGGGGGGCGGTTGAACTTCCTCTTTCTCAGAAGCGCTCCCACTAGACGAGTCGGAATCTGCTAGTATGCCACCGACATCCGAGGGATTATCTGGCGAACCTGACCTGAAGTAGACCGGCCTCTCACTATCCTCAGAATCTTGTTCTTCCTCGTCGGAGATAGGAGGCGATCCTACATAAGGGCGTAGATCCCTGACGTGACGTGATCAATTAGCACCGACTGCTCACTGATCACTTCGGTTACGCGTCCAGTTCCATATTTAGTTGTACACCTGCTGTGTGGGGTCTTAACCCATACCAGATCACCTATCTCAAATCTCCCTTCAATCACTTGCACTTGAGGCGGGGGCACGATATCAATGCCTTTTACTCGGATATAGTATCTATGCAAGACATCAGCCGGCGCTGTAGACGGTGAGAAGTTGTATTTTGGTGTAACATAATGCCAGTAGACAGCCTCCAACGCTGAGCAATTTTTTCTAGCCGCAATAGTTTTTACGCTTCTGATTCGCAGGCAGAAATTCGTCTACCGTTTCCTCTGGGCGAAGACGCCTCGCCACAAATTGGTCGAATGCGTTGAATCTATCCGTTGCATACGCAGTCATAAGGGCCTGTTTAATTTGTTCCGCGTCTGTCCTTTTCTCCTAACTCAGCTGTCTGTACACGGCAAGCGCGCCGCCTCGTAGCCGTAATGGTAGAACATGCTCAATTTTTTCCCATGGCGCAGAGTTCACAAACTAACTCCACGTTCTCTATCCATTCAACGATAGGCATGTCAGTTGTAGTACCGCTGAATTCCGGAATTAGCCGGATGTCGAAAGCCTTGACATCCATACCAAGTGGTAAGTTAAATATTGTACATTTATTTTGTCAGTGATTATTATTATTATGTGTAGTGTTTAGAATTGTTCTTCTTAATTATTATTGTTTGGGTCATGTGCGCGGTATTTGACTATTGTGCGTCCGATTGTGGAGGGAGGTTACTCAAATAGAGTACTCTGTTTGTCGGAGTTATGTCCCTTAAAAGTGTAAACTAGTTTGACTCATCCCATTAATGAATTAATTTATTTATTTTCATTCTTTGTTTTATTCGTGTATTTAATATTATCACAGTAGGTAATAGTTTGTTATAATGTGTAGAGTGATACTTGTCATGTGTGGTGATACTAAGAAATTGAAATTGAGCTCGGCTCTGCTGTTTAATCTCTGGTTAAATTTTCTGATTAGTATCGATTCTTTGAGTCTGAGGTTGCCGTGGTCTCTTTAGGTAGCTAATATCCTGACTCGTATCTCTTGGGTGGGGTTGTAGCTATGTGCTATGTGCTTTTGGAAGGATGATGCCTTGGTGGTTACGTGTTCTTTGATACGCATGTACAATGGTCTAACTGTACTGCCGATGTAGCATTCATTGCATACCGCACATTGTATTTTATATATGGCATATATGCGGTTGCATAACTCTGTGTTGTGTATGGAGAAGTTTGCAAGGATACATGGGTTAGTTTTGAAGGGTGTTCTAGGTTTAGATAGGTGCTGTCGCAGTGTTGGTTCGGAATGTGTAAGCTGGATGTCTAGGTGCTCTTTGCGGATGGCCGAAGTTATTCTATCACTAAAGTGTGGTATTCTTAGGAAGTATGTGTTAGAGAAGGCTTGCTGTGGATGTTTTTTATGTGTTCTAGTGTGGTGTCTGGTGTTTGTGGAGTATCCATTCCACTCGAATATTTGTTGGAAGTGTCTAACAGAAGTGGTCTGTTTCTGTGGTACATTTGCTACAGATGCGGTTTTTCTCTTTAAGAGCGTATCCTATTTTGGCTTTAGGTAGGGAGGGCTGATTTGTAATTTACGAAAATGTCTCTGCAGGCGGTTTTCTTCTAGGAGGTAGTATGTATGAGACATTCCACGGTGATGTAGAGCGTGAAATCTAATAGTGAGAGGGATCCGGATGTCTTAGGGTGCTCGATAGTGAATTGTATTTTGTGGTCTGTATTTTTAAAGCTAATGAAAATGTTATTGGCTTCTTCGCGGGATGATGTGAGAATGAAAATATCGTCAACACATCTCGTGAAGTAGATGTTGTAGTGGCAGATGTGTAGTGTGCGTTGTTCTAATCTATTCATGTATGTAATGGCGAGTAGTCCTGGTAGGCTGGATCCCATAGGGAGGCTAGTTATTTGTTTGTAGGTCTGTTCTTTGTATGTGAAGTATGTGTTGTCAACTATTATATGTAGTAGCTGGTGTATGTCGGTGGCAGTGAAAGCAAAGCAGTAAAGGTCGTTGAAGGAGATGGAGTCGGTGATGAGATCTACGACGTGTAGAGGAGTGCAACGTCGAGGCTGAACGTATATCTGTTGTGTTGTAGTTGTTAACGTCGCAGTGAGTATAGTCTGCGTATGATTTCATCTGAGCTGTTAAAATGTCCTGGGTAGGTGGGGAGTAGGGGCTTGAGCAGTTGGGAGAGTATCTAGGAGATTTTTTTAGATGCTGGAGACTATGTATCGTATTTGTGTTGTGGGGCTGTTTTGTGTGTGTTTTATTAGGTGGTAGAATGTAAAGAGTTTGTTGTTTCTTGTGGTGAGGTGTCGTTTGTGTCTGTTAGGGTTAGGTTCCTTTTCTTGCATATCAGGCTCCATGCTGTGTTGATCTGATTTTCTATTTCGGTGGAGGATATGTTTGCTGTAGGTGTGTAAAATCTGTCGTTGCTGAGGTGTTCGAGTGCTAGGTATTCGTACGTATCTCGAGAGATGACGCAGAATTCCTTGCCTTTGTCGAAAGGTATGGAATATTAAGTTTTTATAGTTTAAGTTTTTGTGAGTGAGCCGTTGCGTACTTGTGAGATTGAGCGTGATGTTGGTTTATTCTCTCTGTATGATAGATAATATGTTGTGCCAAAGTCTTGTGAGTTCATGATCTATATCCTGGTGGTAGTGAGGGGCTTCAAGGGCGGTTTAGCTGGAATTTAGAAAATTTTGCGGCGTTTTCGATGGTAGTGGGAGTGATGTTGGTGTTGTGTCTGTTCTGTGAGTCCTGGTTAAAGGCAGACGGCCATTTCAGGGTATATGCTGTTCTGTAGAACTGTGCTTCAATGTTGAGTTTGACCTTATCATCTAGTGTTTGTGTAGTTATGGATTTGAGACCCAAACTAAGGAGTTAGTCAGGTCTGTGACGAGGGGGGTAGTTTTGGGTTGTGTTGTAGTGGTCGGTCGGGTCATTGTTGTTGGGGCTGATGGCAGGGATAGGGGTGATATATATATATATATATCAGGCACGTAGCCAGACTTCTAACTTAGGGGGGGGGGGGGCAATACATTTTTAGGGGGGGGGGGCAAGGCATTTTTAGGGGGGCAAGGCATTTTTAGGGGGGGGCAAAACTAATATTGATATTCTAATATGGGTGACTTTTAGGTTCAGTGTGTGTGTGTACTGATATATGAATATAAATAAGTAGATACAAAATTTCAATTTCTTTTATATAATCTAAATATATTGTTGTGTATTTCGGTAGGTACATGTAAATAACAACATCAGCATAGTAAAGCACATAAAGCATAGTAAACACAGTAATAATAACATAAAGTTCGTAAAATAAGGTAGCTACTTGCTAGCTCTACAGAATTCTATTATAATCTTCTATTTGTACGTGGGGTTTATACCCTATCAATGCTGTTTTTCTTTCAACTTCATCTCGGGTGAAATCTGGGATTTTTTTCTATGTTAATTTCAAAAATGTTGAATATAACATTCACATTTTTTTTATTAATAGTTACAACTGACAACAAAAAGAAAAAAACGTGTTTGAGATTCGTGATAAAATACAAAAATAATTTTTTAAACTAATTCCCACTTTCATTTGAAAATAATTTAGGTTGCTAGTATTCATTTCTATCTTTTGAATGAAGACAACACTTTCTTTTATAAATTAAAAAAATATCTTTAAAAGAAGCTGGCAGAACAACAACGTGAATTCATTTTGTGTTATTATTCCATCATTTGAATTATAATTATGAAATTGATAATTTATGATATTAAATAGTGTGAATTAACAATATTTAAAAGTATATATTTGGTAAGTTGACAAAAAAAGACAGATACACTGACAATCTCTTTCACCAAGCAGGAAACAGGTGAAAAGCATCGAGGCTTTGTTTCCCTCACCACTTGATCTGAAACTAGCGAAGTTATGTTTGAGTTTGAGAACACGTACATTTTAATTTTTTTTCTTTTTACAAGGTAACATAAATTTAAATCATATTTAGATGTTATTATGGTCAATAGATTTATTTTAACTGGTAGTTTAAAATCCGTAAATATTTAGTATGGTATCATTAGTACCAGGAATAGAAAATTAAGTTTAAACAAAATAAAATCCAAAGAAGCGTTTTTGAAATCGGAAATTATGTTAAAAATTGGTGGAAGGCACTCTCTTGGTTGGTGGCCCAGGGCCCCAGCCCCGTGGCCCCTTAATCAGTCCCTGCTGTAAAATATATTACACAAAAGTAAATACTGGTTCATAATGAAGAAGTATAGTTGACTAGGAAATATAAGAGTATTTATATTTATAATATTTTTGGATCACAAATTTCAGGGGGTGCAAATGTAATTGCAGGGGGGGTCTTGCCCCCCCCCCCTGGCACCCCCTGACTACGTGGGGGATATATATATATATATATATATATATATATATATATATTGGCTGAACATTATTTTATAACGTATATAAAATTGAACTATAATATCAAATTCAGACACTTCTAAAGGAAAATGGTGACATATTTCTTATTAAAGAAATATCAGCCTATGTTTTAACTTCTTTATTCTTGCTTGAAATTTTTTAACTTCTGTTAAAACATGTTTTTTTCCTGTAAAAAGAAATGTAAACAGTTTATTTTATATGCCAAATGTGTTTTTTTCTGTGTAATAAAATTTTATAACATTCAAAATATATTTGATCTAAGAAATAAATGATACTTTAAATAGAAAATTAGATTTTATGTCAGGACATTTTTAAGAGTCTTATTTGTTGACTGTCCAACAAAAACAAAATCACATAATGCAATTTTATAAACTGCTATGATAATAATAATAATAATAATAATAATAATAATAATAATAATAATAATAATAATAATAATAATAATAATAATAATAATAATAATAATAATAATAATAATAATAATGATGATGATGATGATGAGAAATGTAATTTATTAACAATGTGATTTTATTATCGCAAAGTTAATGTTAGAATTTAAACCCAATTAACTTTATTTAATAATTTTACAAATGTTCTTTAAAATACACTGCAAAAATTTAAGAAGGTTCAATTTTACTATAGGGGTTTTAGATTTACTCGCTCACTAAACATGTTATTCATACAAAAATGTGATACACTTGACTGTTGCCTTTAAATTTATTTATTGTCATAAAATAATATTCAAATTTATTTTAAAGTGTTGCAGAGTTTTAATCGCTGGTGGTCGTTGCTTTTTTCTGCTTTCCTTGTTTAAAAGTATTTTGTCAACCACAACCTAGACTCGAAAATGATAAATGTAAGTTCTCGGAAAATATGACGCAACCAAACGACCGGTAATTGTTGTAGATCAGAATTAATAACTAAATGTTTAATAGTCTACTTCTTTCGTATTGATCAGTATATCCACGTAGTCCAAACAGGAAGAATATGCAAATCAAGATGGTTACAAGGTCAACATGTGCCTAGAATATAACATCAGTATCTATGTATTGTGATTATAGATTATTTTCCGACTGTATTATTAAAACGAAAACAGCTGATGATAGTTGGGATTTACATGTTTGACTTTTTATGGTCATTTGTACTTCTTTTTAGATACGCACTATTTCAAATTAGCCGAAAATGGTTGGAAAATTCACGTGAAAACTTTTCCTCCTTATTTTAGGTAAGTATTATTTCGTAAAATAAGGAAAATAGTTAGAAAATAAAAAAATTACAACTTGAAAGAATATAATTTTTTTCAGAAAATTCAAAACTTGCTTAAAGTCGGAAAATCTGTAAAGTCCAGATATCGTTTTTGTATTAAGATCGTTATTATAGTGAATCAGTCGATAATTGTTTGAAAGTAGAGTTTGTAGGTTTTATTTAAAAGAACACATAACATGTTGTAGAAATTCACAATTTACTAAATATTAGCAAAATCTCTAAGTGCTGGTTATGTTGCGATTTTCGATTTTTAGTGTAAGTTGTTCTTGTTTTTAAATTGGTACCATTTAAAATCAGTGAAAATACGTTGATAGTGCATTTTGTAGCTTGTATTTCGAAGGAAATATTTAAGTATACAGAAAAATAAAATCGTTCTATGGTAGGAAAATGTCGCAAATTTCGTTTTTTAAAAGTGTCATTTTTATCTTGATTTTAGGATTCTAATAATTAGAAAGAAGATTCTGCATCTTGTATTTAGGAGGAAACATGAAATATTGCAGAAAAATTAAAACGTTCCAATATAGGTAATGTTGTAAATTCCAGATATGTCGCCATACTCGATGTTTTAAGTGTTATTTTTCTCTTTACCTTAAGTCTACATTATTGGAAATCAGTTAAAATAGTTTAAAAGAACATATATGTGAAACATGAACTATTGGATAAAATTGAAAACTTGCCAAAATCGCAAAATCTTTAAAGTCCCGATTTCCATTTTATAAAGTGCCATTTTAGATCTATATTATTGAAAATAGTATGAAATAACATTTTGCAACTTGCATTTTGACGGAACCATGACATATTATAAATTTTGTGATTTTAGCATGTTTTGAATTTTCTGCAAATAATGATATTTTCTTACTCATATATGTTTTATTGGAGCAAATATATTTACATTGACTCTATTATTTGATAGAGCTAATATTTGGGGTGAAATACTAAATCGAATAAGGATTCTATCTTAATCCCTTTTTATTACAAATTAGTTTTTTTGTTTCATGTCTAAGTCCATGTTTCTTAAGTTAGATATACGTATATATATATATATATATATATATATATATATATATATATATATATATATATATATATACCAATAAAGAATACAAATTACATTGATAATCAGCTGATTTAAATGAAATATGGTCAAAGGTATTGCCGCCATTAGAAATGTTGTGTGACTAAAAGTGGAGCAATTGGAAATATGAGATCATAAAATATAAGGGATTAAAATTTTAGGGGTGATTAAAATTATACAGTTTTAAAACCTTTGAGTAATTTAAATAATATGATGATTAAAAATAATGCTGAATTAAAATATAAGTGTATTATTTGACAGTTATTTATGTTTTGTTTTAGTCAGATCCATCCAGCAGAGAAAGGAAATATAGGAGAAGTTTGCTTCAATGTATCTCCTATGTGTGGTTTTGATTCCATGTTTTCGGATTTTTAGTTGTTTCCCCTTGGAACGTTCATTGTCCGTTGCAGCTTTGTTATTTCCATTTGTTGATTCGATTAAATTATGTAAGCATATTTTTATATTTTTTAAATATTTTAATGAAATTTTGAAATACAGCTTTTTTTATTAATGGAAAGGCAAAATAAGAGTTGTGGAGAATGAGCGCATCTACCCATACATCCCTAGTCATGGGAGAATCTCCCGTTGTTTATTTATTATATTCTAACCCTGGAATTGAATCATCTTATTTGGCGTGATCATTTTCATCCGAAAATCAGCAGTCGAATATTTAACTTTTATCAAAATACTCGACATTCAGAGAAGCCGAGGCAATTAAATATGAAAATTTTCCAACAGGTTTTAAATGATTATAACTTTTTTAGCTTTTCTACACCAATTTTATGTGTCTATGCTAACATCGTAAAGCATTCGTCATCTTAGAGAGACATTATCCGTCAGATTTATCGACGACGGAAGAATAACTTTTCAATAAAGTCGTCGTTATCTTTAACTGTAAGGAAAGCTTTTTTTCAAATGGTTTTGGTAGGATTATTTCCGCTGAATGACAAATAAAATCCACGGAAGAAGAAGAAGAAGAAGAAGAAGAAGAAGAAGAAGAAGAAGAAGCAGGAGGGGAATCATAAGTGTGAGAAAAAGAAGATGATGAGGAATAAGAAGAGGCAGGCGAAGATGAAAACAGTTAATAACGTAGCGTTTACTTTGTAAGAAAATAGTGATGCAGAGAAAATATCTGAAAAATACAGTAATTAATTCAGTTGGGTAGGTTCAGGAATGATTCTAAACTGACGGAATAATATATCAAAATGCCCATAATGCTGCTCTGTCATCTTTATATCGGATTATTTCCATCGTAATAACTCAAAAATCTGAAATTTCCGTTTGTTATTTAAATACAAAGATTCCCATCATCTATATGCCTACACACGCACTTATATATGTATAAATATATCTATGTATATATATATATATATATATATAAATATCTATATATATATATATATATATATATATATAAATATCTATATATATATATATATATATATATATATATCTATATATATATATATATATATATAAATTTAGGTATGTTTATACATTGGTATGTAGAAGATTCACTCCTATAACAAATAAACTGATCATTATGAATCTTGAAACACAGCTAATAGGCGGAGGTAATCGCGATGTTGGTTAAAGAGGTGAGACATGCTGGTGGATTTCATTCGTGAAAATTCCGATATCACCAATTTATTTTTTAATTTTAACAATTAATAAATATTAAATTTTAATTTCTTTGGGGTGTCTTTAAGGGTTTTAGTGGGAATGATATGAGAACACGCTCCCATTTGAAAATTGAAATATATCAGGTTTGCATTTGGATTTGATCAATAGTCAATTAAGCAAGGTTCTGTGATGTTCTAATTTTATCTTATAACAAGCATTTGATTATAACAAGTATTTAAGCATTTAAGTTTACACATTTTCTAGAATCAAAATCATGTAATGGATTCTGATAAAAAAATTGGAATAAGGATTCTAGACATAAGTTTTAGAATCATTATTCTCATTTTAATCTTTGTAAGGGGGCATAACATTGATGCAAGACTATTCTGTTCGGAGGATTAATTTTATAGTTTATACATAGACACACACACACACACACACACACACATATATATATATATATATATATATATATATATATATATATATATAAATATAAAATATTTGTTGTTGTTTATTATCTATGTATGTATACGTTTCGTCCCTTTTCAATCAGGACTCATCAGCATAGAGATATGACTATTCACTACCGGTCGTACGATTGGAAACCCTGGATTACAAGTATTTTTCAACTTACATCCAACGTCGTTAACCGCACGCCCAAGATTTGAATAGCTGATAAACAATAATAATTTAACACATATAAAAGCGGCTTGATGTCGAGGCATTCTACTTCTATTAAAGAAGGAATGATGCATATAAAGCAAGTGACGTCATGCTGTGTTTGTACTACCATTTAGAGTGCTCTACTTATTTTACGAGGAGCGACAAATATAAAATATTTGTTGTTGTTTATTATCTATGTACGTATACGTTTCGTCCCTTTTCAATCAGGACTCATCAGCATAGAGATATGACTATTCACTACCGGTCGTACGATTCGAAACCCTGGATTACAAGTATTTTTCAACTTACATCCAACGTCGTTAACCGCGCGCCCAATATTTGAATAGGTGATAAAAGCGGCTTGATGTCGAGGCATTCTACTTCTATTAAAGAAGGAATGATGCATATAAAGCAAGTGACGTCATGCTGTGTTTGTACTACCATTTAGCGTGCTCTACTTATTTGACGAGGAGCGACAAATATAAAATATTTGTTGTTGTTTATTATCTATGTACGTATACATTTCGTCCCTTTTCAATCAGGACTCATCAGCATAAAGATATGACTATTCACTACCGGTCGTACGATTCGAAACCATGGATTACAAGTATTTTTCAACTTACATCCAACGTCGTTAACCGCGCGCCCAATATTTGAATAGCCGATAAACAATGATAATTTAACACATATAAAAGCGGCTTGATGTCGAGGCATTCTACTTCTATTAAAGAAGGAATGATGCATATAAAGCAAGTGACGTCATGCTGTGTTTGTACTACCATTTAGAGTGCTCTACTTATTTTACGAGGAGCGACAAATATAAAATATTTGTTGTTGTTTATTATCTATGTACGTATACGTTTCGTCCCTTTTCAATCAGGACTCATCAGCATAGAGATATGACTATTCACATATATATAAGTGTGTATTGTATTCTATGTAATTGTTTTTATTGTTGATAGTAGCGTTTGTTGCTTTTCTACGATTTATTCTCCTTTTGTTCACTTCCTAAGTGATGTTGATTAATGTAGTAGATTGTATTATTAGTTGCTCTTAACTTTATAGGACATATTATTCGTTAATATATATATATATATATATATTATCATTATTAATTTTATACGTACATAAACGTAATCCACGGGCATGTGCTAATGGCGGCTATCAGCCAGAAACACGTGTCCATGGATTACTTTTATGTACGTATAAAATAATATATAGAGAGAGACAGAGAGATAGTCATCCACATACAGACTGTTTCGCACTATGACAGTGCGGCTAGACCAGTTAGTGCCTTAAGCCGGGATTGAAACTCAACCGTCGAGCTTACAGTCGGCGCTCCTACGCCTGCGCTCTCTTACGACATTGATTGAATGTAAGTGATATCTCAATCTTAACATTGTCAAGTATCGGAGCTCGAACAAATTTTATCCAATGAGCTATGCCTTACAGCTAATGGAAGTTGGCGATATTCTTACAAATAAGCTCTACCCAGGAAGGGAGCTTTATATAGTCATCCACATACAGACCGTTTCGCTGTATCACAGCTCTTTAATGCGGCTAGACCAGTTAGTGCCTAGAGCCGGGATTGAAACTCAACCGTCGAGTTGACAGTCAGCTCTCATATACACACACACATACATATATATATATATATATATATATATATACATATATATATATAAATATATATGTATATATATATATATGTGTATATATGTATATATGAGAGCCGACTGTCTATATATGAGAGCCGACTGTATATATATATATATATATATATATATATATATATATATATATATATATATTATATGTATATATGTATATATATATATATAAATATATATATATATATATATATATATATATATATATATATATATATATATATATATATATATAGGAATACTTAATTGAACTAATCTTATTTCTATCAGTAAATTAAATTAAATTATCGTATGTTGGATATATTTCATCAAGTAATTCACTTGTATATTACTGTATACTTATATTATGAAATAATTTTTATTACATATTTATTCATATATATTTCTAGTATTTATTCAGCAATTCTAAATACATGAATAGAGCTTAGTAGTGGTATGGAAATATATCTATGACAAGCAAACTACGCTGAATAATAACTAAATAATGTTTAGATTAAGATATTAATGTAAACATTATTATTTAGTCGCATGAACTTTTCTTATGATGAATCACAACAATTTTAGTGTAGCTTGCTTGCCATGAACATATTCCCATACTACTATTAAGGCCTACTAATTTATTTAACACGTTTGAAGTAAATACTCACTTAACCTCATTCCCCTGTAGATGGACCCGGATGGTTCTGAAAGTACTTGGGACACAAATCTAAACTATGGCAAATTAATCAGCCAATTCCCCTCCGAAACTAAGATCCTGATTCGGACTATTGAAAGGATCTACCAAAGGATACCTCGGGATGAGTTGTCTCTTATATTCAACAATACTTGCCTGCAAGAGAAGATGCTGCTTATATATATATATATATATATATATATATATATATATATATATATATATATATAATTCTGTTATTATGTACGTATAACCTCTTAAAGTGTGTGATGTTTAGTGGGCAATGACACGGACTGACGACCTGGTCTTGCCATGTCAAAATTCAGTCGTTTTCAAAGTATCACTTTTACTTATGGATGTTGGCAACCTTCACGGGGTCCATCCTAACGCCAACAACAGAATCAACTACCATGCTGATCTATATGAATTTACCTAACTTTTATTAACATCTTAACAATTAAAGCTATTGATCGTATTGCCTATAGAAGGAATTACATTCCTCCATCTGTAATGTTTACCTTCAGGTAATAAAGTTTACCGGATTCCGCTAAGAGTTTGAAGCATAGTATTTTAAATAGTCTAACAAATAATAATTCCACTAACGACAATACGAATAAACGGTTCAAAATGCGAGCTTCATAGTGATTACAATCACATGATTTATTTTTGTTAAAAGTTTACTGCACAGCTTTTGCTTCACCATAAACCTTTCATCACATCGACAGCTTTTTAAAGGTTATTGTTTATCTTTATGATGATGGAAATCAGGGGTGAATAATCCACAAATATCAGTTCCAGATATCGGTCAAAATGTCGTAGTTCTGGACACAACACGAAACTGCCTTGTAGACGCTTGAGCAAAGTATGCTTCCGTACCCCTAGAATCTATCTTTCTCAGTCTTTTTATACTGTTTCTTATGCCAACCTATTTTCCAGGGTGCACATCTTACCTGTATTTCTTACTATATTATTTGAATGATAACAATAATATCGATGGAAGTTGGAAAGGAAGCATCAAACAGTAACAGTGATTATGTCTCTAATAAAAAATAATATTCCAAATTGGTTTTACTTTTTCAATCCTTAAAACATGATAAGAACTTTTTGTTATATCTAATAGATAAATATGAACGTAGGTGTTTAGCTTAGGGCACAGGAAAAATCGATATCTTTTGAAACGACATACGTGTTGATCTACAATTGGAGTTATCACTAAGACAGTTTTGTGAGTTGGTGTCGCTGCTTGTTGATGGAGAGTTAGATAGATTAGAAAAAACATGGCTGACATTTATCTAACGATGTGACCCTCCTTATCCCCTAAAATATGCCCCCGTGGAATCGTTATTAAAACTCAAAATCCTTTCTGAAATCTAACTATATTTGCTACAAATAAAATAAAATTAATTCCTGACTTGTGCACCAAGTTTAAACCATGAATGCTCAACAGTCTTTATTTTATTTTTATTCTTGCAGTGGCGCGGTTGGTTTTTTTTATTAACTGCTACTTATAAGAAGCCATTTTATATGTCGTGTTCGACGTTCTCTTCCCTAACTTCGCAGATGTGTTTTGTGCTTATATTCTCATTACGTAATAGTTACTATTATCACTATTATCATGTATTATTCATTGCGCTTTCTAAATTATTAGTTCCGATATTTTATTCATCTCAATTCTTGGTCTACTAAAAATGTAACTTTAGTCTAGCAGATAGATTAATTATTTGAGTACACTTATCTTACCTTCTGTCTATTACGTTAGCTTCATTTCACAGAGGTTGTTTTACTATAGTTTCTCTTCATATATGATCGGCCACGTGTAATTTTAATGATTTCCCCTCCGACGAGGGCATTTGGATGTCCTTCAAGCGTAACTACTAGATGTCGTTGTTTCACCTATTACAGCTGCATAGAATGAAATGCAGTTATTGTCCACATTCGCTTTCAAAATTTAGAATTATTCGATGAAAGTACGTTTGTACATAAACTATTCAAATGGAAATTGGAAAATGCCTACCAAGAGTCAGAAATGTTTGTTTCGATAGTCACTCTGAGATTCTGAAGAGGTTTATAATTGGCTATCATGGTGCCTACCATATTGAGGTACAGTGGCATTTCAGTTTAACAAATAAACCCTTTCCTATCAATGAATGCCAAAGATTGTCATTGTTTGTCTTAGAATGATTGCTCGCAACTATGATGTTTCTATTCCTGCTATATTTCGGTCGATATACTCTCCGGAATTCTTCATATTTAGTCTTCGTTCATGATGACTTTTTTCTTGTATTTAAATGTAATTGTATTTTATTATTTAAGAACAATTATGTTTCCTACCTACTTTTTTTTACTAATGAATCACCACTTATCAAAGCTAAATAGCTCATGAGATTGAGCGATTGACAGTGCAAGGAATATAGAGATTAAAATGATATAAAGATCAAATAATGTATTCATAATAATATTAGAAATAAATACCAGACCATTTTATTTAGACTGACTTTGCGACATGAGTAACACTCTCTTATAGTGACCTCTGTATAGAATGTGGGTTTATATTCTACCATGGTTTAAGTGAACAGTGTGTCACTTTAGGCCCGATGTTGAAATCAATGTCTCTCTCTCTCTCTCTCTCTCTCTCTCTCTCTCTCTCTCTCTCTCTCTCCTAGTAAGCCGATGCTTTAACAAGCTCTTAGGACTGACTTTCATCACAGATTTTAAATGGGAGACATACATTAAATATGTTGCTCAAGTCGCTGGAAAATGGTTGGAATATTCTACTGCTCCAGAAAGTACCTGACTCCTGATGCAATCATCTACCTGTATAAGAACCAGATTCTGTCCAAGATGAAGTACTGCTGCCACATTTGGGGAGGTGCCGTTCAGAGCACGCTTCCATTCTTTGAAAGAGTACAAAATCGACGTAATCGAGTGGAAGATAATCTCGACTCTTTTCTTGCAGCCATTTCTAACAGAAGAGACGTTACTAGTCTTCCCTACTTTATCAGAATTTCCATGGTAAGTGCTCGACTTAGATTCAAGCTTAGTTACCCCCTGTAAAACGTTTTTATCAAGAGTTTGTCTTGTTACCGACACTGCAGAGACATGTCTTTCATTGTGGTGTACCTAAAGTCAACAAAACTTCCATGAACAAAGTTTCTTTCCAAGAAGTAACATGTGGAACACGTAATCTCAGGAATATGTTCCTAATTACTGCTATATGGTTGTTTTAAAGTCCAATATCTATAAAAAATCCTTGAAAAATCATCGAAATTTTTGTAAATTCTATTAGTAAGAACAAAGTTATGTACTCGTGGGAACGAATGAAAAGCTAATGAAACAATACAAAAACCTTGATTATAATGAACACAAAATCCTTCATTTAAGTACAGGATAGAATTCATTGTACAACATACTTAAATACGGGCGAAAATTTAGCGTCGATAAATG
Organism: Sepiola atlantica; assembly: GCA_963556195.1. Taxonomy (NCBI): domain Eukaryota; kingdom Metazoa; phylum Mollusca; class Cephalopoda; order Sepiida; family Sepiolidae; genus Sepiola; species Sepiola atlantica. The sequence goes on along the minus strand of OY744523.1, from coordinate 112,767,963 downwards.
ACCCATACACTTGAAGCTAGGTTGCGTGTGCCAAGACGTAGTAGTAATATATAAATATCAATCTTGAAAACAATAGTCCGAAAATACAGTATAATTAATGACAACTTCCCATCCCAAATATGTACATCAAAACAAATACCACGCAGAGTATAGTACAAAAAAGCAACATATTGATTCGTTTATAAAATTCACAATCCGTTCTGCAATCCAAGCATATTTAGTACAAATAAGCAGTTGTCAATGCCTGACTTGTCGACCAAGTTTCACTCATGAAGGCCTAATACATTTTTCTTTATCGATATTCAATGATATCACCCAAATGTGCATCTTTGCCTAGATCAATATTTAGCGCTACCTAGTGATCGTTAGGAAGTTCTCGGCAACCTTTCGCACATGAAGGGTTGTTTTGAGAGATAAACAATGGTTTTAACATGATGAGTCAACTTCCCACATTTCAAATTACTCGTTTGAATTTCACACTTTGATAATCGTCTTATGAGTAAAGAGTGAAATTCTAAATGAGATTCACACTATTCAAAGCTTAGTCTCACTGATTTTAATCTCTGGTGTTATCTCAAAGATAATTTATATCAAACTAATTAAATGAAGAAGGCCATCACGACCGAAATATTGGCAATGCCAAGAGCGGAATGTGTCAGGTGGTATTATTTTAGGTCATCGTGTAAATGATAATTGTTAAACATTATGTGTACTATTGTTGTCATAATTATTAAAAGTGTCTCGTCCGCCTTTTTGTCCAACTAAATAATATTTCTAGCATTTTTCATCAGTCGTTAACTTCGAATGAAATAGGAATGGTGCCATCTTAATCAGTAATCAATCCAGTTTTATATATCGCAGCTGTGTGCATGAATCTTAACAAATACGTTCTTCTTTATTCTTCAACGTTTACGATCCATTATTTCCTTTGTCTGCCTCTGTCCGTCACTTCTATTACACACTTTGCTATACAATAGTTGTTAAAAGGTCACTTGATTTTCTGACATTACCGTATTAGCACAGTTTTGTGTAACGCATCATTGTGTGGAAGTCATTAAGAAAACCGATGTATTTTCGCATGATGTTGCGGATTTGATTCTTTGTAATATTTTGAAACCCAGGGAGACGCAAAATCTAACGATATCATCCTGTAAACATGCACAGTAATACATATTTAGTGGAAGTCCAATGCATTCGAACGACAGACCTGTGATGGGAGAAAAATTTTACCTTAGATTTGACCACCCAGAAAATAATCGCTCCATAAAGACGAGGTACCATGCTGAAAAGGCTATCCACTGGGGATCACACAAAAGCTACGATCACCTCAGCTGATACAGTCTCTTGTAAGTCAGTTTTTATGTTTATTGATAAAACAGCTGATAATTTCAAGTTGGCTTGCTGTGTGGCTAACTACGAATTTCTTGATAAACGAATAAAACAGACACGAAGGGTTTTTGGTTAATGTAGGTCTCAGATATGTTTTTGGGCCCAGCCTGACAATCCTGTCGTTGTGTGTTTAGTTGGAAACACTGTTGTTGTGATTACAAGTCTGTCGTTTGAGAAACCAAATATAATTTTAAACCTTTTAAAATAAAACATATTTCTTTGTTTTAAAACTCATTTTTATTTGGAAAGAAAAATCCATTTGTTACAGCTGTGACCACACGATTGGCACTACGACAAGTGTCGAAATCAAGCAGGGAATTCAGACGAATAAAAAAGGGGGACAGTCACTACCTGTGCAGTTAACGCACACAAACACGAATTCACAATCCAATCTGGAATTCATTTAACCTTCTTTCTAGATCCACTGTGGGAGTTCGTGATTCGCATGCATACATAAAACTGGAGCTTACCAGTGAACACAAGAGAATTATCACATGCTCAATAATGATGCTGCAATGCTTACATATGAGCTTGAGTTTTCATACTGCAATCATAGATTATGTTATTCGTGCACTGACTTGCTGATCCTTGTTCACTAATGTGTGCCCTGTAGGAACTTAAACTAATTTACCTTCTCATGGTATTGATCTCGTATCGTGATGTTATTTGATTTAAGGCTGCTTGGCTTTGCCATATATTCTGCTCATTGTTAGGTTTAACAATTATATCCTCTTCTTTAGCTATTTCATCAACATCGTCAGTGTTATATAAGTGAGGAATACGTGGGATATTAGAAAGGGAATTCTCTGATTTATTTCCTGCGCTTCGTTGTTGATTCCATCCCTCCAGTCATTTGGTTGTTTTACTCTTGAACTTTCTTCATCTGAGGTATCTTTCTCGTTTACGTTTATTGTTTTAAATACGTATAGTTTTTATTTGGAATTTATATAAATATACGTTCTTCATGGAAAGAGGAAAGACATATCCAAAAGAATTAAGCCATCGCCAAGTCTAGAGATGAGCGATCAGTCGATTACCATAAGTTTTTTTATATCTTCTCACCGTCGATCTGACATATGCATACATTTAGGGGAATTCCTTTTTTGATTTTCATACCTCCGCTACCAACACATTCGTGTTGTCTAGCGTGATAATCACTCATCAGAAATCAGCTTTCAGTTCAACAATTATTATATTCTGAGTTTATCTAAAACGCCAATATTCAAGTTCAGTTAATAGTTTACAATCAGCCAATGTGAGGTTGTTTCATGTTGGTTCATTCCATTCTTTCTCTTCTCCCGTAGTCTTAAATGGCGTCACCCATGGTCCATTTCAGAGAAGAGGAGATATCTATAAAAGATAAGTCGTAGTATGTGTCTTTAATTACAAAGTAGGTGAAATTAAATATATTAATATTTTGATAAACGTCTTATTTCGTGTTACTAAATATGATTAGCTTTTTTTACTCTACCTGTCGTCGAAACGCGAAATATTGTCTTATTTATCTCAATGTAAACATAAGTAAAATTATTTTCCCGTTATGCAGACCCTGTTATTTTCAATGGATTTGTCTACAAAATATTGAGTTGGTTCAATGATTATAGTCTTTGTGCCAAAAATGATTAATTGATTCGCTCCAGTTCAGCTTTCTAATATTACCTGTATTTTATTTAATACTAGCTGCACCGACCCTGCATTGCTCGGGATTGACTACGTTCAATTTTCTTTTGTAAATATTTCTATGTTATACGCCCACTACCTATTTTGTTATGTTCACTATCTAAACAAAAATTGCACCTTTTTTTTAATTTATTATGAACGATTTTTAAAAAAATTAATAGGTCAATATCAATCAATGTCTAAATTACAAATGAACTTTTGCGTTGGTCTATGAAAACAATGACAAAATAATGAGAAAACATAACTAATGGTTAACCTTGAATAAAAAAAGCAAATAAAGAGCAATAACTCTTATTAATAGAATAAGAATTATTACTTTTAAGGTAACTATTTAAGAATACTTACATATGAGAAAACTGCTTGATCTGATTAAATAAATTGTAGAAAAGTGCGTTACTCTATTGCAATAAACATAGGGCAACAATAACAAATGAAAGTTAACTCGTGAGAATCAGTTTTGATTTGTTAGTTTAAATGTTATTTAGGTCAAACTTTGAAAATCCGGCAACATTATTTTATAGATTAGATTCAGTAGTGTATTATTCGAATATTAAAATAACTGGAATGTTTATATTTTCAGTTATTTATTAAATACATAAAATAGTTTTGTTTTATTTTTTCTGCTTTTAAACGATCTTGTGAAATATTAAAATGTTGTTCGTTTTAAACGATATTTTAAACGAGTTATTTTTCTAGACATTTGAAAACAATTCTAATAAAATTTAGTTGGCATATTTTAATAGAACAGACAATAAGGATAAATCACTTAATCACATGAAATTATCGACAAGATTAAAGGGTATTTTGAGAGATTAGGCCGACTAGAAGCGAATTGGTATAGGTCGATAAACTGATGTTTTAAAACATTAGCTAAAGGAAATGGATGCCTTCTTTCTTTTTCTCCCTTATAACGCCTGGAGGAATGAGGAACAAGGATGAAAATGCTGGTATCATAATCGTCTGTGTTAATAGTAATTAACAAAGACTGCGTGTGTTTAGTTCAGCAAGGATTAAATCTTCATCCTGTCATGTTTCGTCGGATATGATAGATATCCGGTGTCGATTAGATCTGTTGACAATTTGTTCACTGATTGCAATGAAGTTTCACAAGTTAGAAGGTAAGGTAAATAAAAAGTATTCCAAAATTCATATACATGTCAACACTTCATTTCGCTGTCTAGCGACAATAGATGCCCTCGGCAAGCACACGTCTGATGAATCTCTATTGATAAGAAAAGTCCACTACGACTGGATACAATTCCAAGATAAACAGAGAAAGACGGGTATTATTTTTTCGGAGTTTTCCTTCTTCTTGATAAATTTCACAACCAAGGCTTCAGTGCGTAGACCTCTTTATTATTTTATGGAGAGATAGAATGACTGTGATGCCGTATCCCAGACAGGGCTCGAACCCAGTGTGCCGAGAACACAGTTCGCCTCTGTACGCACTACACCACACATGTTCCATGAAGTCATATATATTGGTATAATGAATAATACAAAATGCACTCATAAGTCGCATATGATATCGGTTTATCATTCCTTTGAAATTTCTATGAGATCTGTTTATCGTTTCATCGAAAATACTAACGAACATTCACAATTCAGGTAAACAAAACATGGCTTTTAGAATGTTTTATTAACTATACTGTCTAAGTTGTGAAACTTTGTTAGAGTTTTTGAACACTTGATCAACAAATATAATCGACACAGAATATATATATATATATATATATATATATATATATATATATATATATATATATATATATATATATATATATATATGCCAACATTGTTAAAAATAACAGGATTTGTCTGTTTAATTATACCTTTTTATTTTTTCAATTATTCTGATGGTCTTTTTCGTATTCAAATAAAAGAAATTAATAAATATTCCATACGTTTCACGAACGTTTTCGATTCTTCGTCGAATCATCGGCAGGTGGCAAAAAAAATAACAAAAAACTGAAGAAAGAAGATAATGTTTTAATTTTATTTGTTCATCAACGATATAATTAGGGAATGCGTTGTTAATAAGTACTTGTTTTATATAAAGTTAATGATTTGAAACTTAAAAAACAGCAGTACAAATAATAATAATAATAATAATAATAATAATATTCAACATCACAACTCAAACAATATTAACATATATTATTGTAAGAAAATGCAACTAAACTTCAGATTAGAAGGAAACGCCATGAAAAATATTATACACAGATATAGATCCCCAATTGCCAATAACAACAACATTTGACACATTATTTACTATAATAATTTTAAAACCAAAAATATTGTAGTAAAACCCAACTCCTCCCCAACTCAAATACCACGAGAAAGAACCAACGTTATTTATAAGTTCAAATACCCTTTGGGACAATGAAACTTCCATAATAATGATAAAGCTAATAGCTACATTGGTTTTACAAGAACTACTCTATCCCACCGCCTCACCATGCATCTTGTAAACTCTAGCTCAATTTACCAACATTTACAAAAAACATAACTGCCCTCCCTCTAATTTAAGACAAATTCTAATTAATAACACTAAAATTATACATTTTGAAACCAATTATTAAAAAAAATACTATAAGCTATCTACATAAAAACACAACAACCGAAAATTAATAACATCACATATGAAACATTTTAAAATGCTTAACGTAATGCAATTTTGTTCTGTGATGCCATTCTTGGAAAATGCGAAAACGTTCTCTGTGCGTTTCTCCGCCGTCTTTTTAGAAATGTTCTTCTTTCTCCAGCTTTTTGTTCAGTTGCTTTTCACACCTGAGGATGATTCGACGAAAAGCGAAAACGTTCGTGAAACAGTTATAAATTATGTTTTAATACAAAAAAGACCATCAGAAAAATTAGGTAAAATAAAAAATGCATAATTAAACAGACGAATTCTGTTATTTTTAACAATGTTTGCATAAATTAGAAAATGCTGCCTAGATACACACAGACAATATATATATATATATATATATATATATATATGTATTTATATATGTAGTATAAATATATATTTATGGCAAGTAAACCACCCAGAAACGTTCATGCTTCATTCCCCAGGGAAATCATCAGGCTAAACGTGTTGATATATTAATCGCACTGGCTTTAATATCTAAATAGTGTTTACTCTAACCAACTAACCAATCGGATTCGTAAGTATTATTACCTCTCAAGCTATTATTTTTATTGGTCAATAGCCCAAATCGTTTAAAACAAAGGCTTACTAGTTCTTTGTTTGACAGACTTTTGTTTAAGAGTCGTTTTAGCGGTTCCCACTTTTTAGTTGGTAAAATAAACAAGTGATCTTACCCTAACATGTGGAAACCAACATAATTTATCTATTTTATTCATGTTGTTTTCCGTCGCCATAATTATATATATATATATATATATATATATATATTTGTGTGTGTGTGTGTGTGTATAGGTGTTTGCGTTTTTGTGTATGGGTGCATGCTTTATATCTGACACCACATTTAACATTCACCAAAAGAAAAATAAGTTTCATTAAAACATCTATGCTTTCGCTTTGTAATTTTTTTATTGTAATACAGTTTCAACAATTGTGAAATCTAATCGTGTTGATTGTCCCAATTGATGCCAACGCTCTTAAATGTATTTTAATCTGAAAATGAAATGAAGATTTTAATAAGATTTAATAGATAAAGGACAGTTCTGAAGACTTCTGTGCGGTACATACAAAAGTATATGATGTTAAGAAATAGCGATTATTATTTTAGTCTCTATTTTCGATTTAGGTCACAGTCGTTAGATCGATAACCTCCTCGGTTGGGAGGCAAGGTTGAAGGTCGATTTATCAGCCTTGTTGGTGGAAAGATACACGTTTCGTGGCACGTGCACATGCGTTTAGTTTCTTCCTCCTTGTACGAGAGGCTTTCAATAAGTAATACTCCTGACCCACTTCCAGATGTCTGATCTAGATGACATTTTGCATGTGTAATGAGTCATATCTGTATGGGTATGTTGCAAAAACAGCTCTGAACTAATTGTGGTTACTGATTTACAGGTGTTTGAACTGCTTCAGGTGTGAAATGGAGTCAGTTGAGTGTCGCGAAGTGATCAAGTGTTTGTATTTGAAAGCACGCACACCAAAGGAGACTTTTGATGAAATGAAAGAAACGTATGGTGATGATGCCCCATCATATGACCTTGTTAAACGCTAGCATCGTGAATAAAACATGGCCGGAAGTCTATGGAAGCAGTTCCCAGACCTATTTGTCTCTCTTCTGCCATTAATGAGGCATCTGTCCGTCAAGTTGAGGCTGCCATTTTGGAATATCGACGCATTACTATTCGCCAAATAGCGCTAGAGGTCAAGATTAGTACAGGGTATGTGGAAACTATCATTCATGACTATTTGCATATGCATAAGGTGTCTGTCAGATTGATTCCCAGGTTGCTCACACCTTTTCAGAAGCAGGAACGCGTCGAGTGCTCGAGGATGAATTTGGGGATGTGCCAAGAAGATTAGTCAAAGTTTTTCAAAAGATAATTACACTGGATGAAACTTGGGTCCATCACAATGATCCAGAGACCAAAGCCCAGTCAATGCAGTGGAAGCACATTGATTCACCACCTCCAAACAAGGCAAAGATGCAGCCCTCTACTGGAAAGGTCATACTCACAGACTGCTAGGACCAGAAGGGAGTAGTAATGACAGATTTCCTGGCAAAAGGGTATCACAATTACAGGAGCCTATTACGCTTCACTTTTGATGAAATTAAGAGAAGCTATCAAAATCAAGAGGCGGGGCAAGATCAGCAAAGATATCCTCCTCCTGCTTGACAACGCTCCGGTCCACAACTCGCATGTCGCCAGATCAGAAGCACGGGCGTGTGGCTATGAAATCCTCCCCAACCTCCTTACTCTCCTGACCTTGCACCCTCTGACTTTCATCTCTTCCCAGCCATGAAGTTGTTTTTGACAGGAAAGCGTTTGCCAGATGATGCAGCTTTGATTTCTGAAGTTACGACGTAGTTGGAGGACCAACCTGGGGTGTTCTACAAAAACGGTGTCCAGGGCTGCATCAAACGATGGAAGAAATGGCTAACTCTGGGTTGTTCCGATGTCGAGAAAGACTAATAACTGTGCCAAGTTTCATTAATCTACTATTATGGGAAATGGGTCAGGGGCATTACTTATTGAACGCCTTTCGTATCTATCAATCGCAATATTTTTAAACGTCGACGCACATTCGCAAGTAGAGAAGTCTGGCAGAAGGACGATTTCTTGCTGTGCATGCCCTATATGACAATAGTACAGTACTCTACATAATACCGTTAGCAAGCAAGAACGTATGGACTTACAGTGAAAATCAATTTACGAAACTTGATCTAACACAATACCAGGTAATGCTAGTTCTGTTCTCTTGTCAGCATGATTTCCTATGACAGCTGGATCGTTATTTGTCACTATTTCGGATACAAGTTCAATATCGGCCATGTGCATAACGACACACCGCAATGAGGTCTATATTAATATGAAGGTACACGCAAGAAAGCTACTTACCTAGTTCCACCATGCCGATAGGAAAAAAGGCAATTTAAACGTATTACGCATCCATATATATATATATATATTAAACGTATTTTGATATTAATATATGATAAAAGCAAATACTATACATACATATATATAAATATATATATATATATATATATATATATATATAGTATGTGCTTTTATCATATATTAATATTAAAATACATTTATTTCGGTATTTACTTTAACAATGTTTTATGAATGACTAGATTCTGTTAACAATATATGATTATAACAAGCTACACAGACACGATTGTGCGTTACTCTAGGGCGTTGGTCAGGCTTACTGCAATAACTAATATTTGAACTTCTTTGAGTGAAATAATTTCTTTCTGTATAGATTACTAGCTATATATATATATATATATATATATATATATATATATATATATATATATATATATATACATAACTCACTGTCAAAAGTAACAGGAGAAAAAGTATGCTTTCCCAATGTGCGCAGTCGCTTGTTGTCTTAAAAAATCATATAAAGTAATAGTATTTCGTCAGTTATTTAATATTTTCATATATAAATTATTATTATTATTATTATTATTATTATCATTATTATTATTATTATTATTATTATTATTATTATTATTATTATTATTATTATTATTATTATTATTAGACATTCTACACCTTTCGTTTACTTCTTAGTATAGAGTGGAAGATTTTATTCCGAATTAATTTCAGAGGGCGGGGTAAATCTTATATAATTTTCGGAATTGATCATTGCTTCATCGCTTCCCCTGACGACATCGAGAGGTTTTGTCCAGGGTCTAAAAAGGCACGTGTTTTACCCGCTGACTTTTCTATATATGGATGGAAGTATCACCCCACACACAAACAGATATAAATATAATAGTGAATGGTAGTTTGCTTGAAGCATTGTTGGGAATTGTTGTAATATGTTAAGAAGGCTGAGGGCAATGCAGAGTGCCGGATAGGTTGTAAGCTGGAAGAAACAAAAATAATTAATCGAAGTGGGGGGGGGGGACTTACTATTTATTTCTCTATAAAATCTTGCATAACAGCAAGTGTAGTGTCGGCTCTTTGTGTGTTGTGCGGATGATGATTAAAAATCATTTATTTAATATTTCGCGAAAAATCTTCCCTTTGTCAAAAATAATAAACACCAAAGGAAAAAACTCGTCAGTGTAGAGTATATATATATATATATATATATATATATATATATATATATATATATATATATATATATATATATATATATATATATATATATATATGTGGGGGGGGTGTTTTGTTAAATCAGATCGTCACGGAAAGATTTAGTCTTTTTTCCAGTTTTTTTAAATATTTTTTTCTTTGCGATAAAATAAAAAAGAATGATGTTTACGATTTTATCAGCTGTGACAGCAAACCCAAATATACTTGAATAAAGACCAAAGAGTCCCTTGTCGCTTTTATTTAAGGAAATATTTATGAAAAAAAGGTTGCTTCTAAAAGAATATTCGATATATATACCAACATTCTTTTTTAATAAATATTCATTAATATTATGAGCTACAAACACCGATGTTTCATGCGTATGCAATGTTCAGTTTAGAAGAATGTTAAAACGAACCGGTTTCAAAGTCACCACTGACTACTATACCTGTTTTCTACTTCTTGGCTACCACCAATTAGCAGGAATATTAAGAGAACTGTGTATACGCTAAATCAGCGAACGCACATAGTAAACAGTCGTACAGTGTTCAATAACAACAAAGAGTCTGAACATCGCATGTAAGCCATAGTGTGAGTGCTTATTATTAAATTATCTAAGAAGCACTACTCCTTGTAATAAGGGGGCTATAACAACATTTTTTTGAAATAAATATTTATTATTATTACCAACAGACAACACTGGTGTTTCATGCTTATGCAATCTTCAGTGTAGGGAATGTTAATTCTTGCCGGTCGGGGATAACGAACTCAGTTTTAAGTCACCACTATATATATATATATATATATATATATATATATATATATAGAGAGAGAGAGAGAGAGAGAGAGAGAGAGAAAGAGAGCGAGAGAGATTTGTAGATATAAAAATTTCAAAATAAACTATTGAACTGATTTATAATTATAGACTACGGAATATATATTCTGAGAAACAGATTGAGGAACGTGCGTACGTTATATTGTTTTTTGTAAACTTTACCATTTAGGGGTGCCACTTAAACCGTACATATGAATAAAAGATTTAAATTAAAAACTTAGGCTATATTTATTGTTTATACTTGTTATGGGCCGAGTTTACTACTAATATATATATTTATATATATATATATATATATATATATATATATATATATATATATTTTTTATTTATATATATATATATATATATATATATATATATATATATATATATATATATAGAGAGAGAGAGAGAGAGAGAGAGAGAGAGAGAGAGAGAGATTTGTAGATAAAAAATTTCAAAATAAATTTTTATAATATTGGCGAAGTAGCCATAATTGCTGAGAATAGGGAGACTTTAATTATCCAAAACACACTAAAACATACGGGTAGAGGGGATCAGGAATCTGTTTTTAATTTGCAAAATAAAAAGATTTGTTTCCTATCTGCCTTAGAAACGTGGTTAAAAGAAGAAGAAAAATAATACACGGAGGATAAAAAGATATTGTTTCTACCGAGATGTCTTTCGTCGACTAATTGATGTGGGTGAAAATACGAATCAGACCGTGGTCAAAAGAACCATAAAAGGAGTTGGCGATTGAGGATATAAGGAATAGTAGCATACACATATCTTGATTTTAATCTTCGTAAACAGAACATTAAATTGATGCAAAACGTTTCTGTTTGTTGAATTAATTTTATTATTAACTAGTATAATAAACTACCAAGGCTGGTACTCCAAATTAGTAAATAACATATCTTTGTTTACATTTTGAATTGTATCATTTTCTCTTCTTATTCAGATACACTGTTTATCCAGGTATGAGCAAAAGCGTTTCATCATATATTATATCCAGATATGACTTTCGTATTTAAATGTACTATCAGTTGAATGTTCAAGACATATGATAACATAATTAATTTCTTATAGATTTGATAAGTCGGTGTCACTAATCAAAATAAGTATTTTGTCTCAATCTGTTAAAATATTTAAATTGGAAACATCAGTGTTTTATTTTTACAATCTATCTCAATAAGGAGAATCTGCAGAAGGAGACAACAAATAATTCCAATAATAGTTAAAAAAATATTCAATAACTACTCTCTCCTTTCCTTTCTGTATGGCTGCAGATAATTTATAATGTAAATAAATACCTGCCTTCCTTAATGTTATGTTATCTTACACCAAAAACTAGAAGTGATTCTGACGGAGACTGTAAATACAGGTAGTAGGATTGCTAGATCGATTTTCATTGGCTAATGCTAAGTTGCCACGTGACATTTACCCTGTTTTTCTGTCAGCCCAATCAGTTTGAAATGTTTTTTTAGTGTGTAGCACAACGTCACATTTTAAAAGGATGTCTTTTTTTTTTCTTTTGAGAACGGCTTGGGTTTCTGGTGGAGTAGGTCTGATTATATATGATGATAACCTGCAGTTGAACCGACCTGGAAGCATCTACAAAATGTATTTCCCTATTTTATTCCAATTTCATCATCAAAAATTGTTTTAGAAATGTGCGTTTCAGACTGCAGAAAGTATTCGGCTGCTTGTGTAGGCATTTCGGTTGTTTTATTGTTCGTGGAATTTTCATCAACATTTTTATGTATCTATTTTTAAAAACATTATTTCACCCCAAACAAGGCATGTTGCCAATGAGACGTAAGGAGCTACTGTGCTTAGGGGCCATATTTATAGGGGACATCTTACGTTACGATTTGTGCAGCAAGATTTTTGTTGACATTACATTTAAATTTCTGCATCTGGGTGGGTCGGAGAACCAGGGATAGAATTCAAAAGGCAAGCAGCCCAAAGAAAGAAGCTATTAAGCAAATATTTTGTAAACTCACATCTAATTTTAACGTTGTTTTTTTTGTATGCAATTGAGAATCTGGTTACTATTGTTTCGTTTGCTATTGATTAGATTAATTATATTTTTAACTGCATTTTGAACATAATACTCAAAACAGGAATTCACGTTTACAATCTGTTCTCCTGTGTTTTTCCTACATAACCGTGAGCGCTATTTTGGGTTGATCTCTATTAGCCCACACATATCTATGCAGGTGTTTACCTGTCTGTAGTTCTAAATCCTTCTTGTCTTCATTGTGCATGACAAAGATTAGCATCAGTTCGTCGGCGTTAATGACCCCCTAGTCTTTTTACAGATATCTGCATGTACATTATCGATTTCTCCATTAGTAGAATTAACAACTGCACCGTTCAAATATGTTTCGTCTTATATTTCTTGTATTCGAGATTCTATCTGTTCCTTTCTCTCGTCCTCTCTGTCATTGGATTCGCATCTAATAGTGATTTCTATTCTTTTCTTGCTGCAAATTTTTCAACATCCTTGTTTACTACTTGTTGTAGTATTTACTTTCCATTTTTTTTATTTGTTTGTTGGTTCCCCGATTTTATAAATCGGAGGACTTATGTTTTGAGGCATGTCCGTCCGTCCGTCCGTCCGTCCGTCCCTCCCTCCCTCCGTCCGTCCGTCCCTCCGTCCGGATTTTTCTCCGCAACCATCCATTGAATTTCTCTGTAATTTTACATGAAGTTGTAACTTTGGTCAAGTTAGAAAATGACTTTCTCCGATTTTTGAAAGAAAATCTGGTTAGCCCCCCAGGGGGGTCAAAAGGCCCCGAAATGGCAAAAAATGACATTTTGTGCCCCATAACTTTTCATCCATCCATTCAATTTCTCTGAAACTTGGCCAAAATGTAGAGGCAATTGTTCTGGATATAAAATAAGCTTCCTTGACCTCAGAAGAATTCTGGTTCGCGCTCCCAGGGGGTCAAAGGGGGGTCAAAAATGCCCCAAATTGACCAAATTTATTGCATTTTACACTCGCCACATCGAGTCACATACAGAGGGGGGACCACGCACGCGCGGCTTGTTATCTTTTGTTATTTTTATACCCGTTATAATTCACCGTAAAGCTACGTGAAGTTTATTCTTTATGTTATACTAACCATACCTTCACGGCGCTGCTCAAGATGAAGTAAAGTCATTTCAGTTTTTAATTTGTATTTTCCGAACAGTTTTTAAACTTATACAGACAAACAAATAAACTTTTAATTGTAAAAGAGGCAACTCTGTTTTTCAGTGATTAGTTAAAATGTTTCATAATATAAATTCTCTGTGCCGGATAAAGCAATTATTTTCTTTGAAATAAACTCTAGCTACGTAGTGACAATAACATAGTATAACAATAAAATCATGAGAATTATCTAAACAGAATCAAAGTTTGATATTTCACCTTTGATATTACGTTTTAAGATAACTTTATATGTAATATATAGTCATCTAAAACAGCTGTTTCGTCGTATCACGATATTCAGTGTAGCTAGACGTGGCGTGTGTTTCAAGCAGAGATAGGTTTGGTCAGCAATGAGACTTTCATCAGCTTACGCCATTACATTCTCCACAAAGTAAGAGAACTCATGTTTGTATATTTAGTTTTACCTTCGCATTACCGACTATCTAGAGAAGTTAATTCTTTTACCAAAAGCAATGTTTTACGCTAATATATATATATATATATATATATATATATATATATATATATATATATATATATATATATATATATATATAAGTATATATATATATATTTTTTTTTTATTTAAACAGACATGTACAAAAAGCCGCTACACTGCCATGTCGATGTTATCGATCAGTAGTTACTAAAACTTTATCAGACGGATAAGTCTAATCTTTCACTTAAAAAAAATAATTATATAAATAGCTCTAATTCATGGCCATCCCTACTAAAGGCCAGGCAATCATGCAACTGGGGTCTTTTACTGGGGGCCATGTGAATTTTCTTAAATATTCGATATAGAAGTTGCAAACAAAGGGAAAATTTCCCTGTGAGATTAGCTTGATGTTTTATGTGTTTTACATACCAAATAAGAACCACAATGAGCTAATTGATAAATTTGAAAATTATTGATGAATTCCTATAAATGAAGAAAGGTAACTTTGAATAAACAAAGGCAAATGCATATTTCAATGAGTGATTTTTATTTCAATGTGGGATTTTTAAAGAGAATTTGTACTTGTGTCAAAAGGTCATGACTTGTATATTGTGGTTAAAAAAAAAGTTTGTTCAAATGTGATATGTGGTTTACTAACCAAAAATTTAAACTGTCCTCATTTTGATTGTTTTCAACACAACATTTTGGCTATAGTATTCATTTCACATCATAAAATTATCCAAAACCAAAGTTCAAAATAAAATTTCAGTATCCAAATCTCTAGTGTTGTCTCGAAGTCGATTAATTCAAGCAAACAGATTCACTGAAATGGAAGATGAAATGAGATAATACAATGTCCATAGATTAAATAGAAGGTTTAATTAAAAATCTATAGATGATCCTATAAAATGGACAGGGTTCACAGCAATGAGTTACGATAACCAGAATGTTGTGGCAAAACAAGGATGGCACTACTTACAAAAATGTCTAAAGAAAGTTCTTCACCTCAAAATCTGAAAGTAGTAATTAAAATGTCACACTGAACAGTGGTATCCAGTGGAACTTTTAAATCAACACGATCTATTCCTTTCAAAAACTTCCATACTCATGATAAAAAGCAGTATCATTGAATATTTCATCCTCTGTAAGACAATCTTTTTGTCTTAAATATCCTGCTATATAAAAAAGCGACATTTCAATATCTTTGGAGATATCAGTTTCTAGGTCTGGTAGGTGATAAAATGTTTCGTATGCCAATTCATCCAACAGATATCCGCATTGTGAGCAAGTATGGTCCGAATCATGGCTATACTCTATAACATAAACTTTCAACTGAAGAAGTAATTTTCTTTTTTGAATATGGAATTTCTGAATAACATTTTGTACCGTAATAAAATAAGTACCACCAGAATCTTGTCTCAATTTACAAAATACAGTTTCAAGACAGTCGGTGGTAAATCCTCCAAGAATTACAAAATTGAACCCACTGTCAAGTAAATGTCAATTAAACAATTAGATGTATGCTTGATAGCGATACTAGTGTCTTTTGTGAATGATTTTATTCTCTTCCCTTGCTTTCCACTCATTTGTTTTACCATACTTCCAAAATTTACAAGAAATGTCAAATTTCCATCATTTTGATCTGATATCACGCTTTTCAATGGATTATTTGTCTTGACACTTCCATAAATATCTTTTACACTCACTATTTTCCAAAATTTCAAAACTTCTTCGATGAAAGTAAGTTTCTCTTGTATCATCATCTTGTAATAATGGATGAGTTTTCATTGCAGTTAGTTTCATCACAAAACACTTTCAAACAGTGGGAAACGTTTTGTCTCTCAACTGGTTTGGAAGAACCGCTACTTCTGTTAGTTGTGATAACTTAACAAATTGATTTTTTTCATGCGCAAAAAGTTGTTTCACTATTTCCCATTTTGCTATCATTTCTTTACCATCAGAATAAAACAGCAATTCTGAACAGGTCTTAATTATCCAGTTATTTCGAATACTTTTAAATATATGTACATAATCGAAAAAGCAAGTATATACAATTTTTAGTAACCCAAGGCTTATTTTTAACAGTATCAAATTTCTTGAATAAAGCTTGATTAATCCGATTATTGTAACAAATAACTGCAATTACATTACCTTTTGAATGATTGACTAAATAAATAATATATCTAACATTTTGAAACAAAAATTCCGAATTTAGTTTGGCAACTGGGATCATCTTAATCAAAAACTTTGATCATAATACCCAATACAGTTTTTGCTAATGCCTCTTCAGAATCTTTGGAAACACCAAATATGTTTCCCTCTTGATATTGAAAACTCACTTTAATATAAACTTCATCAACTAGGATGATAATTTTTTCTGTTTATCTAACAGTTTGCTAAACACATCACCAAGAAAATTCAGATCATTTACCTTCGAAACTTTTGAGGTCATATTCACTAGTGTTTTCATACTGGGTAATTTGTAATGATCTTGAAGTTTGTTATTAAGAGACCGAGATATGGCAAAATATTCAAGTGCTCGGACAAGCGAACTTTTTTGCCAACTATTCGTGGTGACATAACTTCGATATGTTGTCTCAAAACCTGTTTCTTTAGTTTTTCAAGTTTCTAAGGTAACGAATTGCTTTCTCAATTTGAAACTAATGTTGAAACTTATTTATTCTGTTTTTCAACAGAGAAGAAATGTGTGTGAGTATACTTGCATGGTAACATTAAAACGTTAGTTTTTAAAATTTTTAATTTAAAAAATCGGAATACATTTAGTAAAAAAATGACAAGACTGGATGAACTGTTGATTGTTAGAATTGTAGCAGGTAACTGCTGGCGCAAAATCATTATGGTCAATATCAGCACACAAATTTGTAAAAATTATCAATTCTATCTTTATCTAAAAAATGTGCAAACTCCTCATTTTGTACACTTCGCACAGAAGCGGAACTTTTTTTTGTTGTCCTTGGTTTTGATAAAGGACTTGGTATCACACTTGATGGCAAATTATTTAATATTGATGGAGGATCTTTGGGTCGTGCTTTTCCCATAACAAACACAGTTTCATAACCAGATGGAAAATACCTTTCACAAACAACAGTGTCTGAGTGGTTAGGAGTGTTAGCTCTTGGTATTACCTTTAACCATCTTTCTCTCTCATCTTGATCTTTTGAGATACGAAACACTCAAACCTTATTTTACTCATTATAATTGCCTTAACAGGCTGTCACACAACACTTTTTGAGCATTTTGAGAAATATTCAACACATTACGGCAGCACTCCCCCCCCCCCCCGGCGGGCACCAGTATTTTGGATCACGTGACACAATCGCCGTCATTTATAAACAGAATAGTCTTCGTTATTAACACTTAGCATATATCCCCCACCCCAATACATTTTTTTGTTTATTATTTTGTTACCTTACGAAATAGAATGAACGTTGATGGATTTTCCGCAAACCGCCGCCAAAACTCCGCACTCTCGCTGCCGCCAGCATTTTGGCGCAAACCGCCGCAACGTTATTTCTATTTCGTAAGGTAACAAAATAAGAAATAATTGAGGGGGGGGGATAAAATGAACATTATATGCTGATTGTTAAAAACGACAACTATTTTCTGGTGATAAAATGCTGGTGGCAGCGAAAGTGCGTGCGTTTGGCGGGGGTTTGTGGAAGATCCATCAATGTTCATTCTATTTTGTAAAGTAACAAAATAATAAACAAAAGAAAATGTATAGGGGTGGGGATAAATGACCATTATATGCTAATTGTTAATGACGAGGACTATTCTGTTTATAAATGACGGCGATTGTGTCACGTGAGACAAAATGCTGGCGGCAGCGAGAGTGCGTGGGTTTTGCAGAGGTTTGCGGAAAATCTATCAAACTTCATTCTATTTCGTAAGGTAACAAAATAATAAACAAAAAAATGTATTGGTGGGGGGGATATATGCTAATTGTTAATACGGAAGACTATTCTGTTTATAAGTGACTACGATTGAGTCACGTGAGCCAAAATGCTGGCGCCGGGGGTCGCGGGGTAAAAGTGCCACCCAACACATTATATTAAAATTAAAAAAATAAAAGTGATATTTCGTGAATAAACAGAGCTGTTTACATGTAAATAAAGTAAACTTCCTAAGAATATATAAATTAGTTGTAATTCAGAATGTACGATTTATTAACAAATTCTAAAAGACAATACTTTTTTAAAACTTTAAAAAAAAGTAAAAGTGATATTTCGTCAATGAACAGAGCCGTTTACATGTAAATAAAAAAAAATCAATTCTGACTTTTAACTCACGAACTTATAATCCAAATGTAAATAATGATAAAATAACAGAACCTCAGCTGAAATAAATTTGAGGAGTTAAAATTTAGTTTCGGAATGAAATTTGCTTGGACCAGTGACAACGAAGTGCTACCAGCTAAAAGTTTATCTGGTGACTGACTGGCTCCCAGTTCAAGCAGTCAGGCGTGTGTCTAGCCGGCCTGTTATGGGTATGGCCATGCTCTAATTTCTATTGAGAACTATTATATAGGCCCGATTGAAATTCTTTTGATTTTTATTGCGTGGGTGTTTACTTTACCTGGATTACTATATATATATATATATATATATATATATATATATATATATATATATGAGTTTACGTTATCGCGCACAGCCGCATACCATTGATTTTTTGCTGAAAACGATCATTAATATTTTTTTATATTTAAGTAGTCATAAGCCAGTACTTTCCACATCCTTTTCAGTTGATATCTGGTTAGTGCTCTCCCTGCCTTGGTCTTTCTATCCTCCTTGATGTTCTTACAAACATTTTGTGTGGTATCAGTCGAGGCTTGTGCCATCATATCACGTGTTTGTGTTGCTTTTTTAGCCTTAGGTTACCCTTTGAAAGTGTAAACGAACCTTTATACCAAGATAAAATACAACTTTTTGGGGAAGAAAACTTTTCGAGGCATTCAACGTGTGCAATTACTTTTTCGGACAGACAGATTTTGACAGCATAAATATCGTATAGCTTCTTAATCACTTGCTTTTTTGTAACTTATGTGGCGTTACTTAGATCTTTTCTAGCAAGTTCAAAACATATTTGGCATTTTTACTCTATTAGTAATTTGATGGGGTGTTTTGTCAAGCCAGTTAATCGGACACATGCTAGGCAGCACCACCATTTATAGTCTGAGCGGCACCATTAGTTATCTTAATGTAGCAGATAATTTACCCCATAAACACGATGCAGGTGTATACTTCGATGGGTTTTCTATTAAATAGAATTCAAAATTGTTTAATGCGAGTATCGTCTTTCCCATAGTTACTTCAATTCTTCATGTTTGAATTAAGAAGAATATTCAAAGAGAAACGTTAATCTATTTACGCGAATATATTTCTTTTAAAACCAATCGTGAGTTTCAGCCTGAAAAATAATCTGTTCTCTTTGGTATGATGTCCATTTCTAATACGAAGGAAACTTCCTTCTAGGTGGTCAGCAGGTCTGTCCTGTTCATTTTTTTCAATAACATATAAATAAAGTTCGAAATAGTTCAACTATATTGTTCAATATCAAAATGATAAAGTGTTGGTTTAATAACAATATACCTATATTCTACAAACAACGATAACTTATCCATTATATATATATATATATATATATATATATTGTGTGTGTGTTTGTGTGTGTGTGTGTGTATGTATGTATGTATGTATGTATGTATGTATCTATGTATGTACTTAATTTCTCCGTATAACGTGACAATCTCCAATGGCCAAGGAGATATGACAGACACTTAGAGATTCAATGTGTCTCTGTGAACCGGGTTCGCGCCCCATGACCGTCTGAGATTGTCATTCTCTGCACTAGTCAGAGCTAAAAGCTCGAGACGACGTTGTATGTATCTAGGTAAAATATTAAAATAAAATGTAATAATATATATATATATATATATATATATATATATATATATATATATATATATATATATATAACGTCTGATTTAATACAATGGAACCGATTGTATGGAAAAATTAATGAGATGGGTTTTACTACACTATACTATTTATT
>OY744523.1:112660111-112742611 GCA_963556195.1 Sepiola atlantica | reverse complement strand
ATTTGTATAAATGGTATTTTGTATAAAGTACTACAAATCAGCTATCCTTCAAGACTTTTTTATCTTTGTTTTGAACTGAGTATGTTTCAAGGCCGATTGAGTGTTTGTTCGACGATATTTGTTCAGGATGAGTTGTGTCCAAAATGAGTATCATTCAAGATAAGTTTTGTTCAAGATAAGGAGTATTTACGGGAATGTGTTCAAGAGAAATTCTGTTCAAGACGATATGTATCCAAGACGAGTTTTGTACAATACAAGCTTTGTTTTATACAAGGTGTGTTAAAAGCGAGCTTTGCTCAAGGCGAGGCGTATTCATAAAACGTGTCTTTAAGACGATAGGTTTTCAAGAGGGTTTTTTTCTCACGACAAAGTGTGATCAAGACGAACTTTGTTCAATACGAGCTTTGTTCAAGACGAGACATGTTAAAGGCGAGCTTTTTCAAAGCAAAGTATGTTCAACACGAGATTATTTCAAGACAAGATGTGTTTAAGACAAGTATTTTTTCAAGGCTAGGCTTATACAAAACAAGGTGTGTTCAACGTGATGTGTGTTTAATACTAGGTGCGTTCCAGTTAACCAATGGAGAAAAACATTCGTACTTTTCTAACAGAATTAGTGACAGATAAATAGTTAGTCAATATAAACCGTCTTCTTATCGATAATTTAGTCCTGTTATTAATTAGTTATCGATAAGAAAATTGTTTTAGTTTTTATAGATAATAGCCAATAAAGCTGCCTAAATGATATCAGAATTCTATGTAAGCAGCGTAATCAGTATTCTTAATTGTATTTCATCGGGCATCGCAAGAGTTTTTGATACCAAATTTGGTGTTGTTAATAATTATTTTTATTGTCACCATAAAATACTTTACATAGGTAATGTCAAACAGACTCCAAAATTTCCTGGTAAATAATTCATTTTCTTGTTACTATTTCTGAATTCATCAGGTTTATTCTTAAGATGTTTTACACTAGTCATATTTTCAATTTGATGATGTCATGTTTTCAAAACGATATTACTCTGTTAAAAATATATCATTTCAACTTATGTTTATAATTGATTATTCTTTATTCTATTAATTAGTTTAGTCCATTATCCTTATGCGCCTGGGAGGTGATCTTAATTATATTGATACCGATGTCGATTGGCGCCATGGGCGTGCCTAGTTCGAATCCTGTCGATTCCATCGCACCACGTTTGACAACCTTTATTTTGTCCCTTCTCTAAGTACTTGATTCTAGAAAATATTGGTGGAAAAATCAGAATTTGGGGGATGGTGTCCTCGTTTGTGAGGATTACATATCCATACAGACGCAGACGAGTTTTCTTCATGTTGTCTAAGACCGACGTAACTTTGTACATGGTTGAGTCTTGACAGACCGGAAGTCTAACGTAACATATTTGTCTCTATGACGAAAAGTCTTTTATCTGCTTTCTTAAGCGACGGCCAGCATTCGGAGCCGTAAGAATAACAGAATAAAAGTACGAAGTATAGATACTTTATACTAATTAATATTTGTTATGTTTCAGATATCAATATATTTATCATATATCACCATTTAAGTATGGCATGAGCCAATTAAGCATTAGAATTGACAAAGTCTCAGAGGAGCCATATTATAGGTCAGTTTAAAAACATTAGAATTGACAAAGTCTCAGAGGAGTCACATTATAGGTCAGTTTAAAAGTGGACTTTATCAACGTAAAATGCTCGAGATTCTACTTTTCACATTTAATTGGAGTTATTGTCTAATTTATTAGGAAGTAAACAATTAATATCATATCGTATAACAATAACATGGCGTTTTACAGGATGTCCGATCATCATAAGTGTAATTATTTCACCCTTCTCAATTCGGTTAAACGTTTAAATGTATATTCAAATCTTTAAAGATCGTACTGATTTTATTAATCTGATAATCCGATGGCCTGTGAAACTGCAGTAAAGTGTAAACATAAGCCAAATCTATAACTTATTATTTTATATACATATTTAATATTATTAGTAGCAGTAGTATATAACATTATTTACAACAAAAACTGCAAAACCGTCTATAATTTTTTACAATCTATCAGCATTTAGAAAACTACCATAAATCAAATAGCATTTGATACTGACACGACCATACTGGATATATGCAATAACTAACTACCTTCACTATATGTACTTAATTCTTCATTGATAATGATACATTCCTGAAAACATGGATTTTAGCTAGAATAAATAAACTAAACTAAACACTCTGACGAATTCATAAAAGATTGAAATATTTCCGCGATGAATATTTATGGAGAGCAAAACTGACAAAGAAACAAACCTAGGGGTCGATCCATTTGATGCAGAAACAGGATTTTTTTAAGAAGGCAAAGGAAACGCCAAACGAAAATACTAAAAGGGATATTTTACGTAGTCTTCAACGGCACATATTGGAATGATATGAACAATAATATGCCAAATATACGACAAAGTTAGAAAGAGAAACTAATAAATGTGTTTAATGTTTCGCTTTTAGTAATTTTAAAAGCTTCATAAAGAGTAAACAAATAACACAAAATCAATAATAGAAAAGGAAAAACAATATCTCAACATTTTGAACGTCTATTTCGATATAAATTTGCGTTTTAATTCATTATTAAAAATCGGTCCCTTCTAGCCGTTGCCCGGCAGTTATTAATTTCATTTTTAATAGGACTTTAAAAGTTTAGTTTAAATGCTTTCAAATTTCTTTAAAGTGTCGAAAGATCACGAAGTAATTCGTTTTATCAAATATTCAGTAAAGATTAAAGTAGCTGACTTGTTTACGAAAAATCTGAAATACGTTTTGATGGATTATATTTCGTATTATTTTACGTAATTGCATTTTTAAATTAAAAATTGTTTTTTATCAATAGTAAGAAAAGTAATGTTAAAGTTATGTAAAGGCATCACTATGTATATTTATTTAAATAGCAAACTTATTTTCTAATAAACCGAAATGCATAATGGAGGATTTTGTAATTAAATCATTGTTTAAAATGAGTTATTCAAGCTGGCGATAGTTAAAGCATAAAATAAATATATTAATTATAGACAAGTAGCAGTTTAAATTATTTCACTCACTTTCGTTTTGTATTCGTCGGTATAAAATCGAGCAAGGGTTTGAAACGATATTTGTAAATGTCGAATAAAATTGGAGTTTGTTTTGGTGCTGTCTACGTTCACTGCGAATCAGGTCCGCAGTGAATGTACGTTAAAATATAATGTTAAAATGGGTAAATTTGGATTTTTTTTAGTTTATCGATACTAAATTAATCACCAATCACCATCATTGCTGATCAGACGATCTCATTT
The DNA here is from genome assembly GCA_963556195.1 of Sepiola atlantica. Taxonomy (NCBI): domain Eukaryota; kingdom Metazoa; phylum Mollusca; class Cephalopoda; order Sepiida; family Sepiolidae; genus Sepiola; species Sepiola atlantica. The sequence continues at coordinate 112,739,278 of OY744523.1, read as the reverse complement.
TTTTTAAGTCTATGAAAAGTGATAACGTACGTACGAACATGAAATGTCTTAGCGTATTATTATATAGAGATATAAATATAAAAATATAATTTCACATTGGTTTTTATTATAGATTAGTATTAATAGTAATAATAATAGTAGTAGATGTAGTCAGATATTTGTAAAATGTTTTATTTTTACTTTCAGTGTGGTAAAGAGGATATGTAATCTCTGTGTGCTTTCTATTTTACGTAAGTTCTTTAGAATTTTACAATAGTAATCTTTTTCTGAACTTGGTAAATCTGCAAATTAACTTTCTCTTACATTTCTTTACAAAAGGGAATATTTAAAAGAAATTCGGATGTTTACAAACGAATTACGATTATATGAATCTATTTGCCAAATATTTATATATAAAAAAAATTATTTTCAGACATTTATTTCGAATTAGTTTTAGTTAAATTAAGCAGACAACATTAAAGCAATAGAATATCCACGGGCAGATTGCGGTCAGTCGGATGCGTTTGAAATCGATAGAAACTATTGTCTATTTTATATCATGTTCTAGATTTATGTTTGTCTTATTTTATTTTACTGAAATTGAAGACAATTCTACCATTAGAATCAACTTTATTCTAAACATTCTGGATGAAAGTTTTGACGGAATAAACTTATAATAATGTTTCAAGTGCATACTAGGATAGATGGAAATAAACCTTCAAAGAAGATAATCGCTTATACGCACTGGATTACTCACTGGAATATATATATATATATATATATATATATATATATATATATATATATATATATATATATATATATATATATATATATATGGGAAAATGAAAAAGGAAAACCAAAAAATGGATGTTTTTTATATGTACATCGACGTTTCGTCTTTATTTATAAGACTTCATCAGGATGATAATATAGAGAAAAAATGTCATGCAAGTACGAACACATTTAGGGTTGACATATTGGGAGAAAGGAAGAAAATAAAATAATGGCCACTACTGGGTGGACGTCCGTACTTGGTGAGGAGTGAAACATGAATGTTGATGAAAATGAGTGGGGAAGAAGTGGAAAGATGGGGGTGAGCAAGGACTACTGTGGCTGGTAGTAAGAGAAAGAGGTGGGGGGATGAGCAGGAATAATGTGGATGGCAAAGAGGTAGTGGAGGAGAGGGAGGAATGAAAGTGTTTGAACAGATGGCTGCGGTCAAGGCTGAAGGGGAAAAGTAAGTTGGAATGTTTGTGATTTTGGTGGATCGGCGAAAGTCATTTTTTGGTTTTCCCTTTTTATTTTCCCATCACGTCGGATTAATTTCATCCTTCTCTTCCCATATATATATATATGTATATATATATATATATATATATATATATATATATAGAGAGAGAGAGAGAGAGAGAGGGAGAGAGAACGAACTTTAATTAAATATCACGGACAATTTATGTCTGCATATGTTTGCTTTGATCCTTTCTTAGTTCCTTCTTAGTGTTGGGGCCACAAGCGGAAATGTGCCGATCTGATACAGCGAATTATTAAATAATTATGTATAGCCCCCTTTTGAATGAGCTTTTAAGAGAAATGAAATAAGCCGACTTATCAGAACTAAAATTCTAGTTTTTGTGATTTGTTGAACACTGTAAAAGACGGTTTACTATGTTGCTCGCTTGAAATGACATGAATAGGGTTTATTGTTCTTTTTGTGCAGAGCTGTTGAAGCTGGCGACATAGGTTGGAGCGTTTGGATTTGCGTTAAAAGGTTACTCGTTTCCGGGGGTTCGAATCATGCGGCCAGTTGAACAGTTATCTCCACACTTAAGATTCCACAAGGATACAACGTATCAGTACGTGGATAATAATCTTCTATATAATGTTAAGACGATTTTTCCCCTGTATCTTTGTCAAGAATAGGAAAATAAGCACATGCATCATAGGCTATTAAACTCACCACTATATTACACTTATTCACTCGAGCATGTTATAGTCATTTTTTAATTATTTTCTCCAGCTTACAATAAATATTACTGTTTGCCCACCATCTTACAATCTTATAAAAACATACTCCATAGAGTTGGTAGCAAAACCCTTTCTCACTATATCTTTAGTACGGACACTCTTCCCATCGACACCAGAAACTACTAAACAATGTCTTCTTTTTAAAAACGTGACCTTTATGATTTACTATTCGTCTGTTGTTAATTTACTACATAGTAAAACACAGTACGTACACATTTAATAGACGCTCCCTCTAATTTTGGGTGATTTTCGAGAATATCGGATTACGTTATTTCTACATATTACATATACAGTTATGCTCATTACATTTTTTAGAGAATATATTTAACGAACATAATTACTTATAGTTTTCCTGTGATTCAAAATGGCGGCTACCATCTCTTCAGTGATTGAACTTTAAACATTTCCCTCATCAGTCTTCGTTTGCTTCAGTTTTTTTAGACAATTTCAAACATCAAACCTTTAAAGCTTAAAAATCTTTTTCCAAATACTTACCAAGTGAAACGAACTGTATTGTTCATTTCGACAACATTCAATTGTTGATACAAATTCCATGGAAGTACGTAATATCAGTTTCTCTACGAATCTGACACTACTTAAACTAACAAAACAACGCAAGTTTGTTATTACACTTTTGTCTCACTCATACCACCCCTAACATTAATCCAACATTTGTGTTTTCTATTTCCTGTTAGATATTCCTTTTCATTTGTAGGGAGTTACGTAAGACATTCTCTTTTCTTCTTTACATTTCACTATTATAACTTCCTATTCTCTCCCTCTCTCTCTCTCTCTCTCTCTCTCTCTCTCTCTATCTAACTCTACCTACCCTCTGTCTATATCCTCTCTTTATTCATATATATATATATATATATATATATATATATATATATATATATATATATATATACATTTCGTTCGCAACCATTTCTAAACAAAACGTGTTTTCTGCATTCGTCGATTTTTTAAGTATATTTTTATAATTACGAATATCGTTCTTTTACTTAACTCACGACAATTAAAAGGAACACGGACCGGCGTTCTCTCAGCATTTAAATAATATATATTTTACACGTAGTTCAAATAGTAATTTATCAACACCTTAATTTGCGCAATTCAGATACAAAAATGATTTAGTTTTTTGTTTTAATTTGACAATATATATTTATCTAACGTGTCTAAAGTAAAATTTACATTCGTTAAACATGGTCAACTTTCAGTCACATCTGACTACCCACGAGGGCAGAGTTAGACACAGCTGAAGTTCTTATTGTGTCGAAAATCTACGAACATAAATAAACATTTACGCATTCTACAAGGATTTGATTTCAATAACGGATGAGAGAATAGCTAACAGCCCGACCCGAAACAAGTAACCTTTTCTATAATCGATCAGTGAAGGAGATATCCTTTTACACTGTGGCAATTTCTATTTTGCTTGAACTCAGAAGTAATCTTTTTCGTAGGTAAATATTATCTCATGTAACCTATTTGCGTTCTCTCAGATGTTGAAATTGTTTTATTCATTATTTATTTTTACTCCCATGCTAGGCCGGGCGCCGGGTCCAGCTAGTTAAAAATATTTTATCATTAAATAATTATATATATATATATATATATATATATATATATATATATATATATATTGTAAATACATATAAATATACGTAGAGTTAGTAATCAGCACAGAAACGTTTGTGTTCCATTCTTAAGAGAAATCGTTAGGCTAATTGCTGAGATTAGCCAGATGATTTCCTTCGGAAATCAAACACAATTCTTTTCTGTTTAGATTGCTTGCAATAAGTATATTTTTATACTACTACTAAGAAATATTTTCGCATGTATGTTGTGTCATTAAAGTATATAGGAAAAAACTTTAGGAAAATAAACGTTTATGGACTCACATTTAGTATAATAATGGATATATAAAGGCATCCATAAAAAGTCAGCTTTAGCATAATACACACACACACACACACACACATATATATATATATATATATATATATATATATATATATATAATGATGATGATGATGCTGATAATTAAAATAGTAATAACATTTAATGAATAACTACATAAATACCTTCATATAACGCTCCTATATTAACTTGATTATTTTGATAGTAATGTGTGTAGACCCTTTGACCACGGCCTTGCATTTTAATTATTCTACAGAGTGTACCATAATTCAAAAGCCATATAAAATGATAATATGACAAATAGTCCAAATACGTATTACATATTATTACATAATATTTTTACTTGCACCATAACAATATTATTATGTCTGCGTGTATAATAAATACTATAGAATATTATGTAATATGTATTTGGATAATATCGCAGTGTTATTAAGTGTTTCATATGAATTCAGACTTATGGGATAAGATGTATGTAATTTTCTTCATTTATTCCTATGGCTTCACTAACTTTTCAGACAGTACAAAAAGCATTAAACATTCTAAAGAATGGTGAAGCGAAAGAAGAAATAAGCAAAACATAAGTGCCAAGTCTGAAAGTGGAATTATATAAATTATTTAAGGAGCACAAATACATTAGCCCTAAGGACAAACACTTTAAAAGAAACACATCTGTCTAGGTCAATGCCCACCCAACAAAAACAGAGATAAACAAAATAAATAAAAGTGCAAATTAAAAACTAAATAACTGAAAAAATAAGAACGAAACTATTTAAATAATGCGCGATAACTCCAACAAAGATGTTAACACACACACACATAGAGATATATGGAGAGTTGTAATTACATCCTGGAGAGTTTGAATTACCTACTAGACATTATTCTGGAGTGTTTTCAGTCTCTCATTACAGGGGTTTGTCAGGATAACCTGACATGAGGATACTTCCCCAACAAGTAAACTCTAACCAAATAATCAAAATAACATAGTATTCGAAGCCGAAATAAGATCCCTTCGACACGCCTATACACCGGTTTATACGAGGAATAGTGCGCCTTTTTAAGTAATGGTATTCCAAGACGGTCGGTATCTATCACACCGACGAATACCCGTACTTCCCCCCCCCCAAAAAAAATTTCGCCTGAGGCGCAGACACCGGCGAATAACGACGCTGTCTACTCAAATTTCGCCTGAGGAACCCCACCGGCGAATGTCGACACTCCCCTTCCCCCAAATCTGGCCTGAGGCGCCCCACCGGCGAATGCCGACACTCCCCCTCCCCCAAATTTGGCCTGAGGCGCCCCACCGGAGAATGCCGACCCCCCCCCCCCCAAATTTGGCCTGAGGCGCTCACACCGGCGAATGCCGTAACCCCCACCACCACCACCACCACCACTAAAAAAATTTTGGCCTGCGGCGTCACACCAGCGAATGCCGACCCCCCCCCCCCCAATTTCGACTGAGGCGCTCACACCGGTGAATGCCGACATTCCACCCCAACTTTGGTTTGAGGCGCCTCACCAGGGAATGCCGATCCTCTCCCCATCAAATTCCATGACCATCCCCCCCCAAAAAAAAAATCTGGCCACACCGGCGAATACTGACACTCGCCACCCCGACCCCCGCCGCCAATTTGGCCTGAGGCGGTCACACCGCCGAATTCCGACACTCTCTCTTCTCAACAGATACTACACTATCTCCACATCTCTCAAAAAGGAGGAGGTCATGTCTAGGAGGGTGGTATCATGACAACAGAACGGACGTAGGGAGAAAGGAATATTAATTAAGAAAAGAAGGTTGAAAGGGTGGGAGTGAGAGGGAAAGAAGTGTTGTAGTGTGAGAGATTTTCTTCCCTACACTCTTTTCCTCTGACGTCATTTCCTGTTAAAATCGTGACTTGGCATTATTTCTCAAATTATACATGATAGCATTGTTTTTTCTCAAATTAGTACTAAACAACGTTGAAAATCGAGGAAGAAGCCACCCCCAATTGGAGAAAAGTGCTCAGTCGACCACCGAAAAGTCAATTTTTTTTCCGGTTCTGAAATATTACATATCCCTGGGCTGGCCGGTCAAAATGATGTCAACCGTGTGACCGTTTGTTGGGTACTCTCGGAGGAGAAGCTTTACATACATACATACATACATACATACATACATACAGGTGGGATTTATATAATAGACTAGCGGGGCTACACGGCGTTACTCGGGTCATAAAAACATTTAATTGAAGAAAAATCGCGTGTGTGACATCTTTATATTCAAATTTCTATTTCTCTCCCTCTGTCTATAGCCGTCTCTATATCTTTCTACTTTTCTCTTCCCTGGTCGCCCCATTTCACCGCTACTTTCTAATTTTGCCTTTTGCGAAAGCTGTTTCTTCCCCACCATTTCATCCTACGTTTCCATGGGCAATAGTATGACATATTTCTATAAAAAGTACCACCTCTGTCTGCGCCTTCTATATAGGTTCTTATCTCCGCCCCGGTGTTCATACTATATACGTATCTATCGCCACCCAGGTGCGCATACTATGTATGTACCTATCGCCGCCTTAGTGCACATAATATATACATACCTATCGCAACCCGGGTGCAGATACAATATATTTGCATGTAAGTAGAGAGTGTTAGAGAAAGAAAAGGATGTGGGCAGATTTTACACATGAAATGTGTGTGTGTGATTGGATCATATTATAATGATTTTCGTAATGGTTATTCGTATCTCAGCAAACTGTTGTTCATGTTTATTGCGACATTGTTTTTATAAAATTTTTCATGTCGTGAATTTCTTTATACACCTTACTGAAATTGAATCGTTATTTTATTAAAACATTAATATCACCTAAATAAAAATAATTTATATATCTTTATGGCCTTATCTCTCTTTCCGATCCAACTCTCTTTCCTTCTCTCGAACACACATACTCACTTTTAGTTGTAGCGGTGCCGTGGCATGGATGAGATAAGAACTGTTTATTTAATGTACTACGACTCCTGCTAGTAATTAAAAATATTGTGTGACGTATGTGAGAAGAACAACAATGAGAATCAACTCGAATGTAAAAATAGTAAAGAACGTCTCTTTGCTTGTGTTTCATGACTCAATGAATCACCAGGAGTAGGGCTGCTGCAGTTGGATGATTTCGACTAGCATGTCACCTGTCATCTAGATTCACTACGGAAGTTGGCTGTACTGCTTCTACTAATGTCGTCGCTGAGTCGGTGTTGACGTTAAGGGCAAAGGCAGAGTTGCTGTAGTAGATGATGATGATTATGATTATGATCATCATCATTATCATGATGATCATGATGATCATAATGTGGGCAGGACGAGAAACTGCTGCTAGTCTTGCTTAGAGGATGGCTGCTTCTAGTCGTAACTGTCTTGGGTCACCATATCGCTTGATGGTGAGTGTGGAAATACGCCCTGAAGTGAAGCGAGATTCTTAAAATGCATGTGTTTATACTGGTCGCAACGGCTGCTGTTGGTAGCCGTGTCCTAATGTGACCTGACTGATCGATGAAAGGAGAGATGTGTTAAAAGGTGTGAAATCATGTCTACCTCTGCCACATGCACCGTAACAGTCGAAAGGCTAACTTCCGGTGTTGGTTACTAGCAGTTTCTAGCTATAAACAGGACACCACAATGCTGCTTTCTCTATATGAATGATATCTATTAACGACTTAAAACATGTCTAAATGAAGGTTTTCTGCCAAAATATTATTTCATTATATGTATAGTCATGTATAGTCAAACTTATATAAAGAAAGAAACGCTATCGATATAATTTTAGCAAAAGAAATATGCGTATTTCTTTATTCTTTAGCGTGTTATATTTTTTTTATTTTTAACAATAACCCGGAGAATCGACAGAATTATTCTGTACCTTTCAACCTAAGTAATAAGTATAAATCTTACTGTAAAAATATTATAAAATATAGAAATTCGCCCTGGTGAAGCCCTCTCGGCTAAAAATATACGATCACACCTTTTTATACCTGGAGAGATGCGTCAATTTATTTCAGTAAGCTTGTTCCGTTCAATACGAGATAAAATCCTAAAAGCAACCAACATTATTAATACGTTAGTAAAGAAACACATTTACTAATAAAATTGGATTTAATCTTTATTGTTTTATACTTCTTTTTGTTTTTCCTTTATTACTTTCTTCATTTGTTGTATTCTCCTTTAAAACGGTTTCATCGTTTATCGTCTCTTCGTTTAGTCTATTAAAAAGAAATCCATCTGATGGTGAAATTCTTTGAGATTAGAACGTAACCGAGTTATATTGCGAGGATTTATCTGATAAATAAAAAAAAACCCTAACTGAAGTATTGCACAACCTTTTAAACGGCCCCTATAATAGGCGTAGTTCCAGTTTACTGAATATATTAAATATCAGATTTTATCAGGATATTAAAGTTAAAAATGTTTTTCTCCCAATCAGGAGTCGTTAAAATTCGTACGGCGAACTATACAAAAAACGAAACTTGACATAAAGAATATGTATATCAAAGCTGACCTTTGTCGAAAAACGAGCTGGTATGTTGTCCTCCTAATTAGGTGCTGGATCGAGAACGTACGGTGTTGTTGGGACGTAAAACTTTCTTTCGAGTAAAACTTACAGATATACTGATATTAAAGTTAAACATGTTATTTTAGATTCGTTAAAATTCATACGGGGAACTGTATAAAAGGCTCTCGCTCGTACAACCAAAACGTGTTAAATGTAACATGTGTATCAAGGACAACCTTTTAAGAAATGCAAGCGGCTATGCAGTCCTGGAGTATTTTATTTACCTTCTCTCTAGGAGGTTAGACACAAGATCATGTAGGTTTTGAAAAGCCAGCTCATAAGAATTAGCGCGCTTCGGCCTACAAAAAATGTCTGAGCAGCCCCGTCGGCATTTACCGATAGAGGCGCCCCAGGCGATTAGCAATAAATTAACCCTCTTCTCAATGGAAAGATAAACCCCGGGAGGTTGGACCTCTAGAGACAGAATTTGACGGAAATGTATGCTATGCTGTTGTTGAGAATATGACTTCCCTTTAAATGTTTCGTCGCACCGAACAGGTGCATGAAATTAATGATTGTAGAGTATTAGTATACAGATGATAATAAAATAGACATTTGTGGGTGTAAAACTATTAGACAAAATACCATCAAACAGCTGTCAAATGAGCTAGACTAAAATTCGCTTTAGGGGGGATAATGATTTTAAACTGATATTTTATATTATATTTTTTTAAACTTTAATTCACCATAAACACGGCACATTGCAACTGAGACCTAAGGGCTACTAAGAATTAACGGTCAAAATCATAGGTGGCACCCAAGGTAAGGAGTTGTGCAGAGAGATATTTGTTCGCATTACATTAAAATTTCTGCATGTTAGTACTCTCATGGAAACAAAGAACAAGTATGGAATTCCAAAGGCTAGCAGTTCGAGGAAAGAAGCCATTAGAGTAAAAAGCCTTCCGGCATCTGGAGACCTCTACACTGAAGGGATGGGATTTAGCTGATTGTCGGGTTGGTCGGATTGTTAATGTGTATTTACGTCGAGGGAACACCAGAGCAGCAAGTTTGTCGGAGCACATTCCATTGAAGTACTTGTAAAACAAGCACAGGGATGCAACATTGCGGCGATGGGACAGAGGCTGGAGCTTGGCAGACAGTGCGAGATCTATTTGATTAAGACTTTTTGGGGAGCCTGTCTTGGGATGAGACACTAGTGGTTGGTGCGCCAACTCAGATGTGACAACAATACTACATGCATAGGTGTATGGTGGCTTTGTAGAGATATAGGATATTGACAGGTGTGATAAGTTTTCTATAATCGTAGAGGGAGCCCACTTTCCTTGCAACAGCGTTATCAGTATCTTCAATGTATTATTTTACTTCATGTTACCTGTGAGTGCTCCTGTAAGTTTGAATGTTTTACTCTCGGGTAGAGTGCTATTAGACATGGCAATCGGTGGTTGAAAAGGCTTCGTATTATTCTCTCTGATCACTTCTCCTTTCGATGACTGTTATCTTAACTACTGTAAAAATGGACTATGAATGTGATATCTCCCTATCTCTGTCTGCATGTCTGCCCGATGATATAATTGAAGAAAAACGTCATGTACGAACGTCAAATGCAACATTTCTAAGGTAAAAAGTGTAGTTAGAAATAGAATGATGCCATTTTAATTCATCTCCGAATTTATTAAGGAACACCAATGAACAAATTAGTGCCTGGGGAGGGGGCTGAGTAAATCAGACGAGAAAAAAGTATGTTTCTGAATGTTTTAGATGAGGATTGATATGTATTATTTGGATTGTTCGGACTACTGTTCTAATCTTATGTGTAATTCTCACAACGTTTCGGCCGATGTAACCTCCGATCGTCTTCAGGTGAATCTTTATAATGGTTATTGTTGGTGAATAGTTGAAAGAATGTCTTTATTCTTTTTCTAACAAACCATAGTCGTTAGTATTAAAAATGTACGATGTCTTTATGAAACGGAAAGAGCGTTGAGTCCTTTTCATTTTCGTATTAACTTCGGTCCGTACCGATTTGATATTATGTTTCTGATTTGTTTAGATGAGGACCCGAATTAATACTAAAATGGAAACGAGCAAACGCTTTTTCCATTTCATAAAGACATCATACATTTTGAATACTAACGACTAAATTAAATCTTTACAGTGAATACATTGTTGCATTATTTGGATTGTTTGAACTACTGTTCTCATCTATGGTGTATTTCTCACAACGTTTCGGCCAATGTAACCTACGACCGTCTTCAACGGTATTTTGGCAATGGCTCTTATTGGTGAATTGTAGAAACAGTTCAATGCTCTTTCCGTTTCATAAAGACATCACACATTTTGAATTCTAACCACTATGGTTTGTTGGAAAAAAGAACAAAAACATTAGTTCAACAATTCACCAATAAGACGCATTGTCAAGATACACCTGAAGGCGGTCAGGGGTTACATCGGCCGAAACGTGGTGAGAATAACACAAAAATAAAGAATAGTAGTTCGAGCAATCCAAATAAAATGAGAGTAGAAAGTAGACACTGGGTTTACTTTCGGCAGCACCGTAACTCTCGCTTCCCTTATTTTGTCTTTTCGCCTTAATATTCCATGAGTGACCTTTCTGACATATGGGGATTGCTGTTTTCTGGGTTGGAGTCCATCTATCTAACACTTATCGTTGGCATTTTTAAACTTGAAGTAGTATTTTTATCTCCTTCAATTAAGTGGATTCATGCCTTGTCTAGAGTGATTACCATAAAAAAATACAAACATAAGTACTTTCTTAAAAGCATCATGTCGCATATACGTTAATTTGGTGAAATGAGGCAAACATCTATGCACTTGAATGAATGTTTGGTTTTAGCTAAATATGATACGCAAAATGTGTTCAATACTGATTTTGTGTTTGTCCTTCACCGTTATACCATATATACTTACGTGAAAATGATTGAGATCACAAATAATGAATGATAGTTTGGGAAACCTTTGAAAGAAACACATCTCTGACGCTTATTCGTGAAATCTCGCTAATTTCCCATGAATTAAAAGCAGAAGATAACTCTTCTGGTTTACTTTTACAATATCTTTTAACATTCAAACTTGGTCAAAGATAAAACATGTATAACTGAATGTACAATGTACCGCGGTTGACCTAACTATTTACGGGACGTGATCTGGTTTAGAAAAACGGAAGTGTGTAGAAAATAGGCACAAAGAGAAATATTAGAGAAAGAATGGTTGAAAAACGTGTCATGCTATTAAGCATGGCACGTTTTTCAACCATTGAACAAGTAGAACAACATATAAGATAAAATAAAAAGAGTAAAAAATGTGAAAATAAAATAAAAGCTTTATTATGAAGAAAGAAACGAAGAAAGATAGAAATAGATACATTTTAAGAAATAAAAACAGACGAAGAATGTAAAACAGTTGATACACAATGAAAATAAATAAGTTTAAAAAGATATAAGAACGAATGTACGTACCCAGTCAAAAATGACAGAAAAAAATTTGATTCGCAAGTGTTCGCATTAGTATTAATATTTATAGGGGACAACGTCGAAATCGGTTAAGTTCAGAAAAAAGAAACAATTGTAAGAGAGTAATAGCCGCAGCTAAATGTCGGTATACCTAAATTACCAGATAACGAATTAGGACGCAGAAATTAGGAACACGTGATTTCTGGAAAATCTATAATAGTTTGGTGAACAAAGGGCAATAAACAATTCTCCCAATATCCAACAACCATAATATCGCTTGCACAGCAATAGCTGAGGCTGAACTTCTTGCCCAGCGGTTCGCCTTAAAGTCCACCTTGGACTCCACTCCCTTCAAAATTTCCCATTACAAACAAAAGCCACACTTGATGATCTGATCATCACCCCTTCCCATATTCTGGATATCATAAAAAACATTGACACCTCAAAAGCATGTGGATCTGATATTATCCCTGCTATAGTAATAAAGAATGCTCTGCTGAACTGAGTCCCGTCTTCTCCAAACTCTATAACGAATACCTTGCCGAATCTTGCTTCCCTGATAACTTGTAGTACCTGTTTGCAAGAACTCTGGTGAAAGAATTGGCTCGCAAAATATCGCCCCATAAGTCTCCCCTCGCACACTGATAAAACCTTGAAATCGTTAATCCATCAAGCGATATTCAGCAACCTCGAAAATGCTATTTTTCTCTCTGATCAATAATGTCATACTGAGGATATCCTCACTATCATTTCGGAACGCAAATGCCATACACTAGATAAGGCAGGGGAATATAGGGCGATAGCCATTGACATACCTAGAGCCTTTGACAAGTTCTGTGATGAAGCTATTCCCAAGGAAATTAATTGGTGTCATATAACTTATATTTAATATAATCATAACTTTTCTTAGCTAAAAAGTAAGATTCAGGTCATCCTAGACGGCCGGAAATCTAAATAAGATAACATTAAATGCGGGTGTGCACTATGGGTCGATCCTTGGAGCTTTGTCATTCCTAACGCCCTCCTTAATGTAATCAAACACACATGCATTTCAAAGGCAATAGCTGATCCATAGAAAACTACTTTGATTTTTGAGTGGAATAGGGGCCAAAAGAGGATGGTCACACTTAATACTACCTAGACACAATTATGTCCTTTAAAAATGATAAGAAACCTTACCAACTACTGATTGCCATGACTGCTAGCACCCCTCTCGAGAATCCAATATTCAAACTCATTTACAGGTAACATGAATTGTAATAAACACTTACAAGTCTGCCAAATCTGTTGCAAAGAAGGTAGGCTCCCTCTACTGGGCTAGAAAACTTCTCACGCCTGCTAGTATCCAATATCTCTACAAAGCCATCATTCGCCTATGCATGGAGTATTGTTATCATATCTGTATTAGTGCATACACCACTAGTCTCTCCCTCTGGTACAGAGTCCAAAAATAGTCTCTAATCTGATAGGTCCCACACTGTCTACCAATTTTCAGTTTTGTCCCATCGCCACAATGCTGCATGCCTGTGCCTGTTTTACAAGTACTTCAATGGACATTTCTCTAATGAACTTGCTATACGTGTGCCCCTCAACGTAAATACACCCAACAAACCCGACACCAAACGAAATCAGATCTTTATTATAGAAGTCACCAGATGCCAGAAGGCTTTCTACTCTAATAACGTCTTTTCTCGAACCACTAGCCTTTGGAATTCCCTCACTGCTTCCTGTTTCCCCAACTGTACCAACATGCTGGAATTTTACTGCAGTGTGAACAGGCATCTCGCTCCATAACTCTCTACTTAGGATGCCACTCTAAATCAGACTTATAATTCACAGTAACTCGTTACGTCTCTGTGGCAGTGTGTCTTGTTTAGTGTAAATTGAAGTAATAAAAAGAGAAAGAAGAAGGAAAACGTATCATGCTGGAAAGATTTTGAAAAAGAAAAAAGAAAAAAAGAAAACATATCAATCGGTATAGAAAGAAGAAAAGCAAAAAGAAGACAATGTCTCATTATTGAAATTGAGTGAATGATTTATTTTCGAATTAACTTCAGACGGCGTCTAAGTTGCTATTTGTTTTTTTTCCTTCTCCTATTTGCAATAATTTCAACCTGCGTTTTTTTTACTCACTAACATTAGCGTGACGGAATAGATATATATATATATATATATATATATATATATATATATATATATATATATATATATATATATATACATATTGGTCTTCATTATGAAATGGAGAATAAAGGAAAACGTCTAGGTGGAAAATGAGAAACCAACGAAAAGACTTATATAAATAAAAGAGGAAAAGACAAAAAGATGATCTAAAGAAAACCGAAAGAAATAAAAAGTAAGAAGTAACGAACTAACGAAAAATATAATTTAGAAGCAGCTTTTACAAAAATAAAAATTATATGAGATTGAAAAAGATAAGGATAGATAGTCTTATTTCTCTGATAAAATATCTTTCTTCCGGCAACGAATACAGATGCTAATGTTTACTGAGATTTCTTTAAAACTGACAAAGTACTCTTGAAACTTTTTCAAGATCAATAAGAATGTCTTATTTTCAATGAGAAATCATCGCTCAATGACAAATTTCTTGCGTTGAATTTTTCGTTCATGTGACCAAATTGTATTATCACCGAATGTACACCACAGTTGCAAAGAAACTTGAATGGAAATATATTATATTTATCGTGTCTCTATATGTCCAAGGATGTAATTGAAAACAGCGCACTATACCGAAATAAAAGACAACTTTCTGAGCATACCATTAACGATGAATCAAAGGGTGGTATAAATATTGCATTGGGGCGGTTTACAATAATATTGTGGGGGTCTGCGTTCGCGCCGGGCATCCATCAGTAGCAATTACGATGATTTACATTCATTTATAACTTGAAAATTGAACATTTTAGAAATTAAAAGGTAAGAATATAAATAGTAAGGCATAGTTTAGGTCAAAGAATTTAATTCATTACGGTCTAATCACGTTAAAACACCGGTTCTCGTTAGATTACCGAAGTTAATCGATTTTGGGTCTGGTCAATACCAGATCAGTTACTATTTGTAAATACCAGTCGCTGTGTGTGAACGAATGTTGCCACCTCTCTACAAGAACAGCAAAACCTAACGTCGTCGTCTCCTCTGAGCGAGATGTGCATGCTACTGGGTACCGCTTGTGAATTTGATATTCCCTAGAAACTTCCTTCTTCGGGTGAAGCTGGTTTGACCCGCCTAGGGTGAATGCGGCTTCACTTTCTCCATTCATTACCGGATTACACCGGGCATGAATGTTCGTATATACTACATGTGTGGTATCTTTAGCTCTCTGTCTGAGGGTGTAATTGAAATAATAACCCTATATTAAACCCAAACACGCCCGTTTTACTTAATTATGTTATCGTTGTAATAAACAAAATCATGTAACAATATTAAAACAACTGTTCTGGGGTGAGATTTTATGAAGAATCCAATAATTATAATTATTATTGAATATAGAGACTTTATCTTCAGCATTTTGCGCTAAAATCTCCTTTTCCAACTTTTTTTCACCCCAAACAAGGTATATTGCCACTTAAGCGTGAGGGGCTAATGTGATAGCTACCAGAATTATATGGTGTAACCTGGATGGGTAATTAGGCAGCAAGATGTGTAATCCCATTACATTTACATTTCTGCATATTGGTAAGGTCAGGGAAACAGAGAGCCGGTAGGGAATTTCAAAGAAGAAAGAAGCTGTTAGAGTACATCAGCTTTCGGTATATATGGAGCTTTACAGTGAAGGGGTGGGATTATTTTGCTGGCCAAGTGGGTCGGGAATATTATTGTTGAGGAAGTAAAAGTGCACTAAGTTCATCGAATCACTGTTTGTGAAAATATATGTAAAACATGCGCAGGGATACAACACTGTGATTATGTGACAAGGGATGGAGGTTGGCAGATAGTGCGCGACCTATTAGGTTTGAAACTTGATTTTTGCATTCTGTCCAAGAGGGAGAGGTTAGTGGTTGATGCACCAGACCAGATGTGGCAACAACAATCCATTTATGAGCGAATGGTGGTTTTATAGAGATATAGGATACTGGCAGAAGTGAGAGTTTTCTATCCAGACATAGGGATACTACCTTCTTTGCAGCAGACTTGACAGCATCTTCGTTGTACTTATTCTAATTAATGTTAACTAAAAATATCAGGCCGAGGAGTTTGAACGGTGAACTGTCGGGAATGGTGCTATAGGACATGACAATCTATGATAATAATAAAGTGTTTGAGTGTTAAGAGTCATTATGTGTAAATTATTTTGCTTTTTTTACTTTTGACATAATAAAGTGAAAAAAACATTTTAAACTAAAGCTTTTCTAAAATTAGACTTTTCGTTCTTGCTAAAATTAGATTTTGATGTTGGTGAATTATGTTGCTGATGGGGTAAATATAAAAATATAATATAATCTCATGGATATGTATTAGTTGGATCATTCGGACTACTGTTCTCGTATTGGATATTATTCTCACAAAGTGTCGGTCGATGTTATCTCCGACGTTATTCAGGGGAATCGTGTTAAACTCGGGAATCTTTCTGTCGAACTGGTGGATCTGTACGGAATGTTGCCATTATCGGGTCGAAGTCTTAAGTAATTTGTAATTGTATTCTTAGTATCGCTCGTACTGAGGATTGAACCTTCAAGCTCCAGAAGACTGTCACTTAGAACTGATTATAACTTAGCATGTGTATATATTACACGATGAGTCTTTGCGAAGAATAATATCGAAGATGAGGAGAGTTGTCTAGTGACAATTCAAGTACCTCCGATTTTTGTAAAATTTTAACAATAGGTATTGGACATCAATCAATTAATATTCTCAAAATTTCAGTTTCTTTGAAGTATTTGAAAAAGCATTTTATTGATCAATCTCCCATGTGAAAATTCAAATATTTCAGATTTGCATTAAATTTTATCAATAATCATTAGACACCAATTAAGCTAGATTATCTCAATTTTAATGTCGTTTTAAGACCCCTCAAAATTTTAGACATTTTCTGTAACTAAAATCATGTAATGGATTTTGGAGCAAAATTGTAATAATGATTCTAGACAAGGTTTAGTAGCATTATATCTTGATTTTAATCATGGTAAGCCGACATAAATGTTGTGCAAAACTGTTTTGTTCGCGGAATTCATTTTACCTGTCCTGGGGCAGGTATTTTTCCAGTTATGTTATAAAATCTTGGGTCTCAATTTTTCTTACCATGTCTACAAGCATTCATTCATGAAAATCGACCTTTTTAGATATGATAGGTCCTTAGCACCTACAGTGTTGTGCGTTTCTCTCGCTTTCCTGGACACCATTGCACTGTAAACCCGCGGTGATAATAGCATATACATGGGTTGGAGAAAATAATTAAAACGGTAAGGATTTTACTCACATGACTTCATATCAAGAATACTGATCCAAATTTGATGTTTGTCTTTTTCGAGAGCTATCATGTCAAATACCATGACAAACTTCAAAACGCAGAGAAAACTCTCCAGCCGGACTTCTAAACTTAATTTCATAGACTGACGGGCATTAAAACACACCGTGAAAATAAATGATTGGACCACTGACCCCATAGTTATTATTAAGTTTCATCCACATATGAATAGTCTAGTTTTTAATGAGCTTAATTATACCGGATATCACGAAAGAGTTCATGTAAAACTTCTTTTAAATTAAAAAGTGTTCCAATTATTTGGGCCAAACAATGTAGATATATATATATATATATATATATATATATATATATATATATATATATATATATATATATAATTAACATAATCTTCTTCATTCGTTTCTTTCGCGTTGTTTTACTTTTCGTTCCTTCTTATGCTGGTTTCTTTTTGAAACGCATTATTTGTTTTCTATTTGTGTCCTCTTTCACGCATTTACAGGCGCTTGTCTTTAATAGTCTACGTCCGTCATTGTCACTGCTTATTTAGTCTTATATGACTTGGTTAGTGTCTAGGAGAGAATGAGGAATATTATGGATTATTATGGTAATTCATTCAGAAATAAATTCTCGCAGAACCCATTTCTCAGGAATGGGACATATTCGAAAACTATTGTGTCAGTCAAGTTCACTTCTCATTCCGTCCCCCCAAAAAGAAAGGTTCCATCTCACAAGAAAACACATTGTATGGTAGCATCAAAACCAACATGACATTATTTTTACGAAATTAACGAATAGATCTTAAACACTCACTTTAGTTATACATAATAAGACATTCTGAGCTATGCAGATGAAATAGCTGCAACCAGCAAATCTAGTACTGATTTGCAGTTATTCCTCGAAAAATCTTGTGAAGTACTCAAAAGAAGTTTGTGTTTTGCATTAACACGCCCAAAATCAAAGGCATGACCACTAATAAAAAAAAACTCCTCTACACATCAAAATCAACGGCCAAAAAATCGAACAAGTTACAGACTTTGTTTACCGTGAGCAATGTGAGCTGTCTTCATCTAACGACGGTCAAACAGATGTAAATCAGAGAATTGGTTTAGGTTGGGCCGCATCTACAAGAAACGAAACCGCCATAAGTTCTAAAGGCATACCATACAAAATCAAAGCGAAAATCTATAACACATATGTCCTTTCTGTAGTCTTATACGGACTTGAATGTGTCAACTCGACCGTAAAACTATGTTAGAAAGTAGAAACTTTCGAAAACCACATCATGCGCTTCATTATTGATCATAAACTATCTGATCACATCAGTATCGCAGAGTTGCAAAAGATCACTGGCATCCCATCAGTGTCCTCTGTCATAAAATGTAAAGTCTTGAGATTATTTAATCACATTAAGCATTCCAGTGTGAGGCTATTCAAAATATGCGTTGAAGGCATAATATAAGAAATCCGGTCCAAAGGTAGACAAAAGAAAGGATAGATACACAATGTCTGTGAATAGACGAACTCGAATATGAAACAAGCGGACACCTTGGCTCAAGATCGTAAGGCTGAGAGGACACTCAGAGATGTTAGTACGTATTATGCAACTAGAGGAAAAATGTTTTATAACAAATAAGACAGAGAACGTGTAGCGTCCTGAGTTGAAGCTTGTGAGTTACGAGAAAACATCTCGATAGATGCTCTATTGGTCAGTCACTCTGTCATATTATCAATTGAGATTTAATATATGTCTGCCTGAATCCGAAACTATACTATTATTATCTTCTAATGTACTATTATATTATTTTGCAATGCTCAATTAAGGGGGTAGCCTTGTATATGTTCTATTGTTATGATATTATCCTCCCAAACATTACCTCCTCCTTTTTTGGGGGGAGAAGGTATTGTAGTAGCTGTTCTATTGTCATGATAGAATCATCCCAAACATTACCTCCTCCTTTTGGAGGGAGGATGTAGTGTAGTATCTGTTCAATTGTTATGATAGAATCCTCCCCAAATAAGCTCCTTCTTTTGGGGGGAGGAGGTATTGTAGTATCTGTTCTATTGTTATGATGGAATCATCCCAAACATTACCTCCTCCTTTTTGGGGGAGGAGGTATTATAGTATCTGTTCTATTGTTATGATAGAATAATGCCAAACATTACCTCCTCCTTTTTGGGGTGAGAAGGTAGTGTAGTATTTGTTCTATTGTTATGATAGAATCCTCCTAAACATTACCCCCTCGTTTTGGGGAGATGATGTAGTGTAGTATCTGTTCTGTTGCTATGAAAGCATCCTCCGAAGTAGTATCTCCTCGGTTTGGTAGCGGCCGTAGTGTAATACATGTTCGTTCATCATGATGCCATTATTCCAAGCATTACCTCCTCATTTTTCAGCCGAGAACATGGTGTAGTATCTGTTATGTGGTCATGATATCATCCTCCCTAGTATTACCTCCTTTTTATTTTTAGAGGTATGGAGTGTAGTGTACTATTTCTTTTGTTAGCATGATAGCATTCTCCCATGAATTACTACCCTCTTTTGGGGGCAGTGTAGTATATGTTAGCTCGTCATTACATCATCTTCCCAGGCATTATCTTATATGTGGGTCAGTGTAGTATATGTTTTTTCGTCATGATACTATCCTCTCAGACATGACCTCCTTCTTCTTTATATAATTAAGTTAAGTTAAATAATTACTTTTCTCTAAACGTGCATATTTAAAAGCTGTATATTTGTTTTGACAATGGATGAAACATGGATGCGCCACTTCACCCCGCAGTCAAATCGACAGTCAGCTGAGTGTACAGCGGCCAATAAATAAATAATATTTAGGGAAAAGAGATTTAGCTCCAATGAAGAAGTGATATTTGAAACCGTGGCGTATTTTAAGGTCAAGGGATAATCGTTCTATAAAAAGGCATCGAATTGTTAGACAAGCGTTGGAGACTATGTTGATGAATAAAGTTGAATTATGCCTAAATCATATTTTAAGTAGTTTAGCCTGTGACATATGGAGTGATTTTTAATGTAAAAATCTTTAAATAAACTATGATTTTTCAAAGATGTTCGGAGAATTGGACTTTTAATTAAATCAATTTGTTTTATTCTATGTGGGTATAAGGGTTAACAGGTATCTGTTTACTATTAGTTTTATCCGGTGTGACAATTACTCATCAGAAAATTAATGTTCATTTCTCAACTCATGAAAATCAGATTTTGTCGAAAATATCCGATATTCAGCCCAGGCTAGACTGTTCAACACTTGTACGAAGCAAGACGCCAGAAGGTTATTTGAGTTAGTTTAATTTAAAACCATACAATACAAACGCACTAAGTACAGATCTAAATTACTATTCAGCAATAATAATCGGGGAAAATTGCTTAATAACCATTCTTACATAGTGTAGCATGCGCACGTTTTTGTATGAGTAAGTTTTAAGATATGCATGCGCAGGTGTACGCTGGTTCCGGTAGCGTGTGAACTCAATCGTGTGTGCGTCACGTTCAAGATTGACTTTTCGATCATTGTCATTGAACCGCCGATTTTCCTGCTCTGCTTCGCGGTGGGATACGATAACAGATATCTTGATCGTGACGTCAAGATTTATCTAGACATGACGAACCTACATGCAGCCACCAGAGGGCGCAATCATATGGCAAATATTTCACCACTCCCACAGCAGAGTTTTAACATAGAGCAAGAAAAACAAAATCAGAAAACGAGATAATGAAAGAGAAGTTTTTTGTCTCAGTTTGATGTTGATGTTATTAAGTACTATTCCTAAAATTAAGATAATAAAACGGTTTAAAGTCTTTGAGACGTCTGAGTACTTCACATGTTACTACATAGACACGATCATATGATGCATATATGTCATGATTTTTCTGACCCCCTTACGTCTATCTGAAAAGTGGCGATTTATTTGCTTCTTTTATATCAATTATTCTTCTCGCATATTTCTTCAATAAAATCTCGTTTTTGTTAATGTTCGATCTTTCATTTATTTTCCTCTTTCGCCTCACTCTTGAAGAAGCCTTCAATGTATGAAGGCGAAATATTGATGATACTTGGATGTTTCGGTTTTCGTTTTCCCATTTTTTAAATTCTGTTCGATGTATCCTTTAAATATTAAATCATCATTAGGCTGTCAGTAATGTAAACGAATAGAAATATATTTTGTCGCACCCATGATAGCGTAGGAGTAAGATCTTCGAACTACTGATAGAGCAATAGAGTTTCGTACCTTAGGTTGGAACACTCGTTATGACTAGCCAAACGAAAGCGCTGCAATACGACGTAACAGCTGTCTGCAAATGATTACATTTGCTCCCCACTCGTGAACTGAGCTCTCTAGAAAGCGAAATAACGGTTGGAACTTAATGTAAAGGAATTAAGCACTCTAGGATAACAAATAAAATAACTTTATAATTTCCTTTACTTCGTTGCAGGCTTGATAACGTATGAGTAAGATCTACCAAACAGTCGGGTTTCGAATCATAGCTTAAAACACTCGCCATTTCTAGCCAAATTGAAGATACGTGATACGGCGAAACAACTGTGTGTGGATAACTAATCTATCTATTTCTCTTTTATCTCCCTTTCTTTCCTTCTATATATACGTGTATAAATATATATATATATATATATATATATATATATATATCATAACTCTCCTGTTTTTAAATTTCCGAAACACTTACATGGTAAACAGCTGATGCTTCCCGATTTAATATTTCACGCTTAAGTTAAGGTCCCCTATTTTTGCTTCACTCTTTTTTATTATTTATGCATTTTCCAACGAATGCTAAGTCTGCGATATCTTGGATTTAATTAGTTTCTCTGGAAATTTAAATTCCATTATCTTTTTTTGTTGTTTAAAATGATTCAAAGCTTCTTTAGACAATATATATTGAACATGTATAATTTATATGATAACTTTTACAATTAACCCACTCTGTTGCTGATTGCGTTTTGTGAATAAAACAACAAATATTAAGACATTAATCTAATCCGAAAAAGTCCTTAAAAAAGAATCTCTAATCTCGAGTATAATTTTATATCTATCTCAACGTGTTGACTAAGATAATCTAGTTGGTTCTCTTTTTGCTGCTTTTACAGCACTTACCGATCTGAAGAGAACCTCGAAACCTCAGTATTCCATTCCATCTGAAAGGATGAGAACAACTCTCAGCAAGTCATATCTTTTCTGCCCCTCTCTCTCTCCCTCTCCTTCTCTCTCCCTCTTCCCTCTCTCGCCGAATGCTAGAGCTGATTACTATTGTTGATTCGATCTTCCATGAGAATCCGGCTGAGTCCGTGCAGATTTGAAACTTAATTCTCTCCAACTTCGTGTTCTATTTTGGAAACGCTCTTCCAGATTAAAACTCATTCGCCGACCGATTAATGTGTATCCAGTTACAATAATTCGATCTTTCATCGGTAAACGTTGACCGAAACATTAGAACAGGAGAGCAACGGTCAGATAAAAGGAGAGGGGGAAGGAGAGAAAGGAGGGCGAAGGTGGTAGGGGGCTCATTTCGTGAGAGACGATTTAGTTTTTCTCATCGCATGTGTCTGACAACCGAAATCCTAAATCGAATCCATTTCACCTCATTTTCTACGACGTATTTAGACTTTCGACACAAGCCCATCATAATTCGAACACATCAGACTGGCAGGATTTTAACAATGACTTAAAAATTGGCCAGAGGGTGGCTGATCTTCTATTTTATGCATATCTGAGAGAAACGTCACACACACACACACACACACATATATATATATATATATATATATATATATATATATATATATATATATATATATATATATATGAGAAAGGAAGGATGAAGGTAATCATACGTAATGGGAAAGAAAAAGGAAAAACCATAAAGGAGGTTTTGTTTTTTTTATATATTCATCAACGTTTCGTCTTTATTTGTAAAACTTCCTCAGAATGATAATTTTAAGAAAAATGTCATAGAAGTACGTGAACATATTGGGTTGACATGATGGGTTGATGAGAAAAAGTAGTAGCCATGACATTACCCACACATAAAAATCACAGAGCCTCCCCGCCTCTTTCCCCCACCCCTCCACTTCCTCACTAACAGCCATCCACATTATTTCCTTTCACCCCCACCCCTCCACTTTTTCACTCAGAACCATCCTCATTTATTTAATTCCATGCTACTGACTTCACTAAGCCCGGACCTCGGGTCTGCGCACCCAGTAATGGCTACTACTTTTTCTCATCAACCCATCATGTCAACCCAATATTTTCACGTACTTGCATGACATTTTTCTTAAAATTATCATCCTCAGGAAGTCTTACAAATAAAGACGAAACGTTGATGAATATATTAAAAATATCCGTTTTGGTTTTTCCTTTTTCATGTCCCATATATATATATATATATATATATATATATATATATATATATATATATATATACTAAAAAAATTATGACCCGTTGGCTAATCCAATGACCTTTGCTTAAATTGTTTGAATCAATAAAAGGTTAGTTTGTAAAGCCAGTTAAATATAAAGATAGAAATATAAAGAATCCAGAATTAGCCTCTTTCTGCTCGCCATATCTCTCTCTCTCTCTCGTTCTTTATTTTTCGTTAGCTACAGGTCAAATAGTATTACTGCTTGTCTTGCTATTCTATTTGGTTTATAATAGAATATTCCATCTCTTTTATTCTTTCCGTTTTTACTAACTTTACTTCGCCTGTTAATAAACAGAGGGAGAGAGATAAAGAGAGACAAGGGGAAAGCGTGACAGAAGTGAGAGTGGTAGGTACCGAATAGAATAAGAACAGGATCAAACAAAATATATTGAGAGTGAACGTGAACGTGATAGAAAGAGATGGAGTTATTTGTAAATTACAACTAATTAAGTTTTCAAAAAGCTTTAGGGAAACAAACTTGCATTAACTCAACCTTAGTATAATAATAATAATAATAATAATAATAATAATAATAATAATAATAATAATAATAATAATAATAATGAAAACAGCTGCAATCTTAAGAAAAATCCTCGAATCCGGAAACCAACTCGCATAAGCTACGAACGGTAACCAGTCACATAGATGCTATAACAGAATGAAAACAAAAGCACATGAGAACACCAGCACAAAAACACAAGGAAAGAAAACTGCAAGAAACTTCATGAACTGCCCCCCCTCTTCAAAAAAATTGATGGCACCAGCCTCAGCTGATACCTCACAAAATAGTCGTGAAGTGTCAAAGAGGATAGGAAGACCGAGAAGGGGGGAGGGCACTAACCAGACATTCACTTGAAGAGTGTGGAGAATACTGGGACCTTGGGGAGGCTTATTGCCACCCAAATCACAAATGCGACCAATAGTCGTTACCAGCGAGAAATCAATAGTAAGCGGCTTTTGCGAAATCGCAAAGTCATTTGCAATGGTTATCGAAAAGAGGTGGAAGGTACTGAAAATCTGGGGAGGCTTGTTGTCACTCAGAATACTACTACTACTACTACTACTACTACTACTACTACTACTACAACAACAACAACAACAACAGCAGCAGCAGCAGCAGCAGAAACAACAACAACAACACCACCACCACCACCATAATAATAATAATAATAATAATAATAATAATAATAATAATAATAATAATAATAATCATAATAATAATAATAATAATAATAATAATAATAATATATTTGTTAAGGCAGTCATCTTAGGAAAAAGAAAACCTTGATATAATACCTGCGGCCACTGTTGCTTCCACTGATCTACACTTGTTGTTTTTCGTCGCTAGGGTGGTAGTCGATGAGAGAATAGTATTGGTTCTAAGCTTTTCCTCACTTAAAAAAGATTCGCGCACAGACATTGCTCGAAAACCTCATAACGACCACCGTATTTATAGCCATCATAACACCTCCCAATATATGATAAAACATGAAGCTACTTTAAAGTTTTAAGATCAACTAAACACTGGTACATATGTTTGATTATCTTCGAGAGGTGCTTGTTCCAGTGGTCTATTGTGGTTTAAGCAAATAAACAAAAGAGGGAATTCTTCTAGAAGTTTACTTTAGAAAGGAATAAAAGCTAATAAGATTATGTATTGGAAGAATAAAACAAATAGACTGACAATAATTAACTGAATATGATTGTACTAGATACGATAAAAAATTCAATATCGGCCATGTTTAAAAGAAAAGATAAACAATATACAAAAATGACACAGTTATGAAAATGAATTAATGAACGAACACTTATTCGGGGGAATGTTAATTAGCAGAGCCAGGTGTTATACTCCTTTTTTATTTTAGTTCAGTTAGTTCTAAGGGATCAATGAGCCTCCTCGTGGGCCTAACAATTGGTTTATTTATGAGTTACATATATGTATATTCGAGTTTTTATTGAAAGTGCTTCCTTACTTTTCAAACCTTGAGTTAGTAAATCAGTGAAATATAATCATTTTTACTCGCCCAATGAACCACTTAACTATGTTATAGTTTATTTTACTAATGGTATTTGCTTGATTTACTCGGATTTTAGGACCAGAAAGAGTTTGGGCTGGGCTGGTTGATTATCCATCTTAGTATTGTTACTTGTGGTAAGATCATTAGGAGAAGAATCACCATTACTTTCCATGTATGTACTAGTGTATAACAATGCTGAAGGGATCTTATTTAAGCTTCAAATATTATGTTATTTTTATTTGAACATTTGGTCAGGTTCTTCTAAGTAGAAAGTATCCTAATGTCAGGATGACCTGAAAATAAAAACTGTGTTCCCAAATTATAGGAGTATCTCTTGATGGAGTAAAACACACTTTTCACGTGGTATTAAATGATTGGCGAAGAAAAGGGCAGATCCTACGTATCGGATCAAACGGGTCGTTAACAGATTCAGAGTTCTCAAGCATTCTCTCATACACGTTTGGAAATAGTTCCAGGAACTGAACGAAATTACTACTTTTTATCACTGGCTACTGGACTTTTTAGAGCCTAATTCGACAGTTATATTTATTGCAAAAAGCTCACTTACAAAACTCGACTACTTGTACAGGATGAGCAGAAAACATGCCACTCATGGAATCAGTATAAAAATTCAGAATCTCTTCTGCACTCCACCAATATATGGTATAAATAAACATCATTCTATGTCTGACTTGTCCACCTAGATTTAGTCATGAATATCCATAAGTGTTTGTTTATCGCATTTCAATGATGTGTGGAACACTTTTGTAACCGTCTCATCGATAGGTGTGGTCCTGAATGTGTTTTACACTCACCGGATTTTGTCCCCTATTTGAAAAAGAATATCTATGTAAACAATCCCCAAACTATTCTTCAACTGAAGAGTTCCATCCAAACCCAAATCAAAACAGTGCTATAAGAAAGGTGTGTCAGAGTTATTGACAATTCAGAACGCGGTATCCATGTGTGTGTTATAATAGAATGGTGATAAAATAAAAACTGTTTGACATTTATGACCGACACTTGGAGGGCGTGTGAGACATTAACTAAAGTTTATTGGTAACGAATATAATAATATTACAGTAAGGATTGTCAATATTATTTAACTTTTCATATGTGGCATTTTAGTGGGTAAGGAGATTAGCCGGGGTTTGTTCTGAAATGTTAATTTATTTATCTTCCCATGGAAATATAGATATTTTACGAAACTCTTCCAACAACCAATTGCTATGGCTTATAGCAGCCTTCTCGAATGTCAAACGTTCAAACTCATCGGTCTAACATTCACAAACAACATGAATTGCAATAAATGCATAGAATTACTACCAAGTCTGCAGCACTGTAGGTAGGCTCCCTCTACCGGAGTAGAAAACTTCTTACGCCTGCCAATATCCTATATCTCTATGAAACCACTATTTGCCAATGCATGGAGTATTGTTGCCACATCTCGGCTGGTGCACCAACCACTAGTTTCTTTCTTGGACAAAGTGGACAAGAGAATCTCTAACCTAATACTCCCCGCGCTGTCGACATCCCCTATCCCATTGCCGCAATGTTGCATCCCTGTGCTGGTTTTACAAGTACTTCCACTGAATATGACCCGACGAACCTACTGCACTTGTAACCCCACCCCCTAACGTAAATGACGCCGATCAACCCAACTAGCAGCAAAATCTATTCTTCACTGTAAAAAGATGCCGGAAAACTTTCTATTCAGATAGCATATTTTCTCGGACCGCTCTCCTTTGGAATTCGCTCCCTGTTCCCTGTTTCCCCGACTGTACCAACATGCGGTAATTTAAATGTAATGTAAACAAATATCTTGTTCTACAACTCCCTATTTAGTATCCACTATAATCTGCCTTCTAATTACAGTAACCACCTACGTCTCAGTAGCAATATGCCTTGTTTGGGTTGAAATAAAGTTGTGTTTTTTAAGTACACTTTCCGAATAAAATATGATTCTAAATCACATTCAAACGTTAAAAGGAAGTTGTTTCATTATTCCTTGTGTTTTTCTTGTTTCGTGCTTACTTATACACATCTATATAACTTCCGCTAAGCAAAGATACTTTTACAAATCCATCTGAAAGGTCCACATAATGTATATGCAGTACAACTATTCTGTCTACTATGAGCACGAAATCGACTAATGTTATTCTAAAAACTTCGCACAGTAATTAAATTACCATCTTGCACCTTCAATTATTTAATCTCTTGATAAAAATTCGGTGTTTATAACATAAAAAATACATTCAAAATCACAATGTACTCGCGACTAGAACTCTTTTACATACGGTACTCTCTAATCTGATACGCTAACGAAAAAAAACTCTGTAGCAAACAGCGGTTCTCTCTTACTTTACGTGATTACACCGTAATACTCAAATCAGTTCGATAGCAACACATCTTCTAACGGCTTCTATAGAACCCGCCTTAGACATTTTCTAGAATCAAAATCATATAATGTATTCTGATCAAAATTGCAATAAGGATTCTAGACATAAGGTTTAGTATAATTATATCTTTATTCTTATCTTCTCAATCGTCGACAAAGCACGTTGGATGCACGAGATCATCGCGCATAAATGTTATTGTCTCAGCATGCCCTCGCTTCCTATCAAACAGATGCCCTGCATGCCAGACAAAGACGAACTCTCTCCAGTCGATAACACGATGAGCCCCTTCACTCTATCCTCTGTAAGCCTAGTTTTTTTAGGGTGGCTGATCAAGTTGCTTGTTATCGTCGAAATATGTTTCCAGTTATGTCAGTAATTTAAGAGCGTCAATTATTTAAAGTGAAATCAGTTTCGGCATTAATCCCAAACTTATTTTTACTTAAAACCTTATTGAAAAATGAAATAACCTTAAATAAATTAGATTATGCAAGTTGAATCTTACATGGGGTCGAGTGAATAAAATGTAGCTATTTTGGAAAAAAATAAGATATGTCCGACAATAATATTCCAGAGAATACCAAACGAAATAACTCTAGATTCATAATATACCACCAAGGGAGATAATCTGCGTCGCCTATTTAATTTAATTTTAATTAAAGGCGAAAATATCTCCCTTGTTTTATTTAGATTTACTTCCCTTGAAAAAAATCGGAAGTCATATTGTATTTTTTCAAAATGGCGAGTTTTCATTCACTTGTTTGCATGTACTAGTCAGTGTGTTATAATAAATTATTTAGTGGTATTATAACATTATTTTAATTAAAATAAGTAATGCCAAAACCCTGTTAATAATTGACGATCTTAAACTAGTAAATTATCGTTATATGTGTTTTAAACTATCAAGGGTTTAAGTAGATCACCTCGTATTCTGTGCTCTAAAAGTTTGGTGATACGGAATATTTTCGATTTCTATTCATAACTGGAATTATCAACACCCACGAGAATTGTTATACACTTTCTCTCTCACCCTTCTGCTGCATGCAGAACTAGAACAATACCTGTGACGGGACAGGTAAAATTAATTGCCCGAACACTTTTATGCATCCTTACGAAGATTAAAATAAAGATATGATTATACTAAACATTATGTCTAGAATCCTTATTGCAATTTTGATCAACATCCTATACATGATTTTGATTCTAGAAAATTTCTAAAATGCATGGCTTAAGCTGAAGTGAAATTATAGGGAATCTTACTTAATTGATGTATAATGACTATGGATCAACTTTAATGCAAATCTGAAATATTTGATTTTTCTAAATGGTTGGTTTTGCCCATATTATACCACCTAAACCCCTTTACAATACTCCAAACAAACTGAACTATGGGAAATATTTATTAATTGATGTTTAATACCTACTGAAAGTTTATTTTTAAATCGGATTCATCTGAATTTTTACGAAGAGATTCTATCCCATCTTTATTCTTTTTGGATAAAACTGAATTAAATTAAATATAGCACACATTATGGCCTCTTGAGCCTTGAAATTGCGTGCAAAAAGTCATAATGATCGAATTATTAGTTTAGGAGTTAATCCTGTAGATACAAATATATAAACATATACACATACCTAACGTTATATAGATAGAGCTACGCTTTCAGTTTCTATTACGAGCTATTTGTATCCATAATTAGCTATATTATTTAGGTTGCGTTCGAAAAGCTTTGGGAGAGCAAATTTCCCGAATCTCTTTTTATCTGTGAATGTCCTGGCTCACCAGCATTCTAGCGCATCTCTGTGGGTGTGCGCGTTTTCTGGGACGCCAGCGTTTTGTTTTGTTTTGTTCTTTTCGCATTGAAGAACTCAACAGCGAACAACGGGGAAGAGAGGAATGAATTAAATCATTTTTTACACTTTCGTTGTGCAGGGACGTGACAGAAAAGAATGGATGTAGACAATAGTTTCAATTTACATCAGTTTTCGATTTCTCCGTGAAAGGCAGTTGTGTTAATACTTTTTTGTTGTTCTATTGTAAGACAACAGTTTTTTTAGTTGCGCAAAAGCATTCCGACAACTGTCGATCCTCTTCGGAAATAACGGAAAAGCAGAGATTGGTCGGGTTTCTCAGCTTCATGTCTATCTTAGCTTCATGTTTTTTTTTTTTTCTTACGTAAGGAATATCCAAGTACCTTAAAAAAGGCACTCTGGATGAGACAAAAATTGAAATTGCCCCAGTGAAGTAGCATTTCTACTCCTTTGACTGAGGACAGAACAGATACTACACTTTGATATTAGCCCGTAGACCAAGAAAACTTTCGGTAGCCCCCATTTACTTGCCTCCTTACGAGTGCATAGTAAGACACAAAGACGGTTTTTAATGTGGGAAAAATCCAGCTCCCCAAAAAGGACACTCTTGATGGGAACAAAATGTAAAATAGCCTTAATCTAAAAGAATCTCGTCTTCACTAACAGAAACAGAACAAATGAAGTGTAGTACCAAAACAAATACTACACTTTGCTCTTAGCCTAGTCATGCTCATGCTGTAACTAGTCGTGTTAACACATGAATAATGTCTGTAATCGGGTTGAAGAAAAAGAAGAAGAAGAAGAACAACAACAACAACAACAACAACAACAAAACAACAAGACGAGTATGGCGAAAGAATAAGATAAAAGAGTAGGTTGGGTAGGTCGGAAAAAGAATGCTACGTGACACCTATTGCAAGAGAAAAGGGTGTGTGGTACTATCGTGCCATTCTGGTCAATAGTCATATTTCGAATTTGGAGCAGCGGTTAACCATTTTCTTGAGCCTACGTTGTGTTTAGATTCTCAAGCGCTTGTGGTCTACTGCCTGTCCGAATGAGAAATAAACGGTCAGATTAGGCACTAGTCATTAATTCTCTACAGAGAATTAAAGATGTTTACTTCGGAACCAGTGAAGCTAAAAATTAAAAACATTACAAAAAGTATTAGTTCGTTACAAAAATAATAGTCGATTTCAGAAGCATGCATTTATTCATGAATCATTAACACTAGAAATGCTCAAATTAGTCAAAATATGAGCTTTGGGCAGCTATGCTTCTCTGCCATCGATATACGAGATTATTTATTCCTCATTGATAAAAAGTTATTATCTGTAATTGAAACAAATCTTTGAAAGTTGATGTTACTTCGGCTTTAGAGCTGAAGGATTTACCCTTTAGAAATGTGCTTTAGTGCTTAAAAATGATAATCAGGTCTCGAGAATTTGGAGGATGTGGAAAGGTCTCCTATCCCAAGTCTATGAGTTTCTGCAAAGTCATTCTTGCAACATGTGGCCGCGCATCATCGTTGAGCAGAATTAGACGACGTCGATTAACTAATGCAGGTCTTATTTCTTGCAAGCGAGTATGCATATCAGCGAGTTGATTGCAGTGAATCTCAGCAGTAATGGTCTGATTGTTTTACCAATTGCTGTAGTGGATAACACCTAATGTAGATCACCAGACATACACGGTAATCTTTTGCTTGTGCAACGTTGGCTTTAGCAAGTGTTTCGGTGACTCCTCACGATCAAGCAATTAACCTGATCGTTTACGGTTATCATAAAGGATCCACTTTTCGTTACAAGTGACTATTCGGTAAAGAAAGGGGCATTGGTGTTACGCGGAGAGAGAGCATCGAGAACACTTCAACCCGCCTAAGTTTTTGTATGCTACTGAGATAATGAGGAACCAATTTATCGACAGTGTTTTTACCTTTCCAATACTCTGTAAATTACATGAAACTGTTACAGTACTGACAGCAAGTATCGTAGATATTTCTTTGAAACTTGGACGTGGATTTTGCTCGACAAGTGCTTGACGTGGATTTTGCTCGAGAAGTTCATTGTTTAGATTACACAGCCGTCCTCTACCTTCTTCATCTTCAAGGCTCTCATCTTCACTACAACATTTCTAGAATCACTGTCCGACCGCTTGTGGATCCAACTCTCCATGCTTTATTGATTTTGCCAAAAGTTCAGGAGGCATTGTGCCCAAGTTTGAACTGATGCAACATAATATTGCGACGGTCATGTTTCGGCATGTTTATCATTAAGGGTATTCTATGCTTTAAAAATACTTTCTATCGGATAAAGTTATACATTATTATTGGGAACACATTAATTATCATACATGTGACCATTTATCAGAAATAAACAATAAATTGTGTGTTAAAATAACTGTTTATAACGCAGCGCTTCAGGCGGCCATTATTTTTATATGAGCCTAATAGTTTTCTTTTACTGCATTTCAAAAATTCAAGTTTACTGCATTTCACAAATTCAAAATTCAAAAATTCAAAATCCTTAACGGTGAGATACGTGTCTCGTTTATGTAACAATTTATTTAAACTTTCTCTTTCTTTCCCGTTGCGACAAAAATATGAATCAAAATAAAAGATCAAAATAAACTATGAAACGTTAGTGAGAGTTAAAAGACTAAAATAAAATGCTTAGACGAAGATCTCCTGATATTAGATTTGAAAACGACCATGTTGTAATCTGCAGTCCCGTGGTAATGTGTTCTATAGACAGGAAGTCCTTGCAAAGAAGCTTTAGTGGAAATTCTGTCTAACACTGGCCGCACGAAGGAAAACAGGAAATATTTTTTTCGTTGTGGTAGAAGACGAATTCTCGCTGTGGTTGTTTTACAATGACGAACCAGAGATTGGGTCTCACTCGAGAACCTTCCATCAAAATAACGATAGAGTAGAAAAAGACTAGCAACATATCGTATGTGGGAAACAGAATATCACCCCACTAGATTTCGTAGTCGATTCTGAACTCTGTCTAGGCAACGAAGAAAACCTAACTCCGTCAAGAAAACGAGTTTCGAAATTTTCATCTAATAGACCTCTATGTTTTTTTCTTTTTCACTGCGTTTTTTTTGTTTTGTTTAATTTGTCTAAGAGAGCGCCATTTTCTCACAGGAAAAGTTCTATAGACATTGACAGAAAAAAGAATCAAAAGATGAAAATTAAAACGCTTAAGCAGAAATATAAGAAGAAAGACGAACTAAACAGTTTTGAAATGATAAGCAAAAACAAAAATGGGAAAGAATAGAAAGACAACAAATAAAATTTTAAAAGAGTAAAATGAAAAAATTATCATTAGAAAAAAAAAGAACTTCCCATCTATGGAACACACTACCACGAGAATGCTCCCCTTCTGGCTACAACATGATTGTCTTCAAATTTAATGTCAACAAATACTGTTCATAAAATGTCCCCATATGTAATCAAAGTGTGTTCATTTCATTCATCATTTTCAATCTTCTCATAATATTTTTCATCATTCATCTGAAAATATATCCATCGCATTAACCCTTATCATCGAGTTGCTTTGAGACTTGATAAGTCATGACTCATTAAAAGATGTTTAATATCATGAAACTGAATCTAAATATAAAACATATGAAAGAAAATATGAATGAATAAAATCTTGAAAAGATTAATGTTGTGTATTAAACAAGAAACAGAAATAAAAAAAGAACAATGACAAACAAAGATAAATTATGAATGAATAAACGATAAAATAAGATACAAGAAGAAGGAATGATTGTATTAGTGAAAAAAAGGACCAAAAGTAAAAACGAATGAATGTATGAAAAAGACAAACAGAATGAATAATGAACAAAACTCGAAAATAGAAAAGAAAATTGAATAAATGTAAAATAAAAGACAAGAAAAGGTGCGACTGATTTAAAAATAAAGACAGGACAATTAGTGAGATAGCAAAAGAAAAAAATAGGATATAATGAATATATGAATGAAAAATGAATGGGTTTAAAAAGAAAAGACAAAAAGAAAGAATGGATAAATGAAAAAAGGAAAAGGAAAATAGAATGAATGAATGAATGACAAAAAGCAGAAAGGAATAATGAATGAATAAGTGAAGAAAGATAGAACGAATGAATAGGAAAAGACGAAAAGAAAGAATCGAATGAATGAATGAAAAATGAAATGACTAAAAAAATGTAAATGAATGCGTGAAAAAAAAGAATAAAAAAGATGGAATGAATAAATTGAAACAGAAAACACAAAAATAAATAAAAAACGCGTAAATAAAAATTGAATAAAGAATAAAAACAAAATGACAAAAATAAAAAATGATGGAATGTAAAAAGAAAAGACAACACGTAAATATGTTGAAGTGATTTTGTAAATATGAATGGAAGTTCAAAAAGTATAAAGACAAACAAAGGGTGCATAACTCAGAAGACAGAAGGAAAATAAGAAAACCAATTTCAAACGAAGCTTATGATCTGCTGAAAAGCGATAATTTTATACAGTTTGCTGTTCTGCACAAAAGCCGGCTGAGAGTAGAACAACTATTGTGCTAACATATTTCGGCGGTAGATTGCATCTTACTGTCTCCAGGTGGTTTTAGAATTGACATATTTTACCATAATTTCAGCAACATATGAAAGTAGCTGATCCTGTTTGTCTCTTTGCGATAAGAACAAGAGGAATATGCTTGTCAGAGCTATCACCGAAAACGGTTCAAATGTTTCTGGGGACAAATTTTCATACTGAGTTCTTGCCGATTTTTCGTGCGACTCGTCGAGAATTGCAGAGAAAGGAAACAGCCATATTATGCATTTGGAGGAATCTGTTAAGTTTTATCTTCGTATGGCGTCTGTGTTTGAATTCATGTCAGGTTTGATGAGCGTACAGTTGCGCTGAAGTGTCAGAATTTGTATCATTCAGATTATTCGCACTACTAGTATCGTCTTGCTAAGGAGTTTCACTATATTTCGGTCGATGTACCCTCCTACCTTTTTTATGTGAATTATTTCGAACGTATGAATCTTTGTTTAATTGACAAACCTATACAGAATTGCGAACTGAATCAATTGTTTAATCTAATAGGTAGATTGTTCTCGTCCTGCCAGCTATGACCAGGCAAAAATGTTCATTATTTTGTATTATTCTTAGTTATAATCGCCTGTCATAATGATTGAAACTTTAACCAAAAAAAAAATACCGTAACTGAGAACTAATTCTAAATCAACGCTATTAACCGTTATGCCACGTGCCCATATAGACGATTTTAATATGTAGTTAACTCAATCTAACCTTGATGTGTAGTATCACTATATATAAATATATATATATATATAAATATACATATATATATATATATATATATATATATATATATATATATTATTATTATTATTATTATTTCACATGTATCTGCATTAAATGGTATAAGGAGATTTAATATTTTATCGATTTTCACTATTTACTTCAACAATGCTCAATACGTGATTATAGCTAAGTAGTAAGTTATGAAAATATATTTATGGCAATTAAGCTACACAGAGATTTCTGCGTTTCATCCCCGTAGGGAATCGCCAGGCTTAAATGCATGTTAGCCTTACGATTTCCTACGGGGATGAAACGCGGGTGCCTCTATGTAGCTTAATTGCCATAAATATATTTTCATAACTTACTATATATATATATATATATATATATATATATATATATATATATATATATATATATATATATATATATTTATATATATATATATATATACATATATATATATATATATATATATATATATATATATATATATATATATATATGTTAATTTTACGTACATAAAATAAATTCATGGCCACGTTTTTCTGGCTATCAGCCGTCATCAGCATAGCTACCTAGGCAAGAATCGAACACTCGATGCAACTTAATATATATATATATATATATATATATATATATATATATATATATATATATATATATATATATATATATATAATATATATATATATATAATTGCACGTCCGATTAAATGCGACTGAATGCAATATTCTGTATATTTTTAATCGCCTAGGAAGCGGAACAATACTAAAGAACAACACTATACTATCGACAGTTAAAACAATTACAAAGTTACGTAACTTGATAGGAGATTTTTTAACATCGTACATATTGCGGGCAAGGCATTATAGCTGGACGGTAAATCATCAGACTATAGACATTTACATCGAGGGTACGATCCTTGCCCAATGTAGCCATGCTGATGACAACTGATAACTAGAAACAGGTACCCATGGAATTATCTTATGTACGTAGAATTAATATATATATATATATATATATATATATATATATATATATTATAAAAACATGTCCGATTAATGGCGACTGAATGCAATATTCTGCATATTCTTAACCGCTTAGAAAGTGGAAAAATATTAAAGAACAACATTTTTCTACCGGCAATAAAAAAAACTACACATATATATATATATATATATATATATATATATATATATATATATATAGAGAGAGAGAGAGAGAGAGAGAGAGAGAGAGAGAGAGAGAGAGGGAGATAGATAGATAGATAGATAGATAGATAGATAGATAGATAGATAGTAATAAGTGGTAATACTACTCACCAAGACAAGAGATATATTTTCGTATGTGTGTGTTTGTGTGTGTATGCGTAATAACTGTTTAGCGTGTGACTATCTAAACTAAAGACGCAACACATTATTCAATAAGTGCCAGAACTGCTATATTGATAGTGCCACTAATAAAAAAAAACAATAGGTTTTTATAAGCTGATAACCTTCAAATGGCACGTGATTTGAACCCAATCGGAGTATTAGTTTACAAATTACAGGTGAATGGACTGTTTCGAAACAATGGAAAAATCTAAATTTCCTGTGCTAAAAAAACATTGCATTCTGATGGGATGAAATATTGTTCAAGCAAAACAATGGTTTGATGTGTGATTCGGACATTGCTCCGTTAAGAGCAATGGTTAAGAGGTTGTATTCTGACGTTAAACGCGGTCGTACAGACACAAATTATGCTGAACGCTGACGTCGTCGAAATCCAGCAGCTGTCCTTGAAAACAGAGGAAGTTTACAAACTAGTTGTGGCCTATCCTAAATTGAATATGTATTAGATAGCAGCGACATGAAAGATATCAGAAAGCAATGTATTCGCCATTTTGCATGAATATTTGTCAATGAGAAAGCTGAGTTCAAAGTGAATGTCGCTTTTGCTCACAGTCGATAAAAAAACAAGAACGCATCGACGATTCAGAGCGTTAGTTGCAACTGTTTCAACGCAACAAAAGTGAGTTTTTGTATCAATATGTGACAATGGATGAAACATGGATCCACCATTCACTACTGAGTCAAATCAGTAGTCGGCTGAGTTGAGAGAAGCAGAGAAATTCGTCCCAAAACAGTCAACGGGGCAAACATCGGCAGGCAATGTTTTAGCCTCCATATTTTCGGCTGCGCAATGTATATTATTCATCGATTACCTTGCAAAGAAAAGAAGCATCAATAGAGAATATTGTATTCTTTGATGCGTTTGAATGAAAAAATCGTCAGAAAACGGCTTAACATGAAGACGTAAGAAGTCCTCTTTCACCGAGAAAATGCACCGCGTCACAAATCGATCGTAACGATAGCAAAACTATATGAATTGCACTTCGAATTGCTGCCGGAACCACCCTACTCTCAAGATGCGGCCCCAGAAACTACTGGTTGTTAGCATACTTAAACAAAATGTTTAAGGGAAAGGGATTTGGCTCCTATAAAGGACTGATATCGAAACCCGATGCGTATTTTTAGGCCAAAGACGAATGGTTTTACAAAAAAGGCATCGAATTGTCAGAGAAGTATTGGAATCGAGTATCACCCGAGAAGAAGGCTATGTTGATGAATAAAGTCGAATGTTTCCTAAAAGTTGTTTTATTAGTTGGGCCAGGATATCATAATGATAATTATTTTCGTTTCTGCGTAAAATATGTCAGCCATTTTAATCGTTTATCAATAGTTTAAAAAAACTGAATGAATTACTTCGTGACCCTTCGAAATTTGAAAAGAATCGAAATCATTGTTGGCTTTGATCATTTTTAGCAAAATACGGTAAAAATTAAATTTAAGTATCAAAATATTCTTTACAAAATAATTATACTTTGATACAACAAGCGACATGGTTTTAAAAGAATCGAAACGAAAATAGAAGTAAAATACACTGGTCAAATGTAAATAAAATTAGCAATTTCTAGCGTCTAACAAAATGACTCAAAGCGAAACGTTATAGGCCTAATGGATAACGCAGATGCAGCATAATCATTTTGATACATCGCTTCTCGTTAGATCAGCGAAGTTAAGCAATGTTGAGACTGGTCAGTACTAGATAAGTGATCATTTGGGAATACCAGGCGCTACAACATATCGTGGCGAGACCATGTAACAAATAAAATGCTGTATAGTGTCAATCCACGTATATCCGCATTTAGTCAACGCCAACTTTTCGCGCTAACTGGACCTGTACATCTATCACGACACGATAAACCTGCTGGAAAAGTGCTTCTGTGGACCCTAGAGACCAAAGGGCGATCCTAGGGGACTCATATTAGAATTAAGTCTCTTCTGGAGAAGGGCGGTGGTCTCCCGGGATTGGAGCTTCTGGCTGCAATAAGTGAGCGAGCATAATGGCGCACAAACTTCGTGAATGTTTCACCATCAATTGATGGATGACTCAAGACAAAGCGCTATATATGTGAGGATAGAGACACCGCCCTGCAAAACACTTACTATCATCTTCTCTTGGCCTGCATATACATGCAACTGGGGACCGCTTTTGAATTTTATATCTCTTTCGGAACCCAACCAAAATGAATCTCACCCCATATACCAGGTAATCGAAACCAGCTTAGTCTATGAAAACTCATCTGGTCATGTAGTGTCGTTTACACACTAATATTTTGAGAAAGTGCATTTACACATAACTGAATGGGTCCCTGGCCTAACTAATGAAACAACTTTTAGGCAAAATTAGACTTTATTCATCGACATAGTCTCCTTCTAGGGTAATATACTGATTTAAACGCTTCTCAAAAAAGGGGTTGCCTTTTTGGTAGAAAGATTTGTCTTTGGCCACAGAACATGCCTCAGTTACGATATCATTTATTTCATTGAAACAAAATTATTTCCTTGGGGCATGTTTTTTAGGTCTACAAACAGCTAGTAGTTGCTGGGGCCAGATATCGAGAATAGTGTGAGTGCAGAAGCAATTCGAAGTGCAATTTAGTAGTTTTGTAATCCTCGCAATTGACTTGTGACATGGTGTATTGTACTGGTAGATTGCATTTTTTTCTTCTTCATTTGTGGCAGTTTTTTTGTGATTTCTTCCTTCAAACAGCCAAATAATGTTACATATTATTCGCTAGTGATGGTTCTTCTTTTTCTGGAGGTAATGGTCGAGAAAATATCTTGTGTATTCCAAGTTTGCGTATTTTGGCACTTTCGACGATT
This sequence comes from Sepiola atlantica, assembly GCA_963556195.1. Taxonomy (NCBI): domain Eukaryota; kingdom Metazoa; phylum Mollusca; class Cephalopoda; order Sepiida; family Sepiolidae; genus Sepiola; species Sepiola atlantica. Next base: position 112,699,694 of record OY744523.1, on the reverse strand, counting down.
TTCACCTGTTGCGTTCATTCAACTGACTTCCAATTTGACATCGCAGTTTAGTGTGGATCCATGTTTCATGCATTGTCACATAAAACTCATTTTTGTTTCATTGAAACAGTTGCAAACAACAACGCTCTAAATCGTCGACGCGTTGTTGTTTGCGTTAATCGACTGAGAGAAAACGTGGCACCCACTTTTAACACATCTTGCTTATTGACAAATGTTTACACAAAATGGTAGATTATATTACTTTCTGTGTCTATCACTCTTCTGATATCTCACACGACTTCAGTTTATGATCGACCAAAACGTGTTTGTTAACACACAATTTCCTGCGCCTGTGTTCAATTAATCGTATACAATTGATAATTTACTATAGGAAGTTGGTTTCCGCTTTAAATAACAAAAAAAACAAATAGTTGATATGCCGTAAAAAGACAAACTATACAATATTTAGGCTCCAAAACGACTATTATTTAGTTACTTCTTTGTTAAATGTCAACGTTTCTTAAATATAGACAACTGATTGTATTTACCACCCATTCAAGTAATTGGTTCGCTGATTCGTATATAAAAAAAACGATACAGTTGCGTGATTTATTAATTAAACTTCAGAGCATGATATCGGTAGAGGCAGTGGTAGAGCAGTATGTACTTGGGTCGATCGATACAATAACTTTACTATGAAGATGTAAGGGGTGAAATCTACTGGAAGGACGCTATTAAATAGGAAATATTTTCAATTCACAGAAATGACTGCTCCCTTCAGATTAAATGCGTCTCTTCCATAATGTCACATTGTACGCTTAACAACTGGAAACAGATATTATTTTGACAGTACTTTCCAGATTCCATTCTAGATTATCTTTCGAACGGAAAAACCTAAAATTACAATATATATATATATATATATATATATATATATATATATATATATATATATATATATATATATATATATATATATACCATCGATTCCCGGAATAAAGTATATCACAAATACAGATAAAACTATCCATCCTTTCATCTTAAATGGCCGTAGATTTAGGCAGGGGGTCCTATGTGTAGCCATGATTTTCCCTTATCTCCATTAGGCATGCGCACATACAGTAAAACACTTTTGTCCGATCGACATCTCAGTAAAAGTACAGTTTTATTTTGTTTCTATTTAATGAATATCAATTTCGAGTTAAAATTTATTTATTATTACACATATTACGAATGAAAAGATCAACAATGAAAACATTGCCCATGAAATACAACAATTTTTTTAAGCTACAAAAAAAACTAAAAAAGAAAAATATCCTTCTAAACATACTCATATGTTTTCAATTTCAATTCAAATACTGCGGAAGTACACTTTATGTTTATTTACATTTTACAAATAATATTAACGTTTCTTTTGTTTTGTGGATTCAACAGAACTCGAATATACATATACAATTTACACAATAATTTCTGCTTTGAGATGAATAAAAACAAACAATTTACGACCACTTCATAAAAATGCCTTCACTTAATCATCGAATTTCATCTGCTTTAAATTATTGAAAAATTAATTAATTTACAATTTCTGATAATTACATTCTGTTTAAATCCTACTATTGCAATAGAAAGTACCTTAAACTTTTTCATATCTTAGAAATGAACTTTTCTAAATCAGTTCTTTACTTGCACAGATAACGACGTATTGTTTTAACATTTAACAACATTGTAAAAATACAGTTAAATCTATTTCTTCGGTTCAAAAACTTCTTCCCTAAAACTTTACTTATCTAAACAAAGATCCTAACGTTTTACAACATTTTAGTAAAATTACGGTTTTATGTTGTTTTTTTTTTTAATATTACTGAGAAATCATTTCTAGTTAAAATGAATTTAACATTTTAATCTATTCGTAAGTGAAAATAAAAAGGTTTCAAAGGAAATCCAGGTAAAATGTTTTTAAAGACAATCCAACTTTCATCCACTCTGCACATAAATAATATAGAAAAAACGCAATAATATGCTTTTTTTATACATTGCTCATTTCTCAAATAAATCATTTGAGGTAAACAATCATAATGTGTTAAAAAAAATGTTAACGTTTGCATAATTTCAATTTAATTCGTTTTTCGATCCGTCTTTTACTATTCATTCTGCGGTTGAACTTTTGCTAAAATAATTTCGTATGTCATTGTTACACTAGCAATACTTGGAGAATGGTATCATGACAACAGAACAGATACTACACTATAACTCCACCAAAAATGAGAAGAACATCTCTGGGGGATGGCATTATGACAATAGAACATCTAGTTCATTACACTACTAAAAAGGAGGAGGAAATCAATGGGAGAATGGTATTATGATCACAGAACAGATACAACCACTACTCCCCTAAAACAAGGAAGAGGGAATGCCTGGAATGATTGTCTCCTGACAACAAAACAGATATTACACTATCCCACATGGAGAATATTCATTTTCCATAGCGCCCCTGTCATATAAAAGAACAGTTTTGATTGAATTTATTTTTAATTTAATTGCTTCACGTTTACAATGCAAAAAGCCAAGTATTATGATCCACTTGTGCCCTTCAACCAAAATCATATTTATTTTCTATAGCGCCCCTGTCATATAAAAGAAAACAGTTTAAAATGCAGTAGCCAAGTATTTTGTTTTGTTTATGATCCTAAAATCAAAACTTTTATTCAAGTTAATTTCCACGATATTTTATGTTTTGGCGAAGTAGCTCAGTTAATAGAGAGAAAGGCTGGTTTCGATCTCGATTTCCAGTGATGGGTGCAGTTTATTTTATTAATTATTTCGAAAGAATTAGTTTTCAATAATTAGTATTATAGTAAAATAGAAAATATCTACTTGCCCATGGTCACCCCATCTAAAATCAGAAATTACAAACCAATGGTAATAAAAAAAAACATCCTACATCATATTATAGGCCGGATTTTTTTTTCCGCAAATAATAATTTGTTTTCAATAATTTCTGCAGTGGTAAAATAAAAAATATCCACTTGCCCATAGCCGTCTTATCTGAAATCAGAAATTACAAACCGATGTTAATCAAAAGAAAAAATCCTACATTATATTTTAGGCCGGATTTTTTGGCCAATAATAATATTTTAATTAATTTTTTTCATTGATTTTTATTCATTTTTTTCAATGATTTGTCATTCATTTTACATTTATTTTGCATCCATGTTTCATTCATTTTTTCATTCACTTTTTCATTCAGATTTTAATTCATTTTTTTCAATCATATTACATTAATTTTTTCTCATTAAATTTATTTGATTCATTTGTTCATTCATATGAATATAAAATTGTAAGATTACAGTATTACTTTTGGTAAGGGATATATAATTAATCTCTTCGGGGTATTGTCTTTCTCAACATCATCTATCTTAATATTATTGTGAAATGGGGGAGACAATAAATTAGGAATTAACCAGGATTATTGGTTCTACTCGGCGTTGTCCACAATCAATAATCATTATCAACATTATTTCTCTTCATACTTTAATTTCAACGATACTTTTGACAGTTCTGTGAAGGCCTCCTTACTAACATGACATTATTATGTTTATTAAATGACATGATTTCATAAACTTTTGTTCTACTCGGCGTTGTCCGGGAGCAAATAAATTGTCATTATGAACATAATTTCTCTACACATAGGCGTCCATGTTTCATTCCAGCAGGAACTCATAAGGCGACATCAATTTGACCTGATAATTTCCTGCTGGAATAAACTATAGATGCCTATGTGTAGCTTATCTGATATAGATATATTTCACTAAACATAACAGGAATTCACTAAACATAACAGTTTGGTACCATTTTTATCTCCCCTTTACGAAGATTGAATCAAGATATAATGATACTAAATCTAATGTCTAGAATCTATATTAAAATTTCAATAATGGACGTTTAAACTTTGGTAATTAATTTATTTATTCTTAGAATTTAAATAGTTTCTTTTTTACTGTTAAAATAATTATCTGCTAAATATTCCTTCAATAAATGTAACGGATCCCATTTTTAATTGGACGACACCGGCAGAATACTATTTGTAAACAATCAAATTTTAAATAAATCAAATCCACATTTTTAGTATTGAGCGACAGCAGATAGTCCCTAATTTCTTTATTATCGGGCGGTCTATTTTTGTAAATGAGGGTGTAAGCTAATTACATAGGTACAAAAGAGTACAAAGATATTATACAGATAAAAACTATCGTCGGATTCTTGCTCGTTGGATTACTGCCCCTTGATTGAGGAGACCGGATTTGTCTATACTGAAGAGTCCAAAGGATAGCGAAACTCGAGCCTAGGACGTCTAGTCCATTGCTATCATGGTATGTGTGGCTCGTAGTGTTATGATTGTTTGTGGAAAAGCACTTATATAAATATTTTATGAATATTTTTGTTACATTAAATACAATATTATATATACGATATATATATATATATATATATATATATATATATATATATATATATATATATTAGTAGAGAATGGTAGTTTGCTTGAAGCATTGCTGGGTATAGTAGTAGTAAGTTTTTTGAATGGCTGTGGGCAATGCAATTCCGGGTAAGATGTAAGTTGTAAGGAACAAAAACAATAACAATAAATCGAATACGATACAAGACTTACTATTTATTTTTCCTTTTTTTTTTTCTTACATAACAGCAAGAGTGTTTTTAGCTGTTCGTGTGATGTCCGGGTGATTCAACACTACAAGACCGCTACACTTGCGCATAAAGGAACACTTGAATACCCGTATATCCTCTTTCCACAAACACATAGAGATTTGCTCAAACACTCAGCGCGATATTCTTGTCTCCATCTTAGCGTCTGTCAGAAACATTGGTGACCTTAGAATCACAGAATCAATCCTCATCTCCAGATTAAACCCCTCACTCAATCAGCGTCACGAGCTCTACTCACCATTCATTCTATAATATCTACCCCCCATCCACCAACCAACCCCCATATCTAACACTTCACAGACTCCATTTCCACCACTTCACTCATTACTCACCTCCTATAATAAACTCACCACACACCCAAACAATCAAACAGGCCCCTCCCTATATGAACTTCCATCCTAACACACTTTCAACCACAAACCAAAAACCATATTCAACATACTCTTCTAACCCACCATAATAAGTCACCCCATAACCTAGCATTATTAATTAATTAATCCAAACACATATAGAATGTATACAAATAACATGCAAATATTAAATAAACAATTCATAAAATAAATTAAACAAGTAAATAATAATAATAAAAAAAATAAAAAATAAATTGTAAAAAAAAACAAAAAACAAATATATAAAGAAAGTGAAGAATATATATAGATAAACAATTAAACAAACAATAATACATAGATATATATATATATATGTATATATGCATGTATGTGTATATATGTTGTATATATATACTAATATTGTTACACAGATCTCCACCTAAAAAAAAAAATTAATTATAAAAAAATAATAAAAATCCAGAGTTAACCCCCTTTATCTTATAGTAAATATATCAAGTTATTAAGTTAATTCGTTAATCTAATTTGACGAAACTCACAATTAGTAACACTTCTTTAATAGATGATAATCGATAAGTTTGGTAGATCTAGAATATTTAAAATATGAGACTAATTACATTACTTTATATTAAAATTCTTAAATTACGAAAGAAAGATAAACAAAATAAAAATATGAAGATAAAACAAAGTAAATATTCAAATATAAGCTTGATAAAAAAATAAAAAATAAAAATATAAAAAAAATAAAAAAATTATATATATATATATTATTAAAACTAACAGTTTATCGAACACCATACACCTAACCAACATTACACAAATATTTTAAACACCAAATCATATATTTAACATAATACTAAAATAAAACTTAATTTGATTTATATTCCCTGCGAAACTGCTCTATTTGCTGCGGTCTATATCTGGCAGCCATTTTGTTTTGTACTATTCTCTACACAGTCGGAGAAGGACAAAAAAAAATTCTTCTTCTGGTTTAATTATTTTTGACAAAGGGATGTCTTTTCCCGAAATATCAAATAGTGATTTTTAATATATATATATATATATATATATATATATATATATATATATATATATATATATATAGTCTCGGAAGTTTCTCAAGCATTAAAACTATATTTAAAAAAAACAACAAAAAAAAACTTATAGTCCCTAGTCTTCCAGTGGAAAATCACTCATGTAAGTCAATTTATTTTTTACAGTTATTATATTAGTTTGTTTCTAACACTATTTTAAGGGATAATCAGTTGTATACCATGAAAAACTGTTTCGGGAATTTAAAAACAAGACAGTATTTAATTTCATGGCTTCCCAGCAGGACAAAAACATAAACGTTCCTTATACTAAATCTACGTTTTGTTCCATATAAATGTTTTGCTAACTTATATTAGTTATTTAAGACACACAAAAAAAATGTCTTTACCTGTGCTGTTCGTCTGTCTAATAAAATTTATCCGTTACTTACAAAAATGTTGCTGCATTTTAAAGTGTTTGGACGAATCCATGACACTATTATTTAAGTGATTAATGTATTATTTTTAGTTTTATATTATAAATATAAAAAACATCAACCCATCAAAAAATAAAAAATAAAAAATAAATAAATATGTGTATATATATATATATATATATATATATATATATATATATATATATATATATATATATATGTACATACATATATATACCTTTAGTTCCTCCTTCTCTCCCTCGTCCTCCTTTGTTGTCCATCTCCCCGTTGTCGTCATATATATATATATATATATATATATATATATATATAACTTTAATTCCCATATATATATATATATATATATATATATATATATATATATATATATATATATATATATATATATATATATATATATATATATATATAACTTAAATTCCTATATAATTTTATTTCTAGCTACCATGTTGCAGAATGATTCTTGGGTGTAGCGTTTAGATAGAATTTTTTCTTTTTTGTATTATTATTATTATTATTATTAATGTTATTTGATATGCAAATTATCATATCATACGGTAGTCTTAAGGGTAATATATTATTATTATCTCATTATTATTATTATTTATTTATGTATATATTAGTGAAATTTTAAACTGAATTATTTCGACACTTGATTATTGGGGAAATAGTAGTTTAATCAGTACCATTGGAGAGCCATGAATATTATAACTGCCCTGTTTTTAAATCTCCGAAACAGTTACATGGTAAACAGCTGATGATCTCCGTGTTAATATTTCACGCTTAAGGTCTCCTGTTTTTGTTTCACTCTTATATACTTACCCCCCCTTTTTTATTTACTTTTTTTTATTATTAATTTTCCAACGAATGTTCAGTCTGCAATATCTTGGATTTAGTTAGTTTCTCTGGGAATTTAAACTGCATTTTACTTTCATTTTTTGTTTAAAATGACTCAAAGCTTCTTTAGACTATATATATATATATATATATATATATATATATATATATATATATATATATATATATATATATATATATATATTATTGTATGTGGCTTATATCGAAATATTTCGGCCTAACAGACTCTTCAGAGCCAGATTACTTAACACAAAAAATAAGCCTATTTATTTAAACTATTTAACTATCAAAATGAAAATATTTTACACTTAATTGATATACGTCATAATCACGTTGACACACCGGTTCTCGTTTCACCACTGAAGTTAAGTGATTTTAACAACAGGTATTAGACATCAATTAACAAATCGTTTATGGAGGCATAATATGGGAACAACCGTCTATTCGAAAATTAAAATATTTCAGATTTGCATTACATTTTATTGATCTTCATTAGACACTAATTAAGCAAGATTCCCTGAATTTCGGTATCTTCTTACAACTCCTTATCAAACAGAACAGTTTCGCACTACTTGTATGTCGGCTTACAAAGATTAAAATCAAGATATAATGATACTAAACCTTATGTCTGGAATCCTTCTTTCTTAAACTTTAGACATTCTCTAGAATCAAAATAATGTAATAAATTTTAATCAGAATTCGAATAAGGATTCTACACATAAGGTTTATTAGTATTATATTTTTATTTTGATCATCGTAAGGGGACATAAACTTGGTGGAAATATATTCTGTTCAAATAATTAACTTTACACTCCTGGGACGAGTAGTCTTCTAGTTGTTTTATATAAGCAATCCTAAATTGTTGTTTATTCTGTGCAACATCTAATGAAATAGATTTAGGATATTTGCAAAAGAATGCTATTTCGGTTATTTGTGGGCAATGGTCCGGAAGGACTAAACAGTTTTCCCGATAAATCAGATTCAGTCCATTTTCGGCTTTCATGGTCTGATAAAAGTTGGAACGGTTTGTGTAACGTTAATGAACCAGATTTGAGAATATCCGGACGGACTAACGCACAGGCCCCAACCGTCCTGCCTGTTTAACATCAAGGGACAACAGAGTTGTTATCACTTTAGAAAAAATAAACAGTACAAATTAATGAGTTACAAGTAGCAAGAGCCTGAGAAAAACGAATCAAAGACGAGTTGACGCGAGGGAGTGAGATGTCCGAAAACCAGAAAACAGTTTGGGCTATGTCATCCAGTGTGCCATCCCTTTACAACCTTGCCATACAAGATCTTACCGAAAGAAGTTACGTAACAAGTGAACAACATAAGGAGTTGTCTGCCTTTTTGTTGAAAAAAGATGAGATAGATCTCGGAAAAGTTGCGGAAAAAGTAGACGGTGCTAGACCGTTTTTAACTGATGAATCGTTACGCAATATCATCACAGAAATGAATGCCAACAAAGACGTCAATGTGCAGGATTTTTTTCGAAATCGGAGGAGACATTGTATAAGAAATGGACGAACAATCGGTGGTCTCCTACTCTCACAAGTGGAGTTTGAATTAAAAAGACTCTAGCATCCAGCAATAACGTGAAAGTGTCGTAGCATTGACCCAACGCTCCTGTTTCAGAGGTTTCTCGTAGTCTCTCAGACGGGAAATCCTCGGCTAGATGATGTCATGTCCTATGAACTGGGTCTATACCCGATGTTTTTGTTTGGGGTAAAAGGACTCTTGCGTCAGGCGGACTAACAGCAACTTGCCGAAACAATCAGAAACTATCTTAAAACCAAAATCAGACAGTGGTGTGCAGAAAACTGTTCCAGTCACAGCACGACGTACTAGATGGAGGAACTCTTTTTCACCGTCTAAAATGGTAGGAGGGGAGCACCTACATTTCGATTGCAGCCGAATATGCCTCATTCACTGTCGAAAACCATCGAAGAGCGACTGTGGTGTTTGATGGTTATGAGATTGCACCAAGTATAAAGGACTGTGCGCATCAGAGGCGAAGTCAAAAGTTGGATGTAAACAAGGTGAACATTACGGAGGCGACAATATTTTCTGGGGGAAAAGACGCCTTCTTGTCGAATGGGGCAAACAAGCAGGCACTGATCCAGCTGATCATGGAACGAATGAAGCAGAAAGAATGTGATGTTATTCAAGCAGAAGGAGATGCTGACGTTGAGATTGCAAAGGCAGCTGCTTTCAAACGGACAAGCCTTATTGGAGAAGACACAAATCTTCTTGTTCTCTTGCTGTTTCATACAGATGTTTACAAATGTACTGCGCTCTATTTCCGCTATGACAATGTGATATCCTACGTCTATATATCAACATCACTGGCAACATTTTCATGTGAAAGATTTACCCTGAAAACATGGGAAAAAATGCAAGATTTATTGGTTTATCATGAAAACTGATCGAGTTAGTATTTTACAACGTATTGGAAAATAGTGTGTAAGTCGAAAATGTTCAACTTCAAAATTTTAAAGTTTCTCTTACTCGAATCTTGTCCAACTCTTAGTATGATGTAGAATATACCAAACTTGACATCAAAACATAAACAATGTTGCAATTTTTTTGCGATTGGGGTACTTTGGCGTTATATTGACTTTCTTATTTGATGTAAGTAGTTCTAATTGCGTTTGGTGCGACTGTTATTTGTGAGTCTGTTTCTCTGTTTATGTGTCCTTTCCGTAGCCATTGCCAAGTGATTTCTGTGGTCGGTCTTCTAGCTGTTTCTCTGTCAATTTTTATTTTCTCGCCGATTGTTTCCAGTTTCGCTTCCATCTACATTTACCTTACCTGTGAATTTGGCTGCAATAATCAGCATCTATGTATGTTGTCTGGTGTATTTTACTAGCTCTTTAGTTATATCGTTTACATAGAATCGGTTAGTATCATCTTTCGGGTACAGTGCGTTAATAATTTCCTGATTCTTTGCGTTTCCGTGTTTTCATGTTTTCTTGTTTTCATGTTCTAGAATTTTCAGAAAAAAGCGCGAATGTTAAAATATAGCAACTTTATCTTTTGTTTTATAATTCTAGTATATAAGCAAAAAAGAACTTTTTGCAATTCCAATATATATTTTTCTTTTTAATATATACATATTTTGAACAACACACTCGGCTCGACGCCCCAAATCTCTCTTCACTTAAATTGAAATGAGTCACAAGTACGTCTGGTATGTATAATTGTATTGGTTAGAGGTGTCTTACGATAATATCACTTATGTTGTTGGGCTTGCTTTCTATTTTGTTTATACATGATTTTCCTATTTTGCAGCACGACTATTGACAAATGTATGTGTATGTGTAGACGTGTTTGTGTGTGAATATGTTAATGTGCGTTAGTGTCTTTGTGTGTTATCTCTTTGTTTCCAATGTTGTTCTCACGCACCAAATAATGACTCCTCTTCTACAAAATTGCTTTATTGATATCAATGTTGATATTTTTCTTCCTCCCCGAAGACAAAGAATCGTGGAAGAAAAACTCGTATAATTTTGTCGATAAGGACATTATTTAGTTTCGAGTCCGCCATTTTAAATAATGACACATAATTTTGTTTTGTTTTCTTTTCGAAATACACAGCGACTCTAATTATCCATTGTTTATTGTCTGAATCTCTATACACTGTGCCCTGTAATTTGTCAATCTAACCCCTTTTAACGTGCATGAGAGTGATGATAGCGGTGGTGGATACCGACGTGTCTTGTTCGAATCCTTCCGGATTAATAACATCACTTTCACTGTGGATCTTGGCACCTCAAATCGATCACTCATGTGAGTACCTTATTTCATCGGGAAAATTGCAACCAATAAATCATCTCAAAATGTATAGCTGTAATTAAGTTAATCACTTAAACTTTGGAACCTTTGTTTTGGAGAATACACCATAAAGGTGCAGTGGATTGCATCGACAGTTATCAAAACCTTATGTTACGCGCATCATACTGCATCGACAAGGCTACCAAGCAAGGGCGGGTCTGACACCTTTTTACAATCCGTCAATCAGCGTGGTACATGGATATGTTCCAAGGCGGCGAATTTAAAGAAATTTTCTCTATGAATATATACGAGAAAAGAATAGACTCATTGTGAAAAAGATTTCTGATATTCTGTCTTTTTCTTTAACAATTTTAATTACGTTCAAGTAAAACCAGATAAAACATCATTTTCAAGCTCGAATGCTCATGGAACTAATGCTCACCCGGTGGCCAGTATCACAACAGTGACAGGACTCTAGTCTGCCATCATTTCTACACTACTTAGGATCGTATATATATATATATATATATATATATATATATATATATATATATATATATATATATATATATATATATATATATATATATAGCTGTGCTAGTAGTTATGAAATAGACCGTTTTGAGGTCTTGCATAGAGCAGATTCCAAGAACCATTTGAAAATATTGGAATCTGTCTCTATCGCTATTAGAAAACCTTCCTTGTGCCGGAAGAAGGAATTTGTCAGATCGCTAAATCTCTTTGGGGAACTTTGAACTCCCTCCCTTTTTTCCCCTAACGTAGTGCCTTTTAATCGTTTTTTTAACGAAATCATTAAATTGACTTTTTATCGCTCTATCGTAAATTTTGGCACATTCAATTCCCCGTTTGCTTTTTATTTCGACGATATTATTAATTAAAAACTATTGATTTTCTCCTGGTGAGATGACAGTCGAAAGGGCCTTAGAGAGATTTCCGCGTATCCTTTTTAAATGTGTTTATAAGTTTTGTACCTCAAAACATTTATTTTATATATATATATATATATATATATATATATATATATATATATATATATATATATATATATATATATATATATATCGGTAGAGTGTTCTTTTGTTTGTTTTGTTTCGTTTTTACAGTACTCTTGTAGCTGACGCATTATGTTTTCCTGACTTCACGTCGTCAACGTTCGGGCAAGTCTCGGAAGTGCCTGAGAGTTGACGAAGCTATTAACCAAGAAACATTTGCTTATAAACAGTTTGTTTTCGTTAAAATAAGAAAACCAAATAAAAGAATTGCTCAAAAACAGTTGTTGTGGTGTTTATATTAAGGAGAAAAAAATGTACAAAAAAACATTGAAAAACAGCTAAAAAACAATAACATTTGCTTAACAAATCAAACAAAATTATCATTTGAAACTTTCCGATGCACAAACAAAATAACTATTTGTTTAAAAGAACATTTGATTAAGAATGGTTCCTTTGACAAAAAATTTAAAAAAATAAACATCTAATAATTAGATGCTTATTTTTTTAATTAGTTGTTTAACTATAATTTGTTCGTTCTTCATTTTTATATATGCATTTTAGTTTGATTTTCTTCGTCGTAATTTATCGGTTGCCAGTCTTTAATTTAGCTTTGGCAGTTTTCGCCTCGTCAACTCTCGGGAGCTTCCGTAACCTTCTCGAACGTTGACGACACGAAGTAACGAAAACATGGTGCGTCATCTATAAAGAGTACCGTTTTTAGTTATATGCCATTACTTATCGAGGCTAAAGGCACCCGGAATAATGGTTTATGAAAGACATAGGTAGATAGTTAAATGATGATGAATATCATGAGAGAATTGAAAAAAATAAATAGAATTAAATTGTAGGGTTTATGAGGACGATTTAATGCAAGTGTTTATTGACATTAGATTTTAAAACGACCATGTTCTAGTTTGCAGGGAAATAATCTTTTGGCCCGGTGTTATACGGTTATGAAGTTTTTGAAAAGAAAATTTGTTCATCAATTTATTTTTTTGCTAGACTAACGGGGATAGAAAAATAGGTTATTTTTCGTAGTAGTCAAAAGACGAGTTCTTGTGAAAGTTTTACAAGCATAAACCAGAGATTGAAGGTCAGTCGAGCACTTTCCATGGAAATAACGACAGATTTGAGAAATACTCGCAACGTCTCTGTTGCTTGTGGTTTTACTTTAAGGTAAGTTTGTGATACGGGCATTACCATTATCAATGACGTCTCTTATGAGTTTTTTGTAAATCATAAGTCTGGTCTTGTTATAAATTGTTTGTCATGTGTTGCTTATCTGATACATTCGCATTTGTGCGTGGTTTTCGTTTTCTGTGTTTTCATTTGTGACTCACTTAAAATACTGGAGATAAATAAAATAAACCGTCTAATAATTCCTTTCTGTGGTTGTTGCCCGTTCAGTGCAGAACATCTTTCCTAACTCCTCGCCGCTAATAGGTCTCTGAGAAAGTCATTCTTTAAATGTTTCTGACCCTCAGTGAAAGTATATTTGTATGAATCAGCATGGTATTACTTTTTTTGACATTGGGTTCCCCGATTATTTCTGGAACCAGCTACTTACAGGAGAGAAGACGAAAAGGTTACCAATATCCATGAGTTAAAATGCTGTTATAGAATCGACTGGAGTCGAACGTGCCATACTCCGATCGTCAATCCGTCTTATATTTAGTTATCTTTAATAATTCATTGTAACTATATTATACCCGATAGGCCGCTGGCAGGCAGCTATGTTTTTCATAATTTCTAAACGGATCAACATTTTTCTTATTAAATTCATATACTTTTCCTAAAATGTGCGTTTAATTGCTTTTCAAAAAGTATATTCATGGAGTTATAAAAAGGATGCGTGGAACAGAGATCAGACATCAGAACAATTGTGGGTAAAAGTGATGATGTCGTCATGTGAATTCTGACTCACTTGATATTTTTTAAGTATTACCTTTTAAATGCAGTTCCTAGATCTCTGCACATTTTCATGACCATAGACTTAGGTGTTTGGGAAGAATTCTTAACAATATAAAAGTGAATAGACCAGACGGACAACAATGGCACTTATATTTCTAATCGGTCACCCTCCTAAATATTAATCCGACTGAAAGTTGCTTAACTTCAGTAATCTGACGGGCACCGATGTTTTGTCCTGATTTGTCCGTAATACTTTGTACGTGAGATGTGTGAGTTACAATGAAAAGATATTTCTCTTTCGAAATTAGATTACGTAAAGAAAATTGTCGCTTAGTGATCACAGTGAGAAATTTTGTGAACGTGTTCAAGTTAATAGCGTAGCAAAACATGTACTGTCGTAAGACATAAAGAACGTGACAAAAGAGCTAGTCAAGCCTCTTGGGTTTTGAATGATGAGAAAAACGGAAGTGTTTTTGGAGAACTTCTCTCTGCAAGGAATAAACAGTGAGGAAGAAGAGTATGTAATATTGATATATACTGAAGTGAATCTAATATTGCAGTATACTATATAGAAAAATATACTAAAATAAAAATGCAAAAGATTTATGACTCATACGTGTATTTGGTTGAATTATCTTTTCCATACACTTAACTATTTCTATTGATTTATTGAACCAATGTTTCTGTTTATTTTCAACGATCAATATTTCCTTGGTTCCACCTCGATATCCTTCAACATTCAATTTTCACAAGTTCAAATATTTTACTTTGGCTGATGACATTTGACGTTTCTTCAAGACGCATAAACCGTTAAGTCTTCTGGCGTCACCACAGCTTTATGCTATATAAATATAAGCTCCCGCCATTTTGTGAGCCTCTAATCATATCAAAATTTGATCATTTACCAAACGTTATGCACAAAAATAGTGCTTCATTTATTTTGAGTACTGTATTCCTTGAATAAATACTAAACATTGCAATAGTGTTTACAAGAGAAAGGAGAGAGGTTTCTTTCTTCTCAAAACATTTAAAAGCGCGAATATAAAACAAAATGGTGACTACTCAGCCGCTGTTATGTCAGTATGCTTCAAATAACATTTGTTTACGAAGAAAACGTACATTCGCGCAAATAAAAATAAATTAAAAAAGATTAAACAAATTGAATGAATGTGATATGTGCGAGTCTGAAGTTCGAAACATTCTTTTAATGATAATCATCTGTTTTTGTTTGTTTTTCCACTGATTTGTTTTTCGTTTTAGTCGTCTGTTTATTTTTGTGTCAGCTCTTTCCTGCTTGTACCTTCCTTTAGTAATTCGATGATTGTATGCTCACAATAAACAAATTGAAGACCATATACAAGTGTTGTTACAGGTTATTAGGGTGGTAAGATATCGGCTATTTTAGTCGACATGAACGAAATGATACTTAACTGTAGTTTATCTTTATTGCAAGACTACGGTATTAGGAACAAACGGACTATAAGAACTATAGAAAATGTACTAGCTAGTTTCGACATGATACGAAAACTTTTACCAAGAAACAGAAAGGATTTTGAAGAAAAAATTTACACTAAAATATTTTATGATATTAAATCTACTATATAAAATCTACTATATATCTATTATACTAAATCTGATTTAATCAAAGTTTGTTTCCCAACTTCCTTTCCTACTTATTTTAAGTACACAAAATACATGCTATAATATTCCTCAGTGTTAGGAGTTTGTGTTTTTTGTTTGGCTATATGTGTCTTTTTCGCCCACTTTCACTATATATAGTCCGCGATTCTCTAGTATTTCGTAATGTCTCTGTGAGCATTTAGAAAAAGAGTAACTCTGTTTTAGCGTTATCATCTAATGTTCATAGTGCAAACACGTATGTAAATTAGATGACACAGTAATAAGTCTATTTACTTATACATGTTACATAAACACAACATAGAAGTGGAAAGATTTATTATTTTAGGTAAGCAACATGAATGTCTGAAAATATACCTGACAGTATATGACATATTGAATGAAATCAAATTAGAATAAATAGTGGTAGTGGTTGTGATACAATTGGTAGCGTGTACGTCTAATATATATATATATATATATACATACATATATATATACACACATATATATGCATATACATATATATATATATATATATATATATATATATATATATATATATGTATATGTATATATATATTACCAATAATACATGTGACTTATCTTTATTACTTTTTTATTGTTATAAAAATATAGATATCTCAAATCGAACAACCTTACCAGCACAAAACACTGCAAAAAAAAACGCAATTAGAAAAACTTAAACATTAATACAACAAATAAATCACACGGAATTCATGCGCATGATTTATTTTTTTAGATATAATATAAACACATACACATATGTATATATATATATATATATATATATATATATATATATATATATATAGACGCACATTCATATACACCTATACAAAGAATCTACATATATATATATATATATATATATATATATATATATATATATATATATATATATATCAAGCTTTTAAACAGAATAAACGGAGTCATATCACATGAAGAAAAAAAGAAATAAAAAGAGGAAAACTATTCTTATATATTATATAGTCAGGGGACATTCTACTAAAAATCTTAAAAGAATAAATATCGCCATGATTTGCAAAGACGAGGAAAACCGGATTCCGCAAAGATATGAAGAATAGACAATATATGGACGTGATGAAGGCAAAGTATTTTTTAGAGGCTTCTAAATAGATCCAATTTGTGAGACAACTCTTTTTGGCCTACAGATCGATGATTTTCTCATGGTAACACTCATGGTCTCCAAAACCTTAAGATAGTGTTTTGAACCGGCCTTGTGTGCAATGTGAAAACAACTATCGGAATATGCTCACTGCACGTTTTATTATCATGCAAGTGCTGTCCAATTGATGGCTCGTGGACTTGTGAGCGCCCGGATGTGCTCTGTAAACGCCCGAAAGTTCTTTGTAGAGACCCGGATACGTCTGTCGTCATATTACTCTTTACAGCACGTGATCTTCGAAAATATGCAGGGATATGCTGGGCCAGTCTGACTTCTAAGCGTTGAAGAGTACAGCCAACATAGCCAGGTTCACAATGACATTTGAATTTGTATATTATTAAACTTGTCTGTAGTGTAGGAAGTACATTTTTCTGAAATGCTGGGAAGGCAGTTGTAGTGCCAAACACCACTCGGGGATGTACTGCATGAAAACAACGAGATACAACCGATCAATAAAAAGAAAGTTTCAAATAGACGGAACATTTGGGTGAACCAAGGGAAATGTTGGCATTAAATTTCTTCGCCGACGTTTCTCTTGAAAAGGTGTCGGTCAAAAGGTACTTTGGGATTCAGTTTGCTATATATATATATATATATATATGTATATATATATATATATATATATATATATATATATATATATATATATATATTGTTACTTCCCTGCACTGATGAGAGCAATAAGCTATATATATATATATATATATATATATATATATATATATATATATATATATATATATATATATATATAAATGCATATATAGATATATAAAAACTTATATTAATTAGCCCTATAATGCACCCCATTCTCAAGGAGGACAAATAAATGAAATTCTCAAACGGAAGACTACAGACTTGAAAAGTATATTAATAAAAAAGTTTATTCTGTTGAAATTTCGAAATGTTAATGGCTGCAACCTGAAGCTGAGGAAAACCGGAAGTTAGAACAGCGGAACTGATGTCACAATAATAAACGACCGGAAGTTCCAAATAAATCAGGATTCAAAAGAGAAAGGGATAACAGACCTACATAATGACGGACAAAGTAGACTTTCAGAGGATCATTAAGAGCAAGGGACTGAGTAGTTTCCATGACATCAATGATTCCCTATTGGTAACGGTTAAGAAATTTAGCAGATTTATGACTATTTCCTTTGCATACATTCCCTTCATCACTTTATCACTCCATCACTTCATCTTTCTCCTCTCTCCCTCACTCTCTGTGTCTCTCTCTTTCTTTCTCTCTCTCTCTCTCTCCCTCTCTATATATATATATATATATATATATATATACTAGTACGGTTACCCAGCGTTTCCCGGGTTATAGTGTGTGATAGCATCATATTCAACATCATATTAAGGAGAGTTTATTTTAACAGCGACCTTGATGTTGTCAGCTATTCGATATATGTGAATACCCTTAAACTAACGATTATAAATGGATTTATTTCAGTGTGAAACATGTTAGAAAAGTGTCATTAGCTCTTCTTTATGGACGACTAGAGACGTAGAATTACTTCCAGCATGTTCACATGCAAAGTGTACATGTGAATACACTTATATTGAAGGTGAACTCACTAGTATGTCTTCGTTTTTTATGGTAATACATGCACACAAACAGAGATGTGTTTTCCTTTATTATATATGTATATATAGAGAGAGCGATATAGAGAGTAACAAAGAGAGAGAGAAAGGGGGCAAATAGAAAGACAGGCGGAGAAGCATTACGTACTAAATATACCAGAGTCCTTCACTTACATTTTATTTTGTTAAAAAAAAAGGAAATATATTCATTGATTTTATATAATTTTATGTATCGTTTAATCAGCGGGTTAAATCGAAACAGCACACTCGATGTTGTCGGTCTGATACTTTCACAACTTAACAATTCAGACATTTATTAAGTCGACTTTTAAAAGAACAATCGGATATATGTATTTGACGTTTTAAGGAGTTTCTGTCCCTATGGATAACTTAGAGGTGAGGGTACGTCGTTATTGTGCACATAGGGAGTAACGTCGAAATTCGGGACCACTTACATCGTCTGACCCGACGAACATTATACACATGATCTAAATTTTATCAAAATAGGATATATTTGAAGTTTTACAGGAGGTTCGATCCCCATAGCTCTCTTAGGTTTGGAGGGCACTTAGAGATTCAAAGCCGATTCCATTGTTTCCTCCCGACAATTTTATACATATGTTTTAATTTCATAAAAGTAAAATATATGTGAAGTTTTTAGGAAGTTATGCTCTCATAGCATATTTGGAGTGTATTTAGTGATTCTGCAACACTTCCATTGTCTTCAACGGTACATTTTACATTAGAATACACTTTTAGATTTGATCTAGATTCTCTAACTTTTCTTTCTTTAGGGAACACACAAAAATATCACACGCATACGCAAAGATAGTGAGTGTTACGTATATATATATGTATATATATATATATATATATATATATATTTTACTCTCTGAATATATATATATATATATATATATATATATATATATATATATATATATATATATATATATACAAATATGAACAATATTAAAGTGTTTTATACCTACAGACAACATCGTGCCGGGTTTCTACCCTCATCCGTGCAGGAGTAGCGGTTGCAAGTGGTCGCATGTGCTCTGTCGCAGTTCTTAGACCTAGCCTAGAATCACGAGCCTAACGCCCAATCCCACACGGCCGCGAGAAATCACCACAGACAGTAATTAAAATTTATGTACACTTACTCGAGAGGCGGGGGTAAGCGCCACGTTGCCGATAGTATTCAATGCTGGAGCAGGACTTTACTTAATCGTAGAATGACAACAATCTTCTAATTTAAAACAGGGATCAACTATTAAGACTATCTAATCTTAAATGGGCATTAACTATGAATATTTTTTTAATATTAAAGTGTTTTATACCAAGAGACGACGTCGTTTTGGGTTTTCTACCCTCATCAGTGAAAATGATGTAAATGTTCATATATATATATATATGCAGTACCGTCCAAAATTAAGGAACAAAAATTAAATCTTCTGAATCTAAAAAAAATTATATATTAATTTTTGTGAAAATTTCACTGAATATACATATTATGTAGTTAGACTTTTACCGAGATTTTCAGATAAATTAAACTAATATTTTTTAAGTTATCCACCATTTTACAGATTTCAAGTGTCCCAAATTAAGGAACAAAATATCATTTTAAACTAAATCACATTAAAAAGGCAAAATAGATTTAATATTTGGTACTTCCACCTTTGTTTTCAATAACTGCTGCGCATCTACGACTGCAGGATTTCACTAAATCTTGACATTGGGCCACAGTTATCTTGGCCCATTCATCTTTCAGTTTTAGCCGCAAGTCTGCGATATTTACCGGATTCTTTGCTATAACATTCTGTCCTAGAGTCTTCCATAAATTTTCTATATGGTTCATGTCAGGACTCTGAGTATGCCAGTCTATTACCTCTACTTCTTGATCAGCCAGATAATTCATGACCAGCTTTGCCTTATGGCAGTGATCATTATCCTGCATAAAAATAGGCTTTCCGATACCAGAATTGTGCAATACTGGCAAAACATACTGTTCTAAAACATTCTTGTATACAGTGGCATTTACTCTAGTATTTAAGCGTACAAGTGGTGATGTACCCTACCATGATATCATGCCGAAAACCATCACGCTACCTCCACCAAATTTAACAGTTTTTTTGATGCAGCCATGATCCAAACTTTCGCCTTTTTTTCTTCTTACAAATTGCTTTCTACCACTGCCTAATACATTAAATTTCGATTCGTCAATGAAATAAACTTTTTTCCAATTTTCTCATGACCATATAACATGCTTTTTGCGAACGTCAATCTAGCCGCTTTGTTTATTTTACTTATTAGCGGCTTTTATCGAGGAGATTTTGCAAAAAGACCTATTATGTGCAACCTTCTGGACAGAGTTTGTCGTGAAACATTCGTGACACCTTCCATTTGTTTGAAAATTTTGCCAGCTGTAAGGAAACGGTATTTTAAGAGCTAGGTGTTGTATTACTATGTCCTCTTGTGAGTTTGTCTTTCATGGTCTACCAGATTTCTTTGTGTTACTTAACCTTCCAGTTTCTTTATAGAGTTTGAGAACACGGCTTAAAACACTTTTTGAACGTTTCACACGTTTTCCGATTTCTTCTATTGTCAATTTTTCCTTTCTTAATTTGAAGATTTTTACTTTGTCGCTTAAATCAGTTTTATTTCTTTTTGACATGATTGATATTGCGTGACTTGCAGCAGTGATGATAATTAAAGTTTAGAATATTTATTTTCATCCTTTTATACAAAACAAACCTTATTGTTTTAAACTTTAAACACTTATTTTTCCTTAATGTTCCTTTATTTTAGACACTTGAAATATGTAAAATGGTAGATAACTTTAATAATATTATTTTAATTCATCGTAAAATCTCGGTAAAAGTCCAACTACATTGTTTACATGTGTAGTGAAATTTTCACAAATATAAAAATATAATTTATTTGATATTAGGAAGATTGTATTTTTGTTCCATTAACTTTGGACGGTACTGTATATATATATATATATATATATATATATATATATATATATATATATATATATATATATATATATGAAAATTTACATCATTTTCAAATAATTCTCCGAATAAAGGTGTGGATATTTAATTTAATGAAGTTTCGTGCAAACATGGTAAAATAGGTCGAAACTTTTCGTTAAAATTCTGATACCTGCGATTTTTGCGAAATTCCAAGAATATGTAATATACGTGAATTAAAAGTATTCCCCAAATTCCAGTTTCTTTTGTGTATTTTAACGTGTTTAGTAAGCATATTAAGAAATAAAATATTAAAGATTTTTAAGAGATTTGTTCCGTAGTCATTAGACATTAATTAAGGAAGGTTCTCTGAATTCTAATTTCTTTTTAAAACTCCGTAATCTTAAAGCTTAAATTTTAGATATTTTAAAAATCAAAATCATGTAATGGATTTTGATCAAAATTGGAATAAGGAATATAGAGCTAATGTTTAGTAGCATGATAACTTTTAGTCTTCGTAAGAGCTCATAAAAGTGGTGCAAAACTGTTCTGTTATTTTTAACGTCCTGGACGTGTATTTTTCTAGTTTCGTAAAAATAGCATAACATTGTTTGAACTAGAAAAGTTTCGTGCGTAAAGCAAAACGTCGAGTCTTGCAAGAGTGCAATTCGAAATCCGATCTCCAGAATCACATTCTGATGAACCTAATTAACCTATTTAACAACAATTTCAGAGTGCATAATGAATAATAATAAAAACATCAACATTGCTAGAATAATTGCATTCATTTCGACGTCAGCACATTGATTTCAAAACGAAGCATTTGAAAGAGATTGAAATGAGCGAATATTAAAATTGACTGACTTCTTTTTTCATGTTTTACTTTAAGTCAATAGTAACACGCAGATATTTTCCACACATGTGTGCGAATATGACGCACACACCGAACAAAGATGGTTTTCTCTTTGTTATTTTTTTTTCTTTCTTTCTCTCTCTCTCTCTCTCTCTTTCTCTCTCTCTCTCTCCTTTTTTCTATCGCACTCTATTACTTTAATTATATACATATATACATAGAGTGAATGTGGCTATATGTATGTGTATAATGAATGATGTTCGCCTGAAGAGATGAAATGCACCTAACAAGTCAGGAATACGTGAATTTTTTAAATCGATAACTTCGTCTGACCCAATCGGGCGTTTAACAATAAAATCGACCTTCCTACATTTGCCTGAATGCTAAGTAAACTTTTCAATATTGTCAGCTGACTGCAATGAAATACCGATGCGGATATGAACTCTCATTTACTGATCGGCGTTGTTTCAAGCAAAGTAGTTGAGACACAACCATTGACTTTGGGGTATGTTTTATTCACAATTATTTATTCTAATCTTTTTTCTGAACCCACAGGTATTGTGCAGGAAGAAAAAATCTCAGTATTTCTCACCCAAATATCAGCCATAGATATTGTCAAAATCACCAACGTTGAACTTTCCAACGTTCTCTTTCATTTTTCCTGATATATTCCGAGACTCTTCACTTTTTAACGCCAGCAGGACCTGCAAGACAGCAACAAACTCACCGTCACTGACAAATGAAAATTATATATATAGCTATAGGAAGGTATCGTAGATCTGTTTGCTAATTAGAGCCGAACCGCGTATTAATGTGTTCGGAAGGTGTGACAAATAAATATAAACAATATTAATTCGGGTATTTTTCTTTATTCATGCAAAAGCAATAACTGAAAATAGACACAATAGCAATTTATGATAAATTTACGATTAACTACATTTTATCGAATAATAATAATAATAATGATAATAATAATAATAATGATGATGATGATGATAAAATTAAAACATAATTTTTAAAAAACACATTAAAAACAAAAATGGTACCAGCCTAGGCTGACATCACACAAAATATTGGCATAGGGCCAAGGAGGGTGAGAAGACCGAAGAGGGGCAACACGAACCAGACCCCCACTGAAAGTGCAGTGACTGCTGGGACCTTGAGGAGGCTTATTGCCACCCAAATCCCAGAGAAGACCAATCGTCTTTACCAACGAGAAATCAATGGTAAACGGCTGTTGTAATACTGCAAGTTTATTTGCGGTGGCTTTCGAAAAGAGGTGGAGAATACTAGAAATCTGGGGAGACTTGTTGTCACTCAGACTCCAGGGAATACAACCGGTTGTCGGTGAGTAATCACTGATGACCTATGTGAGAACTCTTAGTGAGTAAATAATAATAATAATAATAATAATAATAATAATAATAATAATAATAATAATAATAATAATAATAAAAATAATAATAATAATAAAAATTTAAAAATTTTAATAAAATAAATTTTAAAAAAATTAAAAACAAAAAAATAATAATAATGTTCTCTTTTTCTGTTCGACGGGTCGAATAAAAATACGAATTGTAGTAGCACCATAAAAAAGAATGTCAATATTTTTTTTTTTAAACCTGTCTGACCTTCTTCAGAAGAACCGCCGGAAAATGATATAACGATTAAAAACTAAAATAGAATGAGTAAAAGAAATGATACATAGTTCTAAAATATTTCTATTATTTGCCTATGTACAACTTTAGCGTATCTAAAATCTTGATGACCCCATTTGACATTGAAGTAAATTATCAGTATCAGATCTTAATTCGAAAATCCGTGCGTCATATTGTCAAATATCACCACCATAAAACCAATTTCTAGATTATACTTAGAGTTGACGAAAAATGTCAAAAGTCTAATACACAGGTTCCAGGAATCACCAACGTAATTATTTACTCCACATCTACAATCATATTTCGTCACAATCCGAGTTAAGAAAAGAAAAGGAATTGTCCCTTGTCATAAACCGATATCAAGGGTAAGTTTCTCTCATTGAATAGTAAATAATGAACGTTGTTCAACATCTAGGAAAAATCGTCTTATTCTCAATCATGATTTGTATTTTCAACAGACAGTACACAGCAGTGGTTATGGTAGAGAGCTAGAGTAGTTGACAAGATGGGTAGATAGAAAGTGATAGATATCAAAGTAGTGAGGAAGGGTGGATTTGAAACCCCTGCCCATGGTTATCCCAGCCAGTTTAGTGTCATTCCCGGGATGGGGCTTTGATAAATATTACAATTCCTCAAGCTTAATGGTAACTAAGGATTTACTCAAAACTACACAAAGCTCTAAAATGTAGGCCTCACCACCGGATGCATTCCAAAATCATACCCAGTATATGTGTGTGCGTATCTTTGTATCTTTGTATGGTAACAGAGGTATGACCACGTAAATCTCTGTGCATTCATGTACGTAGGTAATGTTTATACCTGTTTGTGCGTATAACAGGCGAAGTATGTGTGTAATTTTATGCGATGGGAAATGCAAACTCGTATGTGTGTTTCTGTTTACTTGCACCCCCACGAGGGAAGATTTAGACACAATGTCGGTGTTTAATGTGGCCAAAATCAAGTTCCCAAAAAAGGGTACTCTTAATTGAAACAGAAATTTAAATTGCCTCAATCTAGAAGGATTTCTCTTTCACTTACCGATGGCAGGAAGATGAAGTGTAATATCAGAACAGATGCTACACTTTGCTCCTAGCCAAAAAGACAAGGTAGCAGTATGTGTGTTGATGTATGTAAGCTTTTCTATTCTCTACAAGTCTATAAAGAATATCCGTATATAAAATGCGAATTTATAAAATAAATATCAGTCCATGAATATAAAAAATATCACTCTATAAAAAATATGAGTCAGTAAAAAATATAGCATTGTTACACTAGGAGCAATGGTAAGTAAGGGGAAACTCCATATTCCCCAAAACACCAAAATTGGGGCCTCAATACCAATGCATTTTAAGATCATACTCAGAACATCCTTCTTATGTGCGTGCGTTCGTACGTACATATGATTAAATAGCTATTGCCATGTAAGTGTACGTATGAATGTCTATGCCTAGATGATGTTTATGTTTGTTTGTATGTATTGCAGACCTTGTATTGTTATGACAGTATGCGTGTGATTAGGAACGTAAACTCGCGGATGTATGTGACATTTTCCTTTCTGGATCAGTCTATAAAGAATATCCGTATATAAAATGCAAATCTATAAAAGTAATATCAGTCCATAAAATATAAAATATTACCTATAAAAGTATTAGTCGGTAAAAAAAAGGCAGAAGCATTGTTTTGACGCAAATATGCCCGGCCTTGGAAGTCTCTTTTACAGCGGATTGACACAAAGGCGACTTTCCATTTGTTTACCAGATCTAAAAGTGTCACTGTGTTCACCGTGTTCTCCGACCACGCCGTTAGCGCCCATACTTGTTCCATCAACTATCTGAATGACAGTCACAGACAACAGTCAGTCACTCGTTGAAAATTAGCGAGAATAACAGAAAGAAATCTGAGACTTGTTGTTGCCTGAATCCAATACATACGCCATTCCTGCTTAGGTGTCAATTCTTCACGTGATATTTTTTACAAGATACACAAAGAAGCTGCTGTATTAACAATCGAAGCATTTTATTATTATTATTTGTTTCCCATGCCTCTTTCAGTTATCTCCCTTTTTACCTATCTTTGCAATTCTAAAGACAAAACACTGCATAGAACATTTATACTATTAATAGAATATCAATATACAGACCAGTCTATATATATATATATATATATATATATATATATATATATATATATATATATATATATATATATATATATATATATATATATATATATGGGTGTGTCTGTGTGCGTGTTGATAAATAAGTGATGAGAATAAAAAAATTAAACAAACAATATTTATTGAATCATCAAGTAGTTTGAACAAGGAATATATAAATATAAATAAACTTGTTTCCTTCTTTAACCCATGGATTTTCAAAAATGTAATATTTTATATAAAGAGAAAGTTATAGGGATAAATCAGTAAAAATATTGCTGTTAGCGCAGATTTGAAAATACAAGAAAATATAAAAAATGCAAAAACAACAATAAACAAGATTCTTTAGCAATGTTAATCAACTTCCACAAAGTTATTTGAGCAAAGAGAATTAAGCTCGATGGAAAAATATAACATGTCCAAAAAAGTTACATTCAGATATCATGAATATTCAGCAAACATAGCAGAAAATCGTGCAGCAGTTTGAATATTATGAATGTTCAGCAATGTTCAACAAATATATAACACAATCTCCCAGAAATTCGAAAAATGAAAAAGTTCCGTTCAGATAATACAGGTATTCATATTCAGTGTTAGTGTTTAATTAGCAAATAAATGCGTGACTAACCAGAAGGAATTCCAGTATATAAATATCCAAGAAAAACGAATCAGTAATTCCATATATATATATATATATATATATATATATATATATATATATATATATATATATATATATATATATATCATTCGATTTTATAATATATCCAATGACTTGGATGATAGATTCCCATATTTCTACTGTGAAATATGGGAATCTGTCTTTCAAAATATTGGATATGATATAAAATTGAATGATATATATTGTATATGACATATCACTGGCCTTACACTATTGAGCTATAACTATTTCATTATGTTATAAAATTTATATTTAAACATAAAAAATTCAAATAGAAATACATATATATATACATATATATACATATATATATATATATATATATATATATATATATATATATATATATATACTAGTTGTACTTTCCCGTAGTTGCCTCTTACTTGCAATATATTTGCGTTTCTTTTTTAAACTATACAGTTTCTTTTCTACAAAATATTATTTTTTTTATGTTCTATCAAATGTACTGATACAGAGTTAAAAATATATAACTTTATTAAAAAAAAACTCAATTCGTTAATAGATCTAGTGTTTTTTATCTGTCTTGGTTGAAAGTATCTTTATTAGGTTCGAGTTTTTATCTTTTCTGTCAGAGGAAACACAAGTTATACAGTGGGCATCGACGTTGACTATGAAATCGACAAAGCCGAATTCAAATTCGATTGGATTTACTGCGTTAAATTCTACTGTAATATAATCGAGAAATGTATGAACATTTCTTCTCGGCTATTGATTAATATCTCAAGTTGATTCGTTAACAATAATTATTACATATTGCTATTAAATAACTCGTTGTAAAACAGACAAACAAAACAACACTTTTTCTTATCAAGCTAGCTACAATATTGAAGGAATAAGCAGCATGTATTGCTCGCTCTAAGACTATTTGAAAATTGGAGTGGGTTACACATATGCGAATATTATTTGATTTATCTGTGGGTTTGTTTTTTTTGCTATATGTGTTTTTCATAGTTTTGAAGGATTTGTTTTTCATTAGTATTTTCTAATGAAGAGCGTCTTTGTATCTAAACGATCGGAAAGAAAAAGTGTGATCGTTTTTTTTTATTTCTTGTATTACCTCATGCTAGACTTGACATTAAGAAATGCTTCGAAACGTTCGTAAGAACACCCCTTATGAACTCTTCTTTCTGAAATTTGATTAAAATCTCTTTTAAATCTACATATACATATATAGTCTCATACCGTTGGATTTTTGTGATGCTTTTATTGTTATACATATAATAAGCTCTATTGCATCGTATGACAAAATATCGAGATTCTATTTTTCACCAGAAGTTAGATGGACGAAGAGTGATAAACATGCACGAATGTCCAAATTTATTTCAAACTTCGATTGTTCAATGCAAGGTATATTCTGTAATAAAATTATGTTTATTATTCTTTCCTTAAGCCAAGGCTTTTAAAAGATCGACATCTTAGCATCAGAGGAATTTTACAGATAGATAAGTTGGCAATAGAAAAGCCAAAATTAAACATTTGAAAAAATATTAAGGAAATATATGGGTGAAAAAAGCTCGTGTAAAATGATATTGGGTTTGTCCAGGTGGTAATTGTCCGCTGATAAGGTGTCCAATGGAAGGAAGTTTCGATTATATATATATATATATATATATATATATATATATATATATATATATATATATATATATATATATATATATATATATATATATATGATTTTATTAGAAAACTGTATGTCTCTTTCCAGGTGGGATGTCTTTCCAACAAGAAATGTCTTATCAATATACGCTTGGCCGATGAGAGATAAACGCAAGATTGACCCAGTGATCAACTGAAGTATTGTGAAGATGCAGTGAATATCGACCCTGACTATAAAATCGGCCGAATTCAAATCCGATTAGATCTATTACGTTAACAATTCTGAAGATATTTCTCTTAAAGACAATGTCTACAATTTCCGCATAAAATATGTTGCAGATTAGGTTACGTTATGTTGCAGAAGTTGTAGACTGTGTATGGGAGATAATATTTCACACACACACACACAAAAATACATCTACTAAATAAAAAACACAAAAGTTTAGTAAAATGCAGACTCTTAATCAATTATATTTTTGCTATAATGGTCCTAATTAGACAACATAGAAGCAATCATAAAAAATATAACCTTCATTCGACTAGCAATAACCTTTTTTTCAAAGATTAGTAAAAAAAAACTTATTCATTCTCAAACTGAGATTAAGTAAAGCCTGGGCAAGTGGACCTTCTACAGCTGCACAAAAGCTACGCAAGACCATACCGCGGCTCGACAGTGTCAAGACCACCTATTTAAAAAAAGAGTCAATACTTTGCCGGATTAATTGTCGATAACGTATCCACACCTTGGTATAAATACACCCAGAAGGACTTCGCCTTCACTTGGTTGGTCAGAGAATTTCTAGAGTTCATCTATTATCTCGGGCAACGCCGGGACACGGGTCATGCTAGTTAAATATAAAATAAATATCGGCCGACAAAAGGGGAATAACTCAATAAAATATACAAAGAGTTAAAAACACAACACCAAGTGTATTAATTACTAGAAGGGCTAGCCGGCGGTGACAGAGGCTATATTAAACAAAATAAAGGTTAAAATTGTCTGTAACATTCTTTATGTTAAAACTTATACTTCTTTACCTATATCTATTCGTCTCGCTATCTTCCGCTATATCCACATTCCCCATTTTTCCACACCCCTCTCCCGCACCGCTTAAGTAAAGATATTCGTTTCAAAAGACAGACAGGCAGTTCCACACACAACCACAAAAATGGGCATCATATTATAACTTGATATATCAGGAAAAGCGAGGTTGGTGGTTGCGAAACCCTAGTTTCACAATCGATTCTCCCCTTAGGAAACCTTTGAATTATCATACTATATAGATATTAGATGAGTGTGAAAGGTGATAAGGTACGCACGAACATGAAATGCTTCAGCATATCATCATATTAATGTTAAATGGGTGTGAAAAGTGATAACGTACGTACGAACATGAAATTCTTTAGCGTATTATAAGATAGATTTTAAATGTGTGCGAAAGATATTAACGTACATACGAACATGAAATATCCAAGCGTATAATCATATAGATTTTAAATGTGTGTGAAAGGAGATAACGTACATACGAACATTAAATGCCTTAGTGCATTATTATATTGATATTAAATATGTGTGAAAGATGATAACGTACGTACGAACATGAAATGACTCAGTGTATTACTATATAGATGTTAAATGAGTGAACGGTTATAACGGACGTACGAACATGAAATGCCTTAGGTTATCATTTAATAGATTTAAAATGTGTGTGAAAGGTGATAACGTACGTACATACAGTTACTGCCTTAGCATATTATTAGATAGATTTAAAATGTGTGTGAAAGGTCATAACGTACGTACTAACATGAAATGCATTAGTGTATTATTACATTGATTTTAATTGTATGTGAAAGGTCATAGCCTACGTACGAATGTAAATGAAATATCTTAGTATATTATTATATAGATTTAAAATTTGCGGGAAAGGTTAAACCAGCCAAATAAAATTAAGGATGCATCGAGAGAACTTCTAAAACAACCTTTTTCCGAGTTTCTTACCTCATCGAAGTGTAATGATGTTATAAAACGTTAAATTAAATAAAAAAATATTTCCCGAAATAATTACTCAGTATTTTCAAATTATTACATAATTACATTTAGATTTGATAGAAAATGACTGAAAAAATCGACCGCCCTTACGAAATCTGCCTTATAGCGGTGCATTTAGATAATCGGGAATATTTATTTTAGTGCATTCGCGAACAACGCTGAGTTTCTTGTTTTCCCCTTCCCCATCAAGCATATACCACATTGAAAATGGACTAGTGTATGATTACACACACCTGCTCTATCTAGGATATTGAACCGTGGCTCCCGAGTAACAAAGAGAACCTTTTCTGGTATATAATAGTATAGAAAATAGAGTGAAAATCTTTCTCACGATCAACGTGTCGCTTTAAAACACCTGCTCTATGTGGGATTACTCTATCTATGGTATTAATGAGACCCGGTCAACGCCAACTAAACACATCTGCTCTATCTATGATAGTGAGCACTTTAGATTGACTCAGACTACTGACCAAATATTATATTGATGTATTACTATTATAAACCCGGGCAACGCTGAGTTTACAAAAGATAGAGAATTTGTTTCTCCAGGACAACACTGCGTTTAAACACACCTGCTTCATCGATGATGTTGAGTTTATGCCATTTACATTTATTGCTCCAGTTTATAGGAAGCCTCCAGAGCGCTACTGAAACCAGCCAAATAAAATAAAAGGTGGCTCCAGAATACTACTAAGAGTTTCTTACACCCCCTCCATTTGACGAGTAATGACGTTAAAAAACGCTAAATAAAATAGAAAAATTATTACCGGAAGTAATAACTAGGCATTATCAAATAATTACATAATTATATCGAAATTTGATGACAAATGACTGAAAAAACTCGACCCCACCTCCTGACAAGATATGCTCCATAGCCGCCTAAGGGTGCATTTAGAGATTCGAGAATGCTTCCATTATCTTCCTCGGTTAATTTTACATAAAAATATAGTTTTAGGTTGAAGATCTCAAGGTTTCTATTTAAATTGTCGGTCATAGCGTCTTCTTTATTTGTTGGAAATGTATTATTTAGTATTAATGCAATATTTTCAATTTCTAAAAGAAGTTAACATACTTGTTTCAAAAGACAGACTGGCAGACACACACAACCACAGAGAAGTGCCCATGATATTATGAGTTGATATATAAGGAGAACCGAGGTTGGAGATTGTGAAACTCTAGTTTTACAATAGACTCTCTCCACAGGCAGCCTTACTATTATTATGTTATATAGATATTAAATTGCGTGAAAAGTGATAACGTAATACGAACATGAAATGCCTTAGTGTATTATTATATAGATTTTAAATGTGCGTGAAAGGTGATAACGTACGTACGAACATGATTTCCTTAGCTTATTATAAGAATATTAAATATGTGTGAAAGATGATAACGTACGTACGAACATGAAATTCCTTAGCGTATTATAAGAATATTAAATATGTGTCAAAGGTGATAACGTACGTGAAACGCGTTTGCTTATTATTATATGGTTTAAACGTGTGTTAAAGAGGATAAGGTAGTGTGAAGATCAAATGGCATAACGTATTATTATATAGATATTAAATGTTTGTGAAATGTGAAACGAGAAAAAAAATTAAGGATGCACAAAGATCACTACTAAAAACACACTTTCTGAGTGCATTCCTTCCTCCATTCGAATAAAAATGTATTTAAGAAACGTTAAATAAAATAAAAAATTATTTCCGGAAGTAATGACTAAGTATTTTCAAATTATTACATAATTACATTTAAATTTGATGAAACATGCTTGAAAATATCGACCCCTCTCCTGACGATATCTGCCCTATAGCTCGTTAGAAGATCGGGAATAAGTTCCATTAACTTTTCTCGGTTATTTTTACATAAGAATACACTTTTAGATTTTATCTAGATTCTCTAACCTTTTTTCCATTGGGCACGCACAAACACCTACACACAGACATTGAGTTTTATTTTTATAGATTATTTATTATCAATCAAAAACTCACAAAAAACAGTAAAAATCGCAATAAATTAAGATAAAAAATACAAAAAGAAATACTAAAAAGAAACATATTTTAGAAAAATAAGAGAAAAATATGTTTTCGCTAGAAGAGTGGATGCTCAGATAGTCTTCAGCAATTTAGTGCCGTCTTGCTAAGCAAAATCCTGAGTGAGGCATACCACTAAAGCTGGATAAATTCGAGAAATAGGCAAAACAAGTCGCATTAAGCAGGAATCCTATCACTTAGCCAAGAACCTTGCTAATTCTAGTCGAAAAAATGTATTGCACTTCATAGATGTTGTGATTTTATTTATGTATTTTTATTTGCGATACTGATAATTGAACGTATTCAACTATTTATACAGAAAAGCATTTTACCTTAATGCGTGTGGGAATAGTGATCCCTTCACCAATATAATGTCCCGTATAGGAGCGTATATATTGATAAAATTAAATTATCTACGGACAAATTTTTCGTCGTTTACGACTTAAACACGTGGCCTAGCGAGATTCGAAACCGGGACCCTCGAGACTGGCGTCCGATTCTCTCTATATACATCTCTATCTCTACATCTCGCTCCTTCCCTCCCTCTCTCTTTCCAATAGGTATATATATATATATATATATATATATATATATATATATATATATATATATATATATATATATATATATATATATATATATATATATATAGAGAGAGAGAGAGAGAGAGAGAGAGAGAGAGAGAGAGAGAGAGATATTACCATGTAAAACCTTGTTAAACAAAAAGGGTTACTGGAATGCTAACAGGAATTTATACTTTATTCATAAATTCTCGTGTTACTAATAACATCTACATATTGCAAACAAGTACTTGTTGGCCTTTTAACTATGTTTAGTACATTTTTTCTTTCATCTTATTTTTTTAATCTAATAATCTCGTTTTCAATTATTTAAAAAAAATAATTGAAAACGAGATTATTAGATTAAAAAAATATCTCGGGATATCAGCATTAATCTTGATACTAGCATTAAGTACAATAACAGCATGATAAATACTACAAACCGTTTAATACTTTGTTCGTTGGTGGTCACTAAATATATTAACAATCACACGACCGAGCCTTTCTTTCTTTTTTTTTTCTCTCTGATTTCCTCTTACTTCTCTCTCTTGTTTTACCCTTTCTCTCTCCATCTTCCTCACTGTCTCTCTCTCTTTTCTTTCTTCCTCACCCATCTTTTTTATTTTCTTTCTTACATCCCTCTGCAATGATTGTTCCCACGCACGACACTGCGAACTTTCTGCTATTTTGCAAACTTTTGTAGACTCTGAGCGTTTCGCACATAGGCGCTGAGTTATCTCAACCTTGCTTATGAAAAGAACATCTCATTTTTATTTGAACAGTAACATTTTCCCATCTTGCAGCTTAGGGAGTGTTGGGAGTGGGGTTTACGGTGGGGGTTAAGGGTTCAGTGCGTACAGTTTATCTTTAATCTATTCATAGTTTCGACCATTTCTTTCTAACACGTTCGATTCATTTCCAAAAGTAAAGCGAAATAAAAATAATAATATTAAATCAGAATTAAAAATAAATAAACTGAACATCGCTTGGACACGGTCAAAGACGATCGAAAATTTATGAAAGTGTGCTCCTTCTTTTCAAGTAATTACAGAATATAAAATGTTGTATCATCTTATATATATATATACATATATATATATATATATATATATATATATATATATATATATATATATGTATATATATATATTATTATTATTAGATGTAAACGAATATTTTTAATATCCATAGACATATATGTTTCGAAGTCCTACACGTGTCAGTTTGGAATTACGTAACTGTGCCGCCAAGTATTATGAACAACATCTTTTTATCGTCAAGCCAGAAAATTCTAAAAAACCTTATGAGAAGGCATTGTATTGAGGCATAGCCTTTACAAAAGTAGTGACATTCCATGAAAAATGCCAGTATACTGATATCATATGCCCTTAATAGGGTTAAGATGAACATTCATATTCACTAAATATACAAAAGCAAGGAAATTCCCAAATTTTTACACTTTTATTGTTATTAAGGGTATGACTACATATCAACCAAATCGTTTCATTATCACATCACTACAGTATAAATCTCTATGCATGAGTGGATGAAGTGTGTGAGGTGCGCTGACAAAAAAATCCCTACCAGTAAAATGCATAGCCTTGTTGTGCTCGCATACCCTTAATGACAATAAAAGTGTAAACATTTGGGAATTTTCTTTTCTTTTGTACATTTAGTGTATATGAATTTTCATCTTAACCCTATTAAGGACATATGATTTCAGTATACTGGCATTTTTCATGGAATGTATATATATATATATATATATATATATATATATATATATATATATATATATATATATATGTGTGTGTGTGTGTGTGTATAGATATATAGATAGATAGATAGATAGATAGACAGATAGATAGATAGATAGATAGATAGATAGATAGATAGATAGATTAATAAATATATATGTTTAATATATATATATATGTTTAATATATATATATATATATATATATATATAATTGAAAGCCCTCGCTAGATGGAGCACTTTAAGTAAGTTGACAACATGCTGTTATATACAGCGTAATGAAACAATGTAGGCCTCGCTTTTTGTCTTCTCTCGGGTGCTTGCTTATGGCCGTCGAATTTGCTATTAAGACATTAATTTACTCCCCCATTACTAGATAATGTGTAGTGAGCACATCGGTACGCGCTCCGACTACTGAGTTCAATATGAATTTCGTATCAGGGTTCTAACCGTGTGACCGGCAGGGATTGTCTCTTCCCATACTGATGATTACAGTTTTTGCATGAAACACATCTGTATATGGGTTACTTTGGAAAATATTATTTATGAATAATTTTTCAAAGCTCTCTCTATATGGAGCACTTTAAGTCAGTTGACAGCAGACCGCCATTAACATGCAACACTCTAGGCCCGACTTATTGAGTTCTCTCGGCAGCTTTCTTATAGCTGCCGAATTTGGCATTAAGACGTTAATTTACTCTCCTATTTCCAGACAATGTGTGGTGAGAACATCGGTACGCGTTAAATATGACTTTCGTATCGATGTTCGAACCGTGGTTCCGGTTGATAGGTGCATGTTTGACATGAAACACATTTTATATGGTTTAATTTGAAAAATATTATTTACAAGTAATTATATATATATATACTTCAAGCGACAAGTGACAAGCGACAAGCGGCAAGCCAAAATGTCCATTTAAATATTAGTGTGTGACTTACCTTTGGCTCGCTGTCATTTTTCCTCTTCCCTTTCATAGCTGACTAAACTGACGCTAACTTACTCTCTGCTTACTTCGTAGTTTCCCCATTCGCTGTATTTCCTATTTTAGCATCGTCGTGGTGATTCGTCTAGTGACGTAAGTGTGACTAGCTGAAATAAACATTTCTGACACAGAAAAGAGACTAAGACTTTCGCTTGGGGTTCTTACAGGTTTGATTCTAGAGAAATATATTAACTTATATGTCAGAGAGAGAGAGAGACTAAACTTTTCCTCACTAGTTCGCTACTTTATTACTTTACTTGCGAAAGGTTGTAGGGGATAAATGGATGAACACGACAAACAGACATCCTGGGAGGGCATATATTCGCCTTACAGCTATTTTAACTTTGTCAAAGCCTCACACCATATTATTTTACGTCCACCTAGCCTAGATCCAATACGTATCTGATCGGAAAAACCTTTCTTTCCTTCCAACGGCAAAAAGTTATGTCATCGTCATATCGACTGACGTCCCTTTGTGTTCACCCACTTTAACCTCATACTTTGTGTTTTGACTTCTAGGTCACCTATCTGATTTTTCACTCGTGGGAACAGATTCATTTCCGAAAGTCTGTATCATTCAACCCGTACTTAGCTGGACTTTTCTCAAAATTCATACTAGTGGATTTACTCGCTATCTGACATAGGGTCCTCTATAATGTAATATATAGACTGGGAAAATGTGTATATATACTAAAAAAATGTGATCAGTTGAGTCACTCATTGATCTCCGGTTC
This sequence comes from Sepiola atlantica, assembly GCA_963556195.1. Lineage (NCBI taxonomy): Eukaryota > Metazoa > Mollusca > Cephalopoda > Sepiida > Sepiolidae > Sepiola > Sepiola atlantica. Next base: position 112,663,119 of record OY744523.1, on the reverse strand, counting down.
AATTGTTTGTATAATAAATACGTGTGTTTGCAAGGTGTTATGATACCTTTCCTATACAGACTACTTGAACTCTTCCACTTACCATAAATACTTGGAGCACCTTCCTCTCAGTGTTAGAACTACCCCAGTCTATACTGGAAGTCAAGTCAGACGTCAAACCACTCTTGTTCTCTGTTGTATTATACTTATTTCGATATACTTGTTTCCTCTAAACTCCGAGTTCGTGTTTTCCTTCCGGACTCTTTACAGGCCTACAACAACTGGCGACAAGGTACAGTAAAGCATTCTTGAGAACCTTACAAAGGACGCCACAACAACTGGTGACGAGGTACAGAAAAGGATTCATGAGAACCTCAAAATGGACGCCACAACTGGCGATGAAATATAATAAAGGGTTTTGAGAACCTTAACAAAGGATAAACGTGGAGAAATCAACGAAAAATTCACCCGACAACATCCTAGTTCTAAAAAGAGGTTTTACCGGCGGACCAAAAAGAAAAAAAACACGTAAAAGACCAACTTATTTTCTCTTAAAGAAGAAATATCAGTAACAAGCCAGCTAACTACCGCCTAGCCCCTGTGTTCGTTGTGGATCCTTTTATTGAGTAATGGATTTCCCATACCATTTTAAAACCTGTCTAACTTGTTATAAAATCGTACACAAGAATTCACTGCAGAACGAATAGAGGAAATAAAACTCGGGATAAATCCACAAAAACGAACGAACAGGACGGCAGAATTATAAGACAATTTTTACAGATAACAATCCTGAATATAAATGTCGATTATCAACATTCATACATGAAGAAGGTTCGATAAACCGACGATGCAAAATACCACCACAATAGCCAGAACGGTTACCAGTGAAAAAATTAAATTCGAAGGTAAAATTATTACCGACATTACTTTCAACAGAACTACCAAAAAAGTAAACATGTTTGTATTAAAAATTACCAACACTTTATTTGCAGAGACGTAAAGCAGCGGTACAACCTATGGTTAGGGTTACCAAGCAACACTTTTGGCCAGAAAATCAAACATTCTGCCGACCGAGTCAGAAAAACGTAAGAAAGAGTTTTTTTAACCATTAAAATCGTATGAAGTGGACCCAAAATAAATTTTCGGCATAAATTAAAGCACACAAGGACACAAAATTCGCGCTGCAAGACCTACCACCAAACTGAAGCGGGAATCACTAAAGTTGCTATCCAAAGAAAAGAGCTCAAGACTATGAAAGATAAGGTGACTTATCTTAAAGTTGGATGTCTAAGCAAAGAAGACTTGTTTTTTTTAAGTTTTAAGATGTGTTCCAAAATCAGAACTCTAGAATTAAAAAAACTGGAAGATATCAAATCTTATGTTTATAACGGCATACATTGCTCTTATAATATACACCTAAATCAAATTAGGGAACGGCTATCGGAAGACATCCACAGCACTCCCGAAGAAAAAAGTTTATGGTCACTTGATAGGACAATTTTTGCAAACGGATACTCCAAGCAGCCGCAGAAACGCGTCAAGCTAAAAGAGAAATGATACTGTGACTCCTGAGGAGGTAAGGCTTGGGAAGGGTAGTTATGGTACCTTACCTATACGGACTACTCTTCCACTCACCATAAATACTGGGAGCACCTGCCTCTCAGTGTTGGAACCAACCCCATCCTGTTCAGTCTTTCATTAACTTCAGTTGATTGAGGACGTCGGGATGGTGTAATACCAGTCGAGGGTTTGTTTTCGACAATCAGTTCGGCAGGAACTGGGTCATTTCGGTAGCGTTTTATCTGCCGGGATGAGGTATACTGTCCTGGGTTGTCCTAGGAGGTGCACCCTCCCAGGCCTTGCCGATCCTTATCTCGATTTTCATAAAAATGCATTATATTATTATGATTCTGGAAAATATCTAAAATTGAAAAATTAAGCTTCAGTGGTTTTAAGAATAGATTGAAATTCAGGGAAATTGGCTTAATTAGTGTCTAATGAATCATCTTTTATTTTACGCTTAAGTAAAAACATATTACATTATTGATTGGGTGGAGGGCTGTACGTAAGCTGTCATTAATAAAAAAATAGTTTTCGGTTAATGTTTAGCCTTTAACATCGTGTAGAGCCAACCGGCTTATCTCGGTTTGTCGTATTTTCACTTATTGAGCGTCTACGAAAGCTTTATACACGTGTGTCCTGGTCGAACCCGGGTTGCTGATCGTCTGTGAACACAAAACTACACGGGCACAAATGTCCAGTTTCCAATAAGGTTTATTTAAAACAGCTTAGAACAGTCACATACACAGGTTATTTTCGTATGCGTGATAGAGAGAAATGCGGACAAATAAATAGACGGATAGTTACACCTTGCGTGCTCCCCCCCCCCCCCCCAATTGAGGAAAGCAGCTAGATGCGCGGGTCTTGCCTCCTTAAAATGTCGCCAGCTAAGAGAAGGTAAATCTTCGTTCGAAAATCACGTGGTTTCGTGACTTCCGGTCTGAGGACCCTTGACCTTTAATTTTTCCCACTCAAACACTATCCTATTATGTAACAGGTTAACTCGTGTTTGAAACAACATTACCCCTTATTAAAATGTATATTCTTGTTTGTGGTTTCTATATTTATCAAATTATAAAGGAAATAAAAAGGTGAAACGCCATATTTATTTTTAAGAAGAATACCCGTCTGAGGCCGAGTAAAATTAATTCCCCGAACAGAAAAGTTTGCACCATTTTATGCACCTGACGACAATTAAAATCATGATAGAATGATACTAAAGCTTGTGTCTAGAATCCTTATTCTACTTTTGATCAAAGTCTATTAAATGATTTTGAAAATATCTCAAATTTAAGGTTCAGGCTTACGGAATCATCAGAAAATATTCAAATTCAGAGAAGCTGGCATAATTGATGTATAATAATTATGTATCAACTTCAATGCAAATCTGAAATATTTGAATTTTCGCGAAGGGCTACAATCTCCCTTTAATATCTTTTTACATGAAACGAAATTTTTAAAAATATAGC
>OY744523.1:112612611-112655111 GCA_963556195.1 Sepiola atlantica | reverse complement strand
AGAGCGAATCGTATACATAGAAATATTTAAGCATATACATATAGCTAACTTTATATAAACAGATATGTGCGTGCGTGTTCCGAAAAGCACGGTTTTATCAAGTAAATATTAAGTATGGGAAAAATGGATTACCGATCTCTAAAAGATAAAAAAGTTGACCGCTCCCTTCATTTAAAAATTAACCGAAATACAGGAAATCAATCAATTTTAATAAAGTTTTGATAATTTATTAATTAAAAATCACGGAACATAATGGATCTATTATTTTATTAGGAATTATAATCGAAATCTATTATTCCGTGTAAACGAAAAGCACATTTACTAAAATTATATCTTAGTCTACTAAAAAAAACAAATGAGTTTGTTTTTCATTTTTATGAAAATAAAGCACCGTAGATTTTAACAATAAAACTCTTTTTTACATATAGTGATTATATATATTAAGAAAAAAGCCACTCGGTGTAAGATTTTTTTTTAAATCATGAAAATCAAAAATGAAAATGAAAAATTAGAGAGTGGACAGTTCCGAAAAAAATATTTAATTAAATTTTATTTTACAAACGTTTTGCGTCAAATTTTACATTTTTAAAACAAAAAGACGGGATTTTCACTGCCACCCGATGTTATCACTATTTCTAGAGATTCAACAACCGCGTCTGTTATATTGTCAATAGATCTACATCATTTGGAAGAATAAAATATAAGTTTGTATTTTTGTAAGTTTTTCATTAATAAATAGTCTTTCTTTCACATTTATATTCTACTTAATAATGAATAAATAATTGGTTTAGCTCTTTTTTACGATGAATTATAAAATTGTCAGTCTAGTTGTCGAATTTAATTCACATTTTCACACTTACAATGTGCTTTTAGTTTAATTAAAAATAATTAATGTCATTTATCGTTACACGTTCTAAGAATAATTCCGTTATGTAATTGCTAAAGTTTGTAATCGTCATGAAAAAATATAATTAGTAAAATGGCATTTCTGTTTAATAAATCTTGATTAGAATCAGATAGGGAATAAAAATTTCATTGGGCTCAATGAAATTTTAAATGGTATTAATAGGTAAAACACTTAAAATTTTAAAATTACTGTTTTAATAAAATAAATGTTTATATAAAGTCTAATAAACTATAGATGAATTAAAGGGAAATTATTACAAAACTATATGTGGTTTGGAGCTTCTATACTTGTCAGTTTGATGTAGACATATTTATAATCTTCAAAATTGAATAAAGTAGAGCATGATATTTTTTAATTTCTATCACAAAACCATATATTCTATATAAAAATAAAAAGAATAAAATGAAATATTATTCCATTTTTTTTTTGTCTTCCATACTTGTCTGAATATCGGAAACCATTTTCTTATCTTTAACCGGAGCAGGAATTATAATTTAACGTGGACCATCCACAGCTTGCTTAGTGGCGGTGGAGTGCAGGTGGATTTTTGTGTGATAGACTTTTGTGAGCTGGAGAAAGTCAGTCGCGAACATTCACGCACACCGAACAAACTGGTTTTAATATACGGTGGTTCGTTATCAGCTTAATATAATGAGCACACAGTGTTAGCTAATAGCATAATAAAACATATTGTAAAGAGAAATATGTCTTTGTCAACTTAATAGGCAACCGTTTATTCCAGTGTGTGTAATAGAGCCTACCGGACAGAACACAACAATGGGGCCAGTTCACAGATTACGACAACATTTTTTGGACAAAAACAGAGAAGAAATACCGATCAGTCACTTAATCAAGATCCAGATGGTCGGCGTCAATAACAAAGTGTGTAAGTCTTAAGACCACGGCGACGTGAGCACAAAGCAATTGACAGAGCAACTGGTTGGAACGCGTGAGATCCTCATGGAATCTGACTATATGTACTGCCAAGTCACCCAGAAGACAGCATTGCGTGACTCCAGGGGCCACGATTGGTCTACAATATGCTGCGTTTGTCTTTAAGGTGAGAAGATCGACATCTTAACATATATATATATATATATATATATATATATATATATATATATGTGTGTATATATATACATATATATATGTGTATATATATACATATATATATGTGTATATATATATACATATATATATGTGTATATATATATGTATATATATACATATATATATGTGTATATATATATATATGTGTATATATATACATATATATATATGTGTATATATATACATATATATATATGCATATATATATATATATATATATATATATATATATATATATATATACAGGGTGATTCATAAGTCACTTCACTTAGCTATTTAAAATGATTACCATATGAAGCACAAACATACTATGAACTTTTGATAATTGTTATCTTACTCTCTAATTACTGCTATGTGTTAGGCAATGGAAACGTGATGTGAACAGAAAGCCTCCTTCGCACAACACCATAATCAATCAAATATGCTACAAAGAGTCATAAATTCCTTGCAAAAAAGAATGGAGCTATGCATGCAGAACGAAGGTGAAAATTTTGAAAATTTTCGGTAATTTTAAACTCCCATAAATTAATTAATTGAATAAACTTTCTGTTTTGTATTACCGTATTTTTTAACTTTAGAATTTCAAAAATAAATAGCTAAGTGACTTATGAATCATCGTGTATATATATTATTTAGTATTTAGTACAGAAAATCAGTACAACATCAGGACTATCGGTTTCAAGCTCAGAAGGTGTTAACTCCCGGCTATCTTCAGATTTGTTGTTACTTGGTGGAGAAAATGGAGGTGCTCGTATGGATACGTTATTTGCTTTGAAGTGTTTAATTAGCATTGTCTAAAGTTTGTGTTAGGGAAAATATGTGAGATTAAAATGTTTAAAGTCCAAAAAAATGGGGGATAATATTTTTAAATAATAAAATGTATGTTTAAAATTAAATTCTCCAAGTGACAACAAGGCTGAAAAAGCTTGGAATAAACATCTTCTGAGCTTGAAACCGATGGTACTGATGTTGCACTGATTTTCTGTATCAAATAATGAATTAACAATATGCACTTAATTTGGATTTCCTCAATTAATTAAGCTGGGATCATTCCTACCATCTTACAAAAGAAGTTATATATATATATATATATATATATATATATATATATATATATATATATATATATATATATCCGCTAAAATAGAGAATGAACCGTAATACTTCGATCCAATATTTGAATCGTCCATCGATATGAAAAATATTTATTTATTAAATAATGATTATTAATCTTCGATAAGTTAAGCCCTCCGAGGGAAATTAAATTGAATATTCAAAGTTCACGTTACTAGGTTTTCTTCCTTTTGTAGATCAACCCCCTGTTAGAATCTTATTGATTGTGTCTACATTTAAAATACAAAGCGTATTTCTCTCGCATTTCAAAGAGTCATTGTCACGACGGCCTAACAGTACACAGAGAGGTTCTTAATGCTTTAGTACGGTGGTCAAATCGCCCGACCGGCAGTACGATGGTTACTTATTCCATATTGACGAGTGTAAAAACAGGAAAGACGTATATGTCTATGGATATAAAAAAATTTTTTTTTTTTAAATAATCAAATATATATATATATATATATGTATATATATATATATATATAGGGTGAGTTAAAATGCACGCAAATTATAAAGTCTTTATTAAATGTATATTAAATCATATTAAATGAAACTAAATGTAATCAAATGGAAGCATAGTTAATCGGGTTTGTAATACCACAGAAAATGTTCAATTATACGTCCTTCTTCTTCAATCATCAGCTCTGCACGTTTCAGCCAATATTTCACGACACGCCCAAGTTCATCACATACAACTTTATTTACCTTTGAAATGATGCGATCTTTGAGCTCATTAAGATTGTAAAGCTGAGATTGATAGAATACGCGTTCTTTCAGCATGCTCCATAAATAGAAGTCCAGTCGGCTGAGATAAGGCGACGTTGCTGGCCACGGTGTTCCGTATCCTCTGCAAATCTGGAGTCAACAACAAATAATGTGAGGAGCTCCGTCTGAAGGATGAGGTGACTGCGAGGCAAGGCGGTATAATTCACTCGATCAACTGCCGAGTTAAAGAAGAATGGTTTAAATCGATATTCAGCACTATATGCTATCCACACACATAACTTTTCTGGATGCAGACTTTTAGATAAAACCGTTTTTAGATTTTTAAAGGTCGAAATTACACAGTTGTGGCGATTACTCAAGCCGTCAAGCTAGAATTAAGCCTTGTCTGACCACAGCACATCTTTTAACACCAACTGCATTTCCATAACCCAATTTGCGAAAGCAAGTCGTTGTGGTTGGTCTGCATCATCTATAGATTGGACTAGACTGATGCGGTAAGTCTGCATACCTTGGTTATACAGAATCAATGTAACACCTCTCTAACTTGCATTGCCAAGTAGATTAGTTGACTGTAAGCTTGTGACTGCCTCTGCAACAACACCCATACGATTTTTCTCCAGTGACGGTCTGCCGCTTGATGGTAAATAATAGAGTGTTTTTGTGTTCTTGAATTTTTTCATCAATCGTGTCAGGCAATAGATTATTTTGCATGGCTTTTATTTTTTGTATGCTCTTATTGTTGCAGCTGCATTTTCATTATTCTTATAATACAATTTTATTAGCTCAAGTCTAGTTTCCAAATCAGGTGGCATGATGTAAATATTTACATGCAAAGTATAAAAAACATTTATTATACACACCCATGCACATATCTATAACATATATAAAAGTAATGTTAACTAATATAAAATTGGGGGAGTAATTTTGAACAAAATGAATTAGTTTGCATTTTGACATACCTTGTATATATATATATATATATATATATATATATATATATATATATATATATATATATATATATAACATAAAATATAATAACACGAAATCACATAATTGTCGATGCAATAATTTATTTCAACCGTTCGGTTTTTTCAAGCATCACTCAGACAATTACATTTTTGAGACTGATAGAAAATTGAATTTCCCTACTACAGTTCCAATATAATCAGAGATGGTGGTGGTAGCAACCAATTTGATACATCTTTTATAGAGAGGGGGAAATTTAAAACTTATATTTAACTATGGCGGGCGAAGGGGAGGGATCTTTAAGTTAATCAACTAAAAACTGCCGTGTCAAAATAATGACACATACGACCTGGCGATATCATCCATATATGCAACTTTACTCACGCGCATACATAAAACTAAATACGCACACATCCTATGCGTACGCACATACATAATCTCACTTGCACATTATCATAACTAAACATAATCACATACGCAACTTTTATTCATCTCTAGCCAGAATGCGTCCGGCGAAACTCGTGTCTTCAAATTCGGTTGGAGAAAAGAAAGAAAGACACAATTAACAGGCACAGAGAAGAAATAGACAGACCGCGTGTCATAAATTCCCAGTCCGTCTGGGTTCCAAGAAAGAGAATCTAACTGAAATAAAATTACACGCACATACATATATGTATACATACAAATCCATACGCACATACACACACATATATACACATACACACCCACACATATACATATCTATACACATATACACACACACATATATATCTATATATATATATACATGAATACACATATATATATCTCTGAATCTATTTGAAATATTGACCAAATGCATATGCATGTAGTTGCTCACACATGTAAACATATACATACACATACATACACACACACATATATACATATACGCACATATACACACATATACATACGCACACATACATATATATCCACACACCTACACACAATATTTACATAACACTCTATATTCTTACTGATGTAATATGAGTTCTAAAAATTAGTCTTACCTTATTTATATTTTAGATTAATTTGATAATCTATTATTATAAATATCATGCGGGGGGGCGGGTACCGTAAATAATGTTATTCAATTTGTTATCTTCACCGTTATCAGTCTAGAGGACCATCGTATTATTAATTCAAGTCTAATAATGTCTAGTGGTAATATTTGACATTTATACTTATATTAATTCAATAACTAGTGTATTACCTGCAGAAAAATTTTCATACCACTATCTTATTTTAAGTAAATAATCTGAATAAGTAAATATTTCAAAATACCATTATATACGTATACACACAAATACTATATATCACCAAGTCGGTAATTCTGTGTCTATAAAATATATTATTATGAATATTATGGTGGGGGGGTACCGTACCTAATGTTATTCAATTTGGTATCTTCACCGTTGTAATTCTAGAGGCCCATCGGATTACTAATTCAAGTCTAATAATGTCTAGTGGTAATATTTGACATTTATACTTATATTAATTCAAAAACTAGTGTATTACCTGCAGAAAAAATTTTCATACCACTATCTTATTTTAAGTAAATAATAAATATCCGCGTACACACAAATACTATATATCACCAAGTCAGTAAATCTGTGTCTATCACAGATATTATTATAAATATTATAGGGGGGGGTTACCGTAAATAATGTTATTCAATTTGGTATCTTCACCGTTATAAGTCTAGAGGTCCATCGGATTACTAATTCAAGTCTAATAATGTCTAGTGGTAATATTTGGCATTTATACTTATATTAATTCAATAACTAGTGTATTACCTGCAGGAATTTTTTTTTTTTTTTTTTTATTCCACTATCTTATTTTAAGTAAATAATCTGAATAATACCATTATATACGCATACACACAAATACTATATATCACCAAGTCGGCAATTCTGTGTCTATAGCAGATATTATTATAACTATTATGTTGGTGGTGGTGGTGGTGGGGGGGGTACCTTAAATAGTGTTATTTAATTTGGTATCTTCACCGTTATAAGTCTAGAGGTCCATCAGATTACTAGTCGTTGGTTATCTTAAATTTATATTTATGTCTGCACTTAGCCATAAGTTCATCTCGTTTATTTAAGAGGTTATTTCGATCATATTTTAGGATTCTTATTTTTTCTTCTAGACATAAGTTGCATCTTTGTCTAAATCCATCTGAAATATTCGAAAAACATAAGATTGACCACGAAACCACCGGGGACCTGTTCTCATTTTTCAGATGCCACCATTGTTTAGCTAACTCTGTTTTGCTCTTGAGTTCTGGGTTATTGAAAGAGTGTTTGTGGTCATAAAAGCGTTGTTTCCAGTTTCCCGCGGAGATGCCGATGTAAACCTTTTTATCCCTGTTGTTATCTTCCGGATGAATAGTGGCCTTATAAACCACACACTCAACTTTACAGTTACCGTCCAGTGGGCAGTTATTTTTCACTTGACAATTACATTTATCTACTGTGACCTTATTCTTACTAGGATTGTTAAGTAATTTACGATTATGGGTGCTGATAATTCTGTCCATGTTCTTGGTGCAAGAGTAGCTGATTTTAATGGTTTTTCTATTAAATATCTTCCTAAGTGGATTATTTATGCTAAAATGTTTATCTACCAGGTTCAAGAATACTCTCCCGATGTTGATGTTAGATAGTTGGCAGTAGGGGGGATTGAACCATATTATTTTTCGGCCTCTATTCCTGGATGCATAGGATGTGTGCGTATTTAGTTTTATGTATGCGCGTGAGTAAAGTTGCATATATGGATGATATCGCCAGGTCGTATGTGTCATTATTTTGACACGGCAGTTTTTAGTTGATTAACTTAAAGATCCCTCCCCTTCGCCCGCCATAGTTAAATATAAGTTTTAAATTTCCCCCTCTCTATAAAAGATGTATCAAATTGGTTGCTACCACCACCATCTCTAATTATATTGGAACTGTAGTAGGGAAATTCAATTTTCTATCAGTCTCAAAAATGTAATTGTCTGAGTGATGCTTGAAAAAACCGAACGGTTGAAATAAATTATTGCATCGACAATTATGTGATTTCGTGTTATTATATTTTATGTTATTGTTGCTCTGTTTACTACATTGAGCTCTCATACCCGGATTTCCTCCTGGAATTATTCCATTATAACACAAATATATATATATATATATATATATATATATATAAATATATATATATAGTGTGTGTGTGTGTGTGTTTTAGGAAAAGTTTATGTTGAAAACTCTGACTATTGATATTTTTATCAAAGGGATTACATAATGCACATTTTATTTACACGATTTTATAAATCCCTGAGATATATTAAATACTGAAGAAAAAATTAAGCTCAATGGTTAACACGTTAACATTAATGATATAATGTATGTTAATAAATTTACTCTTAAAATTAGCACTCGACAATACATCTCCATATGTACACGTGTTTCAGAAAATCTGTATTATCCCTACTACGCCAGAGTAAAAACTTGACAAATTGACGATTTTTTTCAGCAATGTTGTTTATGAATTCTGATTAATATAATTTCCACTAAAAATATTCATAATCAGTTCAATAAAAAAACATTTAGATTATTGTTTTTCTTATGAAATTATGGGAAAAATCGATCATAAACTACTTTGAAGATCGTCTGGCTCTTTAAACGAATCCCCTTCTATTTTTCACTTAATTTAATTGTTTGACCTGTCATTATAAAGAAAATGTGATTCAGATGTATCCATATGTACGTTGTTTTATTTTAATTGTCATCAAAACATAATTGTATTCGTAAAGCGATTGAATTTTAATTTCCGTAATATATATTTGTATTAGATAGTCCTAAATGTTGTGCTCTATTTGACTTAATGCTAATTTGTACCAATTTGATATTGGATTATTTTAGTTTGGATTTATATATATATAAATATAACACACACACACACACACACATATATATATATATATATATATATATATATATATATATATATATATATATATATATGAAAAGGCCTTTAACCCACCCGTGACGTCACCAGTTGCCCGCTCCTGGGCTGGTTAGTCCCGTGATCCTGTTGGTACAAAAGTTGCTGCTCCGAAGAAGGCCGCGGTTGTCGGAGAGGCCTCTCATAAAGTCACACCCACCCCCCACGTTGTGTTTTTTTATATAAGTGGGTGACCGTTGAGGGGGAATCAGCAACTCGGGATCCCTGTGGAATGAAAGGTCATTCATGCAGAACTGTTGAAGAAAAGAAGTCAAGTCCGCTGTGGTTTTCTCAGAAAATAATTATTCTTAATAATGAATAATGAAATAAAATATACACTTGTTGAGTCACTAGGCCAGTTGGCCAGATAATGTTGAGTTCACTCTAGAATGTAATTGGACCGATGGACAATTTATCCTTCTATCAGTGGCGTGCTGTTATAAGCTTGGGCGAGGACACACGTATCCCGATAGGTGTGATATCTTTCACGGATAGAGAAAGGTTCTTATGTCCGTTTCTCTCATTGATTAATTCACGGTCTGCTTGGTGTAACTCTGGCCAGTCCTCACCCAATGCTTATCGCCGACTGGTTTATCACCGACTGGCTTGTCTTCTCCCAGTACTTATCGCCGACTGGCCAATCCTCACCGACTGCCTATCGCCGACTGGCCAGTCCTCACCCGATGCTTATCGCCGACTCGCTAACTCTCTCAACTTCAACTCTTTATATGGAAATCGCTTGTGAATCTAACAACAAAGTTCAACTTCTATAATGTTATTGAGACATAAGATGTTTAGAGGTCACTCTGATAATATAAAACTGACTTGAAAATTGTTTATCCTTATCCAAATTATAAGTATATTACTTTTCCACTATTTTCCAATTCGAAACAACAAGGTTCAATTCTGATAATGCCATCTGAGATTCAAGATGTTTTGAGGTCTATGACCATATAATTTGATATATGAACTTGTTTATCTTCAGTGGAGAAATATTATTTATCAAACTAATTCTCATTTTGTTTATTTGAGGTCCAATGTTGGTTAATGTTTATGGATACATAAGAAGTCTATAGGTCACTCTGACAATATAAATTGATACTCTTATTTCAAACCAGAAATGATATTATATTCTACTGGACCAATTTATACTAGCCGCGTATGCTGGGCGCCGACCTTCGTAGGGCCAGTTAATATTGTCACACACACACACACACACACATATATATATATATATATATATAGAGAGAGAGAGAGAGAGATAGATAGATAGATAGATAGATAGATAGATAGATAGATAGATAGATAGATAGATAGATAGATAGATAGATAGATATAATTCAGGATTGCTATATGTATATATATATATAGTATAAAGTTTTATTTATACAAACATTATTGGTTACATATGTGCATACATGTTTCGGTTGTACTCTTCATAGAGAGTCAAGCTCTCCAGACCAAAAACGAGGAATTAAAATGATATTGGAAATCTTTCTACTTACGTATATTTTTAGGAGGGGATGTTAAGGAAAAAAATACTGAAGAAGAAAGATTTCCAATATCATTCTAATTCCTCGTTTTTGGTCTGAAGAGCTTGACTCTCTATGAAGAGTACAACCGCAACACGTATGTACATATGTAACTGATAATGTTTGTATAAATAAAAGTTTATACTAAAGAATAGTTCTACTTGTTATTGCGCACTTTTTATAAACACTGGAGTTTCAACGGATAAACATCTACAAAAACTAATATAATACATGTACCACACACACACACACACACATATATATATATATATATATATATATATATATATATATATGATAATATTATGTACTTTGTTTAACAGTTTACTGCAGTTTCGCGGTATCACTGATCATTAAACGTGTATCCGACTAGCATCAATCGAAAAACAAATCCGGAAGAATATAAATTGTTTATACACATGATTGTATAAAAATATCTTATATAAAAATTACTAAAAAATATTTTCATGTTTCAAAGGCGGTATCCATTGCATATGACGTTTGACGCTGCCTACATTGCTTGTATCCTCTTTTCTATTACATTTTTTATTTGTTTTAATTTTTAGTTTTTTCATCTGACTGTCATTACTAATTTGTGGCGCTTTCTCCGGTATGAACACACTGTTGTTTTTTTTTCGTTTGGGCTTTTGCATGTCTGAAAAAAGTATATAATATATATTATTATGTTTCATAAACATCATAAGGAACGAATAAAGCCTTTTCCTCAGAAAAAATATTTTCTAGTCATCTTTATACCATACTCGCGGATATTTTCATTCTTTCTTTGCACATTTAGTTTGCATCTATATAAATATAACACACACACACACACATATGTATATATATATATGTATATATATATATATATATATATATATATATATATATATATATATATGAAGCAATCCAACAAAAGATATAAGCGTCAACTAATATCTTATAATTAGTGAAACACTTTTATATATCTTATAATTAGTGAAATACTTTTTGTATTATTTGATTTATTTATCATTAACATTGAATATGGACACATTTCGCGACTGGATAACTTTGCCGGCCCTTCAATTTCACGTATATGGACTGCTGTTTATAACTTGGAGTAATGTCTTTCCTGATTATGCTTCTCAATTTGTATGACCTGGATTGACTGTATGGATTCAACAAAAAGTATGTTTTTGGGTTGATATGTTTGATGTTATGTATTTTTATGTATTTGTGTATATAATTTTATATATTTTCAAAGCGTAAGTTTATTACCTGTAGTAGTATAACTGCGGTAATGGTCCTCTGAAGAGAAGAATTATCTTTGAAAACTCATGAGCTAAGGACTTAAGGATACTTTGCTTGAACTTTGAATTCTAATAAAATTTGATTGACACCTTATTTTATTACTTCATTTTATATTATAATATATATATATATATATATATATATATATATATATATATATATATATAAATTATAATATAATGTACTTAGCTTACCAGTTTACTACAGTTTCACAGTATCACTGATCATTAAACGTGTCTCCGACTAGCATCAATCGTAAAACAAATCCGGAAGAATATACATTATTTATACACATGATTTTATTAAGCCAATCCAATTCTCAAAGTTTGAGAGAGACAGATTTGACAAATCGATATTTGTATTTCCTTTGTATCCTTACACCATGGTTTTACAGAAAAAAAACATACTTCGCTTTAGTTTCTTTCAAAAAATGTTTTTTTCGGCTAAGGAGATTTTTATAACGGGAACATTTCTCGTTTATAATATTTACAGCTTCAGCCGCTTACGAAATTAATAAAAAATAAATTTGTAAATTGATCTACCTATTTTTTATTTCAAATAAGAAATATATTTTTGTATTAAATATAAACCTATTTATTCTTAACTCACAATCGTACGTAAATCAATTTGACTTAATAATATTTACTTAGAATGTTGTATTTCATTTCCCCCCTGTACTAATTAAACTTGCATGCCCTAATTTTCTCATGATATATTCAACTAATTACAGTTCTCTTGCCAACAAAAACGCAGATGTCACTTTTATTTCAAACTTATATTTCAACCAAGACTTTCTTTCTGCTTACGTAATGCAAAAAAATCACTCACATACAGATATTTCAAAACAAACACTAACATTTTAAATCATGTAAACGGTATTATTATACAAATTAAGAAAAAAAGCAAAGTTATAACTCTCGTGAGCAATGATACTTGTTTATACATTAAAACCTTTAAAACGGACTAATTATTTCGTCAGAGTCAGATTACTTTTAAATTAAGAAATTACAAAATGGTCGAACAAAATATTAACCACGTCGCTTACCGAGATAGAGAGATAGGGATTGGACTTTCCTCCTTTTCATCATAGCACACAGTACATGTCCAAATATTTAAAATTATAAAATATGGTTACTATTAAATCATTTTCCGGTAAGACGTTTTACTTACAATTTTCATTAATTACATTTACATATGAATTTAAATATAAATTTAAAAAACCTTCACTTCACGTAAAAAGTAAAGCCTTCTTTAACTAAACTGTGTATTGTTTGTATGATTCCTCTCTTTTCAGAATTGTACAAAATATATCAGATATTATTAATTTCTATTGGACTAAAAGATATAACGTAAAATTAAAACGTATTTTTTAATCGTATTGAAAAAAATGAACAATTATAAAATTGATTACATTTCATTTGAGTTCGATAAAGAATCACCTAGTTTACCTTTTTATATTCATCTCCAAAATTAGCAGAATTATATGAAATAATAGAGAGAACAATATAATTCCCTAATAAATGGTGTAATTTAATATATGGTGTGAAGCTCTAAGCTTCAAATTAATTTTTGGAATTTCCCCTACAAGAAAAACTAATATATAAACCTTTTACACAGAATGTTCTCCATAGTCTTTAAAGGAATTCCAAAATCTCTGAATTATTCTTACATTTCTGGAATATTCCAAGCATTTTTTATAGAATTTAAATTCTGACTTTGAGCAAAGGTATGTATTTCATTAGGGAACGTCTTAAGAAAGCTGGCCGTTTGACGTGTTTGTTATACTGCATGCAAAAGGCTGGTTTGTTCTCAAAGTGAACATAACTACTTCAGTAATTCGTCATAAACTTTAGCATTTACTTTGCTATGTAAGCAGATCAAATGGGCAGTACCTTCTACAGATACCATTCTCCAAACTTTAATGCTCCCAGCACCAAATAATTATATGTAGTTTAGTAAAAAAATATCATTCACCTTTTTGTCGACAAACGTGGATCGTATCATCGGATCCATGAAAATTAGATTTAGATTTTTCACTGAAATTTACTTTTTGCTATTGATCTTCTGCCTAACCCTAAACCTAACCCTAACCCTTACCCTACATCACATCTTCAGATGCAAATTCGTGGCGACCTTTCTTTTTTTGCGCTGATTAAAGTTTCACAGTAAGAAACCGATCGAGTAAATATTCCTCGGCGAACAAGTTTTACTATTCTTTTATGACCAACAGGTCACCGCTCATCAAGTCCTAAAGGCGATTCAACGATATCGTTTACACCACTGTTTATTGCGATATATTTTGATAAGGTACCGTCATCTTTTCTTGGGGTTTTCGTGAGCCTATTTATTAATTCCCACGCTGACCATTAGCGCGTTCAATGATATGTTAATTGACTGGAGTTATTGCAGAATATCCGAAATATTTCTAATAGGCAATTTACCTTCATAGGGTCACCTCGCAATTTAGTTTTGTACTGGCAGGGGTGTTACTGACATCGTGTGAAAATTCAGCAAATATGAGCACACGTAATGATTAACTGTACTACAGAAAAAGGAGAAAATTTTTTAGTTAAGATGAAATATGTATGTATGTGGATATTGAAAATGTTTATCATTAATAAAAGCTCACTTTAAGGAAGAACAATTTGTAAGGGCAATATAAAAAGCTTCTAATTAAAACAACTAGCAAATATATGCTCCCTTCGGGCGCATATTTCTGCTAGTTGTTTTATTTAATTACTCAGTAAAAAAATTTTGTTTGTTTTTTACAAAACAAAAGAAAGAAAATAACCCAATCTTTTATTTTAATAAATAAAACATGGATAATAAAAACAGTTTTTAAACAAAGTTTGCCCTTTACGGCGTAAAATGTAAAACAAAAAATCCTTAACTCATTTAAGGTCGTAAAAAGATAATAATGTTTGAAGTTTTTTAAATAGAATAGAAAAGGTGTACCTAAAATAAAATCAACAATTATAAAAATAAAATACTGTTATTTAATTGCTCAGTAAAATGTGTTTGATTTCTCTTACAAAAAAATAGTACCTTTTTAATCATTTACTTTTTAAATTAAATAATTTGATTCAATAAATTTGTGCTTTAAAACATAATTTCTAATAATATTAAAATAAAACAAACCCAAAACGTATTAATAAAAAAATCAAAGTAAATATATCATTTTTGATCGACTCGTACGGTAAATTTTAGAGAATGTGTGGTTTACATGTTATTAATCAAATAACACGCCTCTATCTTGTCTCTCTGTCTTTTTCTCTCTTTCTCTCTCTCTCTCTCTCTCTCTCTTTCTTAAAATAGAACTGTCTGTGCGTTCGAAATAGAACATTATACTTAATAATCAGGGGGCGGGTAAGACATATACTACATTAACCCCCTTTAAAAAGGAGGAGGTATTTCCTGGGAGGATAATATAATAACGACAGAACAGATATTACACTACCTCCCGCCTCAAAAAAAGTAAATGAGAAGGTAATCCATGGGAGGGTAGTATCATAACCACAGAGCAAATACTACATCTCTTCTCCGAAAAAAGGAGGAAGTAATGTCTGGGATGATGGTATCATGACAACAGAACAGATACAACCTCAAGACCTCTAAAAAGGAGGGGGAATGCCTGGAAGGATGGTATCATGACAACAGAACACATACTACACTACCTCCACACCTCTCAAAAGAGGAGAAGGTAATGCCTGGGAACACGGTATCATGAAAACAGAACAGATACTACACTACAGCCAAATCTCTCAAAAAAAGAGAACGTAATGTCTTGGAGGATGGTATCATGACAACAGAACATATATTACACTAATTCAACACCTCTCAAAAAATAGGAGGTAATGCCTGGGAGGGTGGTATCATTACAACAGAACAGATACTACACTACCTCTACACCTCTCAAAAAGGAGGAGTTAATGTCTGGAAGGATAGTATCATGAAAACAGAACAGATACTACACCACCTCCACACCTCTCCAAAAATGGAAGAGGTAATGTCTGGGAGGATGGCATCATGACAACAGAGCAGATACTATACTACACTATGCCCCTGAATTGAGCATTTAAAGATAGTGCATTAGTCTGAAATAGTATAGTTTTGGCTTCAGACAGACAGATGCATTATCGCCATTATTAATAGATATTGCAAAGTTCACTCTCCTTGGTTGGTCAAACACTCTACGCAGGCTAACTGTGTTCGTTTCATGAATAATAGAGATATGTTCCCTTTCTTCGTTGTATAGCTGTATCAGTGGTCGTGGTGAAAGGGCGTCGGAAAAAAGTCAAAGGTGACTTCAGATTAGAGTTTCAAATCCTGCGACCAGTAGTACAGTTATGTCTAGCCACACTGATGAGTCTCTATTAAGATGTATCTGGATATTAAAAAATATTTATTATAAATCATTATATATATATATATATATATATATATATATATATATATGTGTGTGTGTGTGTGTGTATATATATATATATATACTTCTTCCTATATCACATGTTCAGTTGCAAATTCGAGGCGATATATATATATATATATGTATATATTATATATATATGTATATATTATATATATATATATATATATATAGATAGATAGATAGATAGATAGAGAGAGAGAGAGAGAGAGAGAGAGAGAGAGAGAGAGAGAGAGAGAGATCAGAGGGGGGTAGAGCGGGAGATATTGTTAAATAGACTGTTTTCTTCTCTGTATTAAATCTGTTCAGTGTGTCTAGGCTAACGAGTGTTTCAAGCTGAAATTCGCGAGCTGACCACATTGTCATCAGTCGGACTACATGCCACTATTTTATTGACCATAGCTAGAAAGTAAGATTAATTTATAATGCCTATATATATGTAGATATACATTATCGACTGTCAGACGTTTTCTCGACTACCAGGCGTTCTCTGTTCTGTTCTCGTGAGCTAATCATTATCGCGAGGCAGCGGCTCACAATAACTTAATAAGGGTTAGCAGTGAGATCAACCCACGATGGGTGGGGAGCATATGTAGTGATCATTAGATTGTTTCATTTATCACAGCTCTTCATTATGGCTAGAAGATCGAATCCTTTGAGATATCATTAGTCGAAGAGAAATACACAGTCCGCTTGGATATAATTAATTTTTATATAAGAAAAATATGGATGAACTTATGGCTGTTTTAAATACAATAATGCTAATAAATATGGTTCTAATATTATAACAAACAATTTATCAAAGATTTGCAAATATTTAAAAAAAAATGTTGTCGACTAATGTAATCTCTTAATTCAAAGTTAATAAATAACAGATTTAATAAGATAAAATGTATGTTAATTCGCCTAAATACATATAATCTGTCTCCTTTCCCCGCTCTCTCTCTCTCTCTCTCTCTCTCTCTATATATATATATATATATATATATATATATATATATATATATATATATATATATATATGCAGTATGTGTGTGGGTGTATTGAGACACCATTCTTTCATTTAAGCAAACATTGTTAAACGTAACAGAATTCCACTGCATGTTTATACTATTTTTTCAGTTTTTCTAATGATCTTTTTGTGTCAAATTAAAAAAAATTAATGTACATTTGATATGTATGATGAACGTTTTCGATTCATCGCATCGCTGCATGTGTTACAAAAAATGACACGCTAACTTCATACAGGAAAAGCGAAAGAGCGAAATCCTATTATTATTATTATTATTATTATTATTATTATGATTTCATAGTAGTCTTAACTGTTTGATGATTTAGTTATACATTTTTTTATTTTTGAACATCAATTCAATTCCCTAGACGTTAGACATTCAAGCTGTACCTTAAAACTTTAAGTCAATGATTAAGCAAGTACTCTTGCTTTTTGTTTAGAATGCGTAAGTCGTGTTAGGAATGTTCAAGAACCTTATCAGTTTGTATGCACATGTCCCAAAGAAGTTTGACATTGTCGTTCTCCTGTACAACTTCTGGCTTATGCTCATACATATTCTAATTGTGGTTCAATTCATAAAGTTTGTATTTATTCCAGTGTAGTACCTAAGCGACTTTGTAGTATCTCCATATTTTATACTGATGTTGTGCTAGCATAAGACATTTAGATACAATATGTGCTATGGTGTCTTCCCTTTCATTACACAATCGGCATATCGGTGATTCTGCAGTTTTGTCAATGGAATGTTTGATGGGCTTAGTCTGAATGGCTTGTCCATGGGCTGCCACCATTAAGGTGCTCTCAGTAGATCTTTTGAGATCACCCCTGATCAACCAACTGCAGTATTATTAAAGAATACATTGTGCAGTTTCTTTCAAAATAATTTTAACCCTCTCTCTTGTAACCTTTGATTAACTTCACGAAAATAATCTTATAACTTTCAGAAATATATTTATATAGAAAACTCCCTCGACCACCTTCCTTTCTAGGTAGATACAATCGATATGAATCTCTTTTCTTTGCAAAAGCTCCATAAATTGTAAGCATTTTCCGTGTTTTGATATTCAAAAATGTTAGTTCATTAACATTCCAGTCAAGTATATCGAAAGTATAGCTACTGCTCTGGCATTGATAGCATAGATTGTATTTCGACTGTGGAGATGTAATTTAAGAATAATCCTTACTCTTCTGTTTTACTCAGCTGTGACCCGCTTGTTCATTTACTTGTGTTTAATTATATCTGCCTCCAGTATTCCCAAGTATTTGTACCATTACTCACTGTGTGCATTCTTTATCAGGTCTGTTGTGTGGAGTTCAAGGCCATCTGAGTAGACAGTTTACCTCTTTTTATAACAAGAATGGCACATTATACCAAATTATTCTTATTATCATTATTGTTATTATTATTATTTTATAGTAGTCTCAACTTTTGGATGTTTTTAGTTGGAGTTTTCTTTTTTAAAACATCATGTCAATTCCCTTGACCATAGACATTTAAACTATACCTTAACACTTTCGCTGTTCCTAACAGGCAAGCCTTTTGTAGAATTTGAAAAGAAATTGTCTCGTCAATCTGTTTAAGCCATTTATGGTGACTTTTCGTTATGGTTCCAAGCGTTCCAATTACAACGGGAATCACTTTTACTTCTTTACATTTCCATTGTCTAACTAATTCCCATTTTAGATCTTGATATTTGTTTTTGTGTTCTTTCTTCTGCACTCTGGTATCGAAGGGACAGGCTATATCAATAATTAAGCAAGTTCTCTTGTTTTTGTTTAGAAAGTTTAAGTCGGGTTTTTGAATGTTAAAGAACCTTATTAGTCTGTATGCGCATGTCCCAAAAGAGTTTGACATTGTCGTTCTTCTGTACCACTTCTAGCTTATGCCTATACCACTTCTCATTGTGGTTCAATTCATAAGGTTTGCATACATTCTAGTGTAGTACCTGAGCGACTTTGTCGTGTCTCCATTTTTATACTGGTATTGTGCTAGCGATGGGCATTCAGATACAACATGCGCTCAGGTTTCTTCCCCATAATCATCATCATCATTATTATTATTATTATTATTATTATTATTATTATTATTATTATTATTATTATTAAAGCGACCGGGATTGCAAATATCTGTGCGCTTAGTAAATATTTTATTCTTTCCGGTTCGACATAAAAATAAATTTACTACATATTTACACATAAACTATGTGTATTTGATGATTTCATGGTTTTGCGTATTTCCATCTGCGATTTC
Organism: Sepiola atlantica; assembly: GCA_963556195.1. Lineage (NCBI taxonomy): Eukaryota > Metazoa > Mollusca > Cephalopoda > Sepiida > Sepiolidae > Sepiola > Sepiola atlantica. The sequence continues at coordinate 112,635,764 of OY744523.1, read as the reverse complement.
ATACTTTTATATAAAACAGATTCATCCATTTTACGATAGACATATTTATTTATTCGCTTTGCTAAAAAAAGAGTCTTACACTCTATAGACATGAGAAGAAACAACCTCCCATTATAAAATTCATGATATTATGGTGAAACTGTGTTAAAATACAACTTAGAGGATGAATGTTATTATGTTTCAAATGTTCAATTTTGTGGAGTAGAGCCTCTATTATTTGATTAAAAGATGATTGAAAATTCCTAACATTTTGGTTAAGTTAAATAATAGTATATAATTGTATGAATTTTATAAGAACTTAAAGATAATAACATTTTCGGTGTGTGTGTGTGGGGGGGTAAGCTATCAGTAGGAACTTTTTCCTTACAATAAGATATATATTAAAATGATAAACAACGATAGGATGTTAGAGCATATGTTTATCCATTGAAAAATAGCGGTGTTTATCATGAAGTTTATCTTGCAGAAGGATATATATCGCCGGATATAGTATGTAATCGATGAAATAGATGGGAATTCCATTTAAATCATTTGAATAACTCGAGTTGTAAAATTTCGTGGTGTTTTCTTTCATCTAGATATGTTGCCGTACCAAGTCCTGAATCAAAATCACACCCCGTTACTGTAGAGGTTATCAGATGCTTGAAGGATTTCTACTCAAATAGCTACTGTTCCCGGACAGCTTGCGATTGGAATTCCTTCCCTGTTTCCTATTTCCGCGATTGTAACAACATTCTGAAATTTAAATGTAATGTGAACAAGCATCTCGCTGCATAACTCCCCACTTAGTATACTACTATAAATCTGACCCTTAATTCATAGTAGCCCCTTACGTCTCATTAACAATGTGTTTTGTTAGGGATGAACAAAAGTTTTGTAAATTCTCTATTTTTTTTCACATAACTAGTAGGAAGAGTAATGGATTTTAAACTTTCCTAAAGGTTCTAGAAAACGTGGCTTCATGATAACTACCACTTCTTAACTTACGGCACCTGGTATTTATTCATAAGCGGTCACCCATCTAATTACTTATCTGGCCGAACGTTGCTTAACTTTGATGAAACAATGTCTCAAGTAATATAGCGATAGCTTTTTTGTAAATTGATCTTGTCTAATGAACTAAAATGTGTTATACAGATTAGATGAAATAATATACTAACTAAACTTAATAAAGATCTGATCAAAGACTAAATAAGACCATGTAGCGTCAATTTTTTTTTAATATTATAATCATCATAAATTGTTATATTCTTTCTTTTGTTGAGAAGACTTATGTCTTAGAGCGTCAAAAATAAGAAATAATTGGCAAGTTAGCGCTACTAGATAATCGTATTGCCAAAGAGCCAATAGAATCTTCCTTGAATACAAAATGGTTGGCGATGTCGACGTCGTCTTATCGGCATTCGCCAGTAAGTCATTACGTGACCAGTGAAAAGATTGGGGAAATTGGGAGATGCCGGCAGCGACAATTCCTCCGGAGGCTGTTGACCAATTAGAAGATCAATTGTCAATTCAAAATGCGTCTGGTCGCTTTTTTAGAACTGGCACTCAATAAACGCTCAAGTCGAATTGCTTTTGTCTGGCAGCGTCGCTTCATGTTCTTCATTTAGAGGCGCGCTGTTGTCTGTGTTGCACGAAGTATATTTTAAAACTCCACGAAATAATCAGATTTCTCTGCACGTGATTCTGTCTGTTCCTGTAATAATAGAATAAGATTAATCATTTATTGTAAAAACAAATGATAACATAAAATTACATAGTTAAAAATAACACTTCTCAGACCCAAAACACATTAGGAAGAACCAATGTAATATATCAGTTCAAATGCCCCATGGGGTAATGTATCTCCGACAATAATAATAAAACTAATTGTTACATCGGTTTCACAACCACAACACTTTCCCGAAGAGTCACCCTACACTTTTCCGACACTAGCGCCATTTGCCAACACCGAAATAGACATGACTGCCCCATTCTCAATGCAGACACATCCTCGTTAATAATACTGAAATAATACACCGCGATACCAATGTCAAAATATTAAAAAAATTTTGAACCCTTTACATAAAAACCAAACGTTCCACAATTAATAATGTGAATTATGAAACTAGTTACAACATTTAAAATGTATGGCATAGTAACTAATATTACCAAATTCTTAGCTGTAAAGCAATCATACTTTTGAATTTTGCACATGGTTGCAACATCTCAATATTATACAGTCTCATTAAAGTCGTACATTACTAGTTGTTACAAATACTAAAGACATAGTTGTAAATACATCAAGATTAACACCATCTGATAATGATTTGATGAATCAAATCGAAAGTACTCGCGAAAAAGAAAAGAAAATCGAACAAGAAACCCACGAAACTTACATACACCAATTTGACCGAAATACTATCAGGAAAATTGAATAAATAAAAAATGTCTTACTAGTGAAAACACTCCGTGTTATTTAATATTGTTTGCCTAAATATTTATATATATATATATATATATATATATATATATATATAGAGAGAGAGAGAGAGAGAGAGAGAGAGAGAGGGGAGAGAGATAGATAGAATCAAATATGAAACAAAAAGTAAACTTTTAGTAGGTAGAACCTATAGTGAAATGGTTTAAGATCAATATACGAGATAAGGGCAATTATAATGATAGATGAAAGAAGAGTGATAAACATGTACGAATGTCCAGATTTATTTCAAACTTCAGTTGTTCAATGCAAGGTATATTCTGTAATAAAATTATGTTTATTATTCTTTCCTTAAGCCAAGGCTTTTCAAAGATCGAAATCTTAGCATCAGAGGAATTATATAGATAGATAAGTTGGCAGTGGAAAAGCCAAAATTCAAAATTTGAAAAAATATAAGAAATGGAGATGTGAAAAAGTTCGTGTAAAAAAGATATGGGGTTTGTCCAGTTGGTAATTGTCCGTTGATAAGGTGTCCAATGAAAGGAGATTTAGATGGAGAAGAAAAGTTTTTCGTGAAGGCAGCGTGGAAAAGCGTTCAAAAGTAAAGAAAAAAGTAAAATTCTTAACACCTATATATATATATATATATATATATATATATATATATATATATATATATACATCCTGTCTGATCCTATGTCATAAGAACACCATTGCCCAAAGACAAGGTTTCTATAACATTTCCTTTCCTTCAGCTAGATCGATTCTATACGAAATGAATTTAAATGAGTATGACTCTGGCTAACTTTTAACCCTTGTTTCTCTTCTTCCTCCTCCCCTGCTTCCTCCTCCTCCCTTGTTTCGACCCCCGACGTTAACTGCTTCAAATTACTACTAATCCTAGTAGACTTTTGACGTTCTCAATCCGAATTGGATTTCAATCAGCAGGCGATATCCAAGCACTGATTTTTTCTCTCTCTCTTTTTCTTCTTTAGTAGCTTTCGACAGTCAAATGCCGATTTACCCTTTCTTACGTTTTCTCTTGCTTTTTCTTCTTCTTTCTTCTTCTTCTTTTTTTTCTTCTTCAACTGACGTTCTAAAGACACTTGTTGATTGGTCTTTCTTTCTTCTTCTTCCTCTTCTTCATCTTCTTTTTCTTTTTCTTTTCATAACATTCCTCGCGTCCCTATTCCCCCTTTTTGTTGTTCTCTGCACGTGACATTTTCTTCCAATCGCATTCTTTGTATAAATTTGAAAACTTTTCCGTTTTGAAATAAAGTTTACTAACCGAACGAAAATGGTCGTATCTTGACGGCCGAAATATCTCGGTAGAACATTACAACATGAGTTTTTGAGTTTATTTTTGTTAGTTGTTGAATTGCTTATTCTTTATTCCATTTTTATTTTTACATATATATATATATATATATATATATATATATATATATATATATATATATATATATATATATATAGGTATTAAGAATTTTACTGATTTACTGATACAAACAAAAATAAGAATAAATTTAAAAAACTGTATGCCTACTAAACAGCTCTCTTTATTATTGTGCACTCCTATATAAACACAGTAAGGATTCTCTGGATCTTTACCTTGTTGATATAAACTTTACCTGCATTATATATATATATATATATATATATATATATATATATATATATATATATATATATATATATGTGTGTGTGTGTGTTTATAGTATAAAAATATATATTTGGAAAGCTAAACAGTAGTATGAAATATATATATATATATATATATATATATATATATATATATATATAGTAAGTAAGCTAAACAGAAGCGTTCATGTTTCATCCCCGTATAAAATCATCAGGATAAGTACACTCAGCCTGAAGGCGTCCATGTTTGTTTACAGCAGTAAATCATCCGGCTAATGCCCCTTGCCTGACGATTCCCTGTGGGGATGAAACATCGACGCATCTGTGTAGCTTACTTGTCATAGATATATTTTATACTATTACTACTAACCTCTACTCACGTATTTAGCACTCTTGAAGTAAATATTGAAAATCTATACACAGTATATTATATCACCTTATAATATTATATGTGTATATACATAAGATATTAATTATATATATATATATATATATATATATATATATATATATATATATATATATATATATATATATATATATATTGAAAAGGAAGAGGGGGAAAGAAAGAAATCAAGATCTTCCAAACCCTGAATACCTATACTTTTTCTTATCTTTCGACAACAAACAAAAACTGCATGATCTATTGATAAATGATATTCAACATCTCGATCTTAGGTAAGCATCAACTAAAAACCAAACGAACCCCTAATTTGCACCAATTCCCGCATCTGCCAAACTCATCCATTACCCTACAAAACGATGTAATCACGCGTGTGAGAATCTACGATGACAAGTTTATAAATCAGATTCCATATTTTTCCACCTGGTACCGAGATAAAAGTTCAACTTCCGAATATCATTTGTGATAGTTCCAACCTGAACTAATACGTTTTCTGTCCGAAATACAATAAGAGTGGATACGGAGGTGAGACAGCATTCGATTTACACCTGCTTTTTAACAAACATAAACAAGCAATCGGGGAGATTTGCCACACTCAAAATGAGGTAAACATTTCACTCTACCTGATCATAGCATACACGAAATTAGATACTAGACATGGGATGAATTTCTGAAAATATCCGTTGAAGACAAATAAATTAAATATAAGCGGACTATATACACAAGATGCGGGATTGAATCTTATTATTAGTGTTTATAAGTATGCTTATCATCTATATAATATTAAAAAGTGATGGTTTTTTGGAGTTTGTTCGTACGCAAATAGAAATGTGTGACGCTTTTACCCGAGTTTGAATCTCACGTAAGTCAAAGTATTATAGATATATAATAGGCTTAGGCAATAATAAGGCTTTCTGAGAGCATTATGAGTTTTTTATTTGCTTTTTTTTTTCATTAAAAGAAACCGTAATGAAAAGAATAATAACGATTGTCACTTAATTAATCAGAAGATAAACATTTGGTCGATGTTGTACATTTCCTGACGACTGTCTACTTTTTGAGTGCAGTGTTGGGATAGTTCCCTTAGTTCAATTGATTTATAATGATCGGGGAATGACCGTGTGGCTAACTCGAACCCTTACAAGAGATATATAATGAGTTACTTAAAGAAATTTTGGAAGGACTTGTAAATCAGAGTCAGCTGCTGCCAGAAATTTAGATTATCTTGACGTAATGTACGGTTTGCTGATTTGGCGACGATGTTCATGACAGAAGCAACTCGTTACAAAGAAAATGAAGTCCCATTATAGAAGTAAATAATATATAATGTTAGTAAAAGCTGTCAGCGTCTCTATCTTCATGAATATAGGAGCATCCCTAGAGAATAATTAAGAAAACATCTTCGCAACTCTACCCCCCCCCCCAAAAAAAAAAAACGAACAATATTACCGATTAACGAATACATTTTAAACCCACCGATTTCACTGTAAATTTATCCCGTTTATTCTTGGCCATTTCTTAATTCTCTTTAAATTTTCTCATACACCCCCTTTATCTTAACAACATCGAAAGGGGCACATCAGTCAAAGGTTTCCTCGTCGCAATTAGTATAGAGTTGTTCATGTCCCCTCATCTTCTTAATGGCAATAAAACTTGAAAATAGACAAATAAAACAACCGAGTTAATAATAAAATTATTTCATTAAACAGTACAGTTTTCACCACATTATGTCACCTTATAAATATTAAAATAAATGCATATATGCTATTTAACCCCATCTCTAGAATCCTTATTCTAATTTTGAGAAAAATCAATAAAATAATTTTGATTCCTGAAACATATCTAAAATTGAGGACTTATGGCTGAAGGGTCTTAAAAAGAAAATGAAATTCAGAGCATCATATTTGATTGGTTTCTAATAACTTAATATAAAATCTCATGCAAATCGGAAATATTTGAATATTGAATGGGTTTATATTCCCATATTATTCCCCTAATGACCTTTTGACAAACGCAAAAGAAACTCAAATTTTGTGAATATTTATTAATTCATGTTTAATAATTAGGGTTACAATTCCATTCAATTCATTTGAATTTTCACAGAAGGCCTTACAGACTCTTCTTCGGCCCTTTTTCATGACACCTAATGAAACTAAATGTAGCCCACATTACCCATCGCGCAAATATGTTCCAAAATTCATAATCATCTGTTAATTAGTTTTAGAATTTACCGGAGATAAACAGGTATATAAACATATTGAGAATCCATCAGAGATCTTATCAGAGACTCAATGAAATAAAAACTTTATCTCTTCGGTGAATATTGTGCAAGAGAGGAAACCGAATTGGTTAAAACAAGCATAGAATCATTTGTGTTACGCAGAAATTCTATCGCAAGATTTACTCTCCCGAATTGATCACTTTGACTTGTGCAGTTGCTATTGCGCATAGACACCACGTATTCTGTCGTTTTAACCGCTATAGGTGAGCTGTAAATAGGCAATCATTTGTAATATCAAGAAAGTACTATAAGAGTATAATAGGGTCAGCTAAGAGTAAGTATACTAAAATGAATTTTAAAGAGAAAATTTTAATTGAAACATGAAAAAATAAAAATATAATTTTTTAAGTTGAAATATAAACACTTTTAAAGAAACAGAAATCACTTAAAATAGAAGATTATGTAGATCAAACAATTAAATCAATTGATGAAAATACAAAATTATTAATTATTTTTACAATGAAAAACGGTCAATATTTGATACATTAACAAGGAGAATACCCGTTCCAGGATGGGTACAACTTATTCACTGAGAAGAACATTTTGGTAATACTTTCATGCCCCCTTACGAAGAGTAAAATCAAGATATAATGCTACTAAACCTTATGTCTATAATATTTATTCCAATTTAGATCAAAATCTATGACATGATTTTGATTTTACGAAATGTCTGAAATTGAAGGGTTATGCTTATTGGTCTTACGAAGGAATCTTGCTTAATTTATACCTAATAACTATGGATAAAATTTAATGCAAATCTGATAAGTTAAATTTTCAAATGGGAGGTTATGCCTATAGTATGCCTTCTAAAACACTTTATTGAGAACAATGTATATGTGCCAATTGAAGCATTTCTGCTAAATTATGTTTACACATTTTCCCCAACGATACGGATCTTTTTAATGGCGGTACATCTTTCACATAACACCGGGAACAAATCTAACAGTAACTATTTGCGGGGAAACATTTTGTGTCATTACTTATCGTTTCAAACCACAACTACCATGAAGAGTACATTACTACGGTTCCAAAGTCAACCTGCCCTAATAAACATACCTAATTCTATATATGCAGCGATATTGTAGTTGACGCAATTGTACTTTTAGTGAAAAAATGTTGTATATTTTTTCTATTAGATATTTGGTCTTGCATTCTTCTTCCTTTTCGGTAAGCTGATGGCAGATGGGCCCGGATTTTGTGCGGAATAAAATACGCTGAAATATATTCTTTAAATGTATGCAGGGCTCACATTTAGTTTTATGCTTCTATAATTACACTATAAATTAAATTCTTCAGAATCCTCCATAATTTTGTAGTTCATAAGAAATATAAAATTCTTGCTTCTGTTATACGTGTTGAAAAATATATTAGCTTTAAAAATGGCTAAAGAAATAAAACATTTTTACATTTATATTTTACTATAAAAAAATGTGACACGCTTCGTTTCCCACTGAACTCGAATTGGAGTAATTGAATAAAAAAAAACGTGAGTTAGCAAAGCCAGTTTTTTTTTTTAAATAAAGATAAAAACCTAAATGAATAACTTTTTGCTAATAGCCTGAGACGGCCTTACCGGGGAATGCTCTCTCTCTCTCTCTCTCTCTCTCTCGAGTTACGGGTTAAATAGTATTAATATTGGTGGTGATATTCATTTTAATTTACAATGCACTATACACATTTATTATCTTCGACTGTTGATAAACAGAAAGAGGGAGAGAAAGAGAAACGGAGGCTAGAGTGATTGATACCTTATAAAAAAATTAAAGACGGGAGTCTAAGAATATACAATGAGAGGGTGTGAAGTGAAAGATAGAAATTTAGTAAAAGATGGGTCATTTTGTGAGTTAATTGCAAATTACGTCTAATTAGAACAATTAAAATGTGTTTTATCAAACATAACTCAATACCTAAACTGAGGAATATTATAACATGTATTTTGTGTGTTTAAAATAAGAAAATAATATCTAGGAAAATAAACGCTGACTAACTCAACTTTACATTTATAATAGATAGAATAATACCCGTTATAGTAAGCGTTCATAAAACTGAGACACCCTTAAACCATTGACAGAGTGCATGTTTCTGACAACAGTGGACGATTTTTTTGTTTTCACCTGACAATCTATCTATCTGATTAACTCTTGTGCTGGTTTGTCTTTATATATGACTAGCGGGGCTACCCGGCGTTGCTCGGGGTCATAAAAACATATATTTGAAGAAAGATCGTGTGTGTAACATCTTTATATTCAAACTTCTATGTCCGCCCCCTCTCTCTATAGCCGTCTCTTTATCTGCTACCTGTCTCTTTCCTGGCCGCCCCATTTCGCCGCTACTTTCTAATTTTGCCTTTTGCAAAAGCTGTTTCTTCCCCACCATTTCTCCAATTGCCCAGGGTAATAGTATGACATATTTCTATAAAAAGTAACACCTCTATCTGCGCCTTCTATATAGGTACTTATCTCCACCCCGGTGTTCATACTATATACGTATCTATCATCACCCCGGTGCGCATACTATATACGTACCTATCGCCGCCCCAGTGCACATACTATATACGTACCTATCGCCGCCCCGGTGCAGATACTATTTAAGTACCTATCGCCGCCCCGTTGCGAATGCTAAATAGTACCTATCGTTGCCCTGGTGTGAATGCTAAATACATACCTATTGCGCCCCGGTGTGCATGCTACATAAGTACCTATCGCTGCCCTAGTGCGAATACTAAAGACATACCAATTGCGCTCCGGTGTGCATGCTACATAAGTACCTATCACTGCCCTAGTGCAGAATAATTAATATGTACATATTGCCGCTTTGGTGTGAATGCTAAATACGTACCTATCGCCGGCCCAGTGCGAATGCTAAATACGTACCTATAGCCGCCCTGGTGCGAATGCTAAATATGTACCTATAGCCGCCCCAGTGTGAATGCTAAATACGTACCTATCACCACTACGGTGCGAATGCGAAATACATACCTTTCGCCGCCCCAGTACGCATGCAATATATGTACTGATCGCCGCCGCAGACGCATGCTATGTACGTACTTATTGCTGCCCGTGTGTACATGCTATATACGCAGCTATCGCCACCCCTGAATTCTGAATACGTACCTATCGCCGCCCTGGTGTGGAAGCTAAATACGTACATATCGCCGCCCCAGTGCGAATGCTAAATACATACCTATCGCCGCCCCGGTGTGAATTAAAAATACGTACCTATTGCCGCCCCGGTGTGAATTCTAAATACGTACCTATCGCCGCCCCGGTGCGGAAGCTAAATACGTACATATCGCTGCCCCGGTGCGAATGCTAAATACATACCTATCGCTGCCCCGGTGTGAATGCTAAATACGTACCTATCGCCGCCCCGGTGTGAATTTTAAATATGTACCTTTCGCCGCCCGGTGTGAATTTTAAATATGTACCTTTCGCCGCCCCTGTGCGCGTGCTATATACGTACCTATCGCCGCCCCGGTGCGCGTGCTATATATGAACCGATCGCTTCCTCAGTGCGCATGCTAAATACATACCTATCACTGCCCCAGTGTGCATACTATATACGTACTTATTACCGCCCATGTGCACATGCTATATAAGTACCTATCACCACTGCTGAATGCTAAATAAGTACCTATCGCCGCCCCGGTGTGGAAGCTAAATACAGACATATCGCCGCCCCTAAATTTGGGCAGACCCTAAAAAATTTGGCCTGACCCCTAAAATTTTCCCCGTCCCCTAAATCTCTCCAGCCTCTAATTTTTCACTCTCCCCCAACCCTGAGAAATATTTTGACTTCAAAACAAAAAAAAAAAAAAAAAAAAGAAAAAAATTTGGCCTGACCCCTAAAAAGTTCGTCCTGACCCCTAAAATTTTCCCCGACCCCTAAATCTCTCCAGCCCCCTAATTTTTCACTCTCCCCCAACCATGAGATATATTTTGACTTCAAAACAAAAAAAACAAAAAAATTTGGCCTGACCCCTAAAAAGTTCGTCCCGACCCCTAAAATTTTCCTTGAGCTCTAAATCTCTCCAGCCCCCTAATTTTTCACTCTCTTACAACCATTAGATATATTTTGACTTCAAAACAAAAAAAAACAAAAAAATTTGGCCTGACCCCTAAAAAGTTCGTCCTGACCCCTAAAATTTTCCCCGACCCCTAAATCTCTCCAGCCCCCTAATTTTTCACTCTCCCCCAACCATGAGATATATTTTGACTTCAAAACAAAAAAAAAACAAAAAAATTTGGCCTGACCCCTAAAAAGTTCGTCCTGACCCCTAAAATTTTCCCCGACCCCTAAATCTCTCCAGCCCCCTAATTTTTCACTCTCCTCCAACCATTAGAAATATTTTGACTTCAAAACAAAAAAAAACAAAAAAATTTGGCCTGACCCCTAAAAAGTTCGTCCTGACCCCTAAAATTTTCCCCGACCCCTAAATCTCTCCAGCCCCCTAATTTTTCACTCTCCTCCAACCCTGAGAAATATTTTGACTTCAAAACAAAAAAAAAAAAAAAAAAAAGAAAAAAATTTGGCCTGACCCCTAAAAAGTTCGTCCTGACCCCTAAAATTTTCCCCGACCCCTAAATCTCTCCAGCCCCCTAATTTTTCACTCTCCCCCAACCATGAGATATATTTTGACTTCAAAACAAAAAAAACAAAAAAATTTGGCCTGACCCCTAAAAAGTTCGTCCTGACCCCTAAAATTTTCCTTGAGCTCTAAATCTCTCCAGCCCCCTAATTTTTCACTCTCTTACAACCATTAGATATATTTTGACTTCAAAACAAAAAAAAACAAAAAAATTTGGCCTGACCCCTAAAAAGTTCGTCCTGACCCCTAAAATTTTCCCCGACCCCTAAATCTCTCCAGCCCCCTAATTTTTCACTCTCCTCCAACCATGAGAAATATTTTGACTTCAAAACAAAAAAAAAGAAAAAAATTTGGCCTGACCCCTAAAAAGTCCGTCCTGACCCCTAAAATTTTCCCCGACCCCTAAATCTCTCCAGCCCCCTAATTTTTCACTCTCCCCCAACCCTGAGAAATATTTTGACTTCAAAACCAAAAAAAACAAAAAAAAACAAAAAAATTTGGCCTGACCCCTAAAAAGTTCGTCCTGACCCCTAAAATTTTCCCCGACCCCTAAATCTCTCCAGCCCCCTAATGTTTCACTCTCCCCCAACCATGAGAAATATTTTGACTTCAAAACAAAAAAAAACAAAAAAATTAGGCCTGACCCCTAAAAAGTTCGTCCTGACCCCTAAAATTTTCCCCGACCCCTAAATCTCTCCAGCCCCCTAATTTTTGACTCTCCCCCAACCCTGAGAAATATTTTGACTTCAAAACCAAAAAAAAACAAAAAAAAAGAAAAAAATTTGGCCTGACCCCTAAAAAGTTCGTCCTGACCCCTAAAATTTTCCCCGACCCCTAAATCTCTCCAGCCCCCTAATGTTTCACTCTCCCCCAACCATGAGAAATAGTTTGACTTCAAAACAAAAAAAACAAAAAAATTAGGCCTGACCCCTAAAAAGTTCGTCCTGACCCCTAAATCTCTCCAGCCCCCTAATTTTTCACTCTCCCCCAACCCTGAGAAATATTTTGACTTCAAAACCAAAAAAAACAAAAAAAAACAAAAAAATTTGGCCTGACCCCTAAAGAGTTCGTCCTGACCCCTAAAATTTTCCCCGACCCCTAAATCTCTCCAGCCCCCTAATTTTTCACTCTCCCCCAACCCTGAGAAATATTTTGACTTCAAAACCAAAAAAAACAAAAAAAAACAAAAAAATTTGGCCTGACCCCTAAAAAGTTCGTCCTGACCCCTAAAATTTTCCCCGACCCCTAAATCTCTCCAGCCCCCTAATTTTTCACTCTCCCCCAACCATGAGATATATTTTGACTTCAAAACAAAAAAAACAAAAAAATTTGGCCTGACCCCTAAAAAGTTCGTCCTGACCCCTAAAATTTTCCTTGAGCTCTAAATCTCTCCAGCCCCCTAATTTTTCACTCTCTTACAACCATTAGATATATTTTGACTTCAAAACAAAAAAAAACAAAAAAATTTGGCCTGACCCCTAAAAAGTTCGTCCTGACCCCTAAAATTTTCCCCGACCCCTAAATCTCTCCAGCCCCCTAATTTTTCACTCTCCTCCAACCATGAGAAATATTTTGACTTCAAAACAAAAAAAAAGAAAAAAATTTGGCCTGACCCCTAAAAAGTCCGTCCTGACCCCTAAAATTTTCCCCGACCCCTAAATCTCTCCAGCCCCCTAATTTTTCACTCTCCCCCAACCCTGAGAAATATTTTGACTTCAAAACCAAAAAAAACAAAAAAAAACAAAAAAATTTGGCCTGACCCCTAAAAAGTTCGTCCTGACCCCTAAAATTTTCCCCGACCCCTAAATCTCTCCAGCCCCCTAATGTTTCACTCTCCCCCAACCATGAGAAATAGTTTGACTTCAAAACAAAAAAAAACAAAAAAATTAGGCCTGACCCCTAAAAAGTTCGTCCTGACCCCTAAAATTTTCCCCGACCCCTAAATCTCTCCAGCCCCCTAATTTTTCACTCTCTCCCAACCCTGAGAAATATTTTGACTTCAAAACCAAAAAAAACAAAAAAAAACAAAAAAATTTGGCCTGACCCCTAAAAAGTTCGTCCTGACCCCTAAAATTTTCCCCGACCCCTAAATCTCTCCAGCCCCCTAATGTTTCACTCTCCCCCAACCATGAGAAATAGTTTGACTTCAAAACAAAAAAAAACAAAAAATTAGGCCTGACCCCTAAAAAGTTCGTCCTGACCCCTAAAATTTTCCCCGACCCCTAAATCTCTCCAGCCCCCTAATTTTTCACTCTCCCCCAACCCTGAGAAATATTTTGACTTCAAAACCAAAAAAAACAAAAAAAAACAAAAAAATTTGGCCTGACCCCTAAAAAGTTCGTCCTGACCCCTAAAATTTTCCCCGACCCCTAAATCTCTCCAGCCCCCTAATTTTTCACTCTCCCCCAACCCTGAGAAATATTTTGACTTCAAAACCAAAAAAAACAAAAAAAAACAAAAAAATTTGGCCTGACCCCTAAAAAGTTCGTCCTGACCCCTAAAATTTTCCCCGACCCCTAAATCTCTCCAGCCCCCTAATGTTTCACTCTCCCCCAACCATGAGAAATATTTTGACTTCAAAACAAAAAAAAACAAAAAAATTAGGCCTGACCCCTAAAAAGTTCGTATTGACCCCTAAAATTTTCCCCGACCCCTAAATCTCTCCAGCCCCCTTAAATTTCTACTCTCCCCCAACCCTGAGAAATATTTTGACTTCAAAACCAAAAAAAACAAAAAAAAACAAAAAAATTTGGCCTGACCCCTAAAAAGTTCGTCCTGACCCCTAAAATTTTCCCCGACCCCTAAATCTCTCCAGCCCCCTAATGTTTCACTCTCCCCCAACCATGAGAAATATTTTGACTTCAAAACAAAAAAAAACAAAAAAATTAGGCCTGACCCCTAAAAAGTTCGTCCTGACCCCTAAAATTTTCCCCGACCCCTAAATCTCTCCAACCCCCTAATTTTTCACTCTCCCCCAACCCTGAGAAATATTTTGACTTCAAAACCAAAAAAAACAAAAAAAAACAAAAAAATTTGGCCTGACCCCTAAAAAGTTCGTCCTGACCCCTAAAATTTTCCCCGACCCCTAAATCTCTCCAGCCCCCTAATTTTTCACTCTCCCCCAACCCTGAGAAATATTTTGACTTCAAAACCAAAAAAAACAAAAAAAACAAAAAAATTTGGCCTGACCCCTAAAAAGTTCGTCCTGACCCCTAAAATTTTCCCCGACCCCTAAATCTCTCCAGCCCCCTAATTTTTCACTCTCCCCCAACCATGAGATATATTTTGACTTCAAAACAAAAAAAAACAAAAAAAATTTGGCCTGACCCCTAAAAAGTTCGTTCTGACCCCTAAAATTTTCCCCGACCCCTAAATCTCTCCAGGCTCCTAATTTTTCACTCTCCTCCAACCATGAGAAATATTTTGACTTCAAAACAAAAAAAAACAAAAAAATTTGGCCTGACCCCTAAAAAGTTCGTCCTGACCCCTAAAATTTTCCCCGACCCCTAAATCTCTCCAGCCCCCTAATTTTTCACTCTCCCCCAACCCTGAGAAATATTTTGACTTCAAAACAAAAAAAAACAAAAAAAAAGAAAAAAATTTGGCCTGACCCCTAAAAAGTTCGTCCTGACCCCTAAAATTTTCCCCGACCCCTAAATCTCTCCAGCCCCCTAATTTTTCACTAGTTCGCCCCGACCCCTAAATCTCTCCAGCCCCCTAATTTTTCAGGAGAGAATGCATGGGATGAGTGCATCATGACAACGAAACCGATACGACCCTACCTCAACACTTCTCAAAAAAGGAGGAGATAATGCATGGGATGAGTGCATCATGACAACGGAACCGATACAACCCTACCTCAACACTTCTCAAAAAAGGAGGAGATAATGCATGGGAATAGTGCATCATGACAACGGACCCGATACGACCCTACCTCTACACTTCTCAAAAAAGGAGGAGATAATGTATGGGAATAGTGCATCATGACAACGGAACCGATACTACCCTACCTCAACACTTCTAAAAAAAGGAGGAGATAATGCATGAGATGAGTGCATCATGACAACGGAACCGATACGACCCTACCTCAACACTTCTAAAAAAAGGAGGAGATAATGCATGGGATGAGTGCATCATGACAACGGAACCGATACGACCCTACCTCAACACTTCTCAAAAAAGGAGGAGATAATGCATGGGAATAGTGCATCATGACAACGGAAACAATACGACCCTACCTCAACACTTCTCAAAAAAGGAGGAGATAATGCATGGGATGAGGGCATCATGACAACGGAACCGATACTACCTCAACACTTCTCAAAAAAGGAGGAGATAATGCATGGGATGAGTGCTTCATGACAACGGAACCGATACGACCCTACCTCTACACTTTTCAAAAAAGGAGGAGATAATGCATGGGATGAGTGCATCATGACAACGGAACCGATACGACCCTACCTCCACACTTCTCAAAAAAGGAGGAGATAATGCATGGGATGAGTGCATCATGACAACGGAACCGATACGACCCTACCTCAACACTTCTCAAAAAAGGAGGAGATAATGCATGGGAATAGTGCATCATGACAACGGACTCGATACGACCCTACCTCAACACTTCTCAAAAAAGGAGGAGATAATGCATGGGAATAGTGCATCATGACAACGGAACCGATACGACCCTACCTCAACACTTCTAAAAAAAGGAGGAGATAATGCATGGGATGAGGGCATCATGACAACGGAACCGATACGACCCTACCTCAACACTTCTCAAAAAAGGAGGAGATAATGCATGGGAATAGTGCATCATGACAACGGACTCGATACGACCCTACCTCAACATTTCTCAAAAAAGGAAGAGATAATGCATGGGATGAGGGCATCATGACAACGGAACCGATACGACCCTACCTCAACATTTCTCAAAAAAGGAGGAGATAATGCATGGGATCAGTACATCATGACAACGGAACCGATACTACCCTACCCCTACACTTCTCAAGAAAGGAGGAGGTAATGCTCACACCGGCGAATACCGTAACCCCCCCCCCCCCCCAATTTGGCCTGAAAGGAGGAGGTAATTCCTATCATGATAACAGAACGGCCACAGGGAGGGAGGGGGGAGGAATATTAGCGTCTATTAATAATTAAGAAAGAAAGTGTGAGAAGGAAAAATGACAGAAAGGAAAACTGCCACTCTCTGACGTCATGATGACCTGATATAACCGGACACAATTTAGGGCAAGACCGGGTACATCCGGAAAGGGATTATGGGACAGGTGCGGATGTGATTGAGCAACCCTTGTTTCACTACACACTCTTAACGTAGGATTCCTATGTTGTTATTGATGCAACCGGACAGAAGTTATTGGATGATCTGATACAACCGGACACAATTTAGAGCAAGACCGGGTACATCCGGCAAGGGATTATGGGATGTTTACAATGACTTTGCATTTTTATCGGATTAGTACATAAATACATTAGATTATTTCGAATTTAGTACATATTAACGTGTAAAAAGTCGTGGAAAATACGAAAAAACTGCTACCTTTTGTCGGAAAGTGGTCCGGTTGACTGTCAGCGAGTGAATCGTTATTTGCGATTTTGAGATATTATGATCCCAGGATATGTACGGTGCTGAAGATATAAACTTTTTGACATGTCGTCGCGTAGTTTTTGAGGAGAAGCTTCACATACAGACATACATACATACATACATACAGACAAGTGCCCTTTATATAAGAGATGATTCATTAGGAAAAAATAAAAAAAACAGTCAAAATGAAAAAAATTAGTTAGTTTTGAAATTAGTTGATGCGGTGCTCAATCTGGTGGCGAATGCTGAAACCCATAGTAAATTCTAAATAAAACGTTCTTGTATTCATATCTTGTAAGAATTATATTTCATTAATAAATTAGGACAACTTAATAGAGTATTACTTTCCAATCACTTTCTATCTATTCATCTATTGTATACTAAATCTAAATCAATAAACGTATATATATATATATATATATATATATATATATATATATATATATATATTGTGTGTGTGCATTTAGTCAGCATATTTTAATTTAGGCAAATATTATTAAATAACACGGAGTGTTTTTGCTTGATAAGACTTTTTTTTTAATTTTCTGAATAATTCATTGAGTACTCGCGAAGAAAAAAAGAAAAAATTTAACAAGAAACTCATGGAACTTACATACACCAATTTGACCGAAATACAAAATGGACAATTCGGAAAATTGAAGAAAAAAGTCTTAACTTTTGAAATAGTAAAGGTATTTCGAAACATTCAAATTTTTTAATAGAAAATAATTTCTGGTTTTAAAATTCTTAGCAAATTCTCATGAGATTAAAGATTGAAAGATTGAACGTTTTGGAAGCTATTTACATCCAATCATTTTATGAATACAGAGATTAAAAAAGCATTACAATAAAAATTTTAAAAAAGCATGTTCTGGTATTACAACAATTACATTTACTCAATAATTTCATAACCAAACCAGACAGTCAAAATTCTATTTTGTTTAAAACAAATTACATGATTTAAAAAAAGAAAAAGAACGAAATAAATTTGTTTTAAATAAAAAGACTTCCGTGCAACGCCGGGTAGGTAAGGCTAATAATGAATGAATAATCATCAAAAAATTAGAGGATTTTAAAAGTCAAAATGTAGAATTTTATTTTAATCTTAAATAAATAGAGGCGTTTAGCTTCTGACCGTATGTCACAATTTTTTAAACGTAATAAATACATTGCGGAATGTGTCCTATGTTGAAATATCAGAGACTTTAACTACTTTTAGTAATGGCGAATACTGCATTAATAGTATATAATAAATTTCCAACAAATAAAGCGGACACCATGACTGAAATCTTGAAATCTTCAGTCTGCGGTTCTACCAACCGACCTATTTTGACTTTCTTATCAATAGAGCTTTAAACATTACCATAACAAAATTATAATATCATAGAGTTGGCGTGACGTCATAGATTTATGATTTACGTCATGTTTCAAAACATGCATTCAAACATAAGTGATAAAAAATAAGGCAAATCAGAATAGTACCCGTCTAAAAGTAAGCAACAAACGATTTTCGGACTGATTTAGTTCCTGATATTAAACTTAATCCGTAATATAACTTCCGGTGAGAGTTTCAGTTTCTCGAATTTATCAATTTATTTATTAAATTGTTGGGTGAAGTATAGAATAGTTAACAATACCCCTTCCCCATGTTAAGATGGGTTTTTAAATAATAACGTTATTATTTCAGCACGGTCCATAAACTGCAGATTATGTAGAAAGCTATTCTTAACATGAGGAGTGAGGTTTGTTCACTATTCTGTACTTTCGCCTAACAATTTAATAAATAAATTAATAATTAAAAATTAGTACAAAACTTGGCAAACCAAAAGAGTAAGCGACTCAAAACTTGAAGTATTTAATATCTGGAACTAAATCTGATCGAACACCGTTTGCTGCTGACTCTTAATGAAGTAATCTTCTGATTTGCCAAAAATAATTATATATACATGGAGAGAAAAAAGAGAATATTACTTATTTAATTTTTTAACATCAAGAAGATGAACGATTTTTTAGCCAGTTTTGTCGTAGACTAGGTTTACTACGAGGACATAAAAATGTCGATACTTTTTCGCTGGTATTTTCATATCCAATATTAAAACCGAATGCAACACATTTCTTTAACATTATATTTTTATCAGAACAAATTTTTTTTTTAAACTAGCGATAGACGCGAAATGTTGAAAAAAATAGAGGTCCCTTAGAAAATTGACATTTATAAAGGGAAGGTAACTGACAACCGTTTTCTGAAAATAAAAAGAAAAGATGAATTTTAGTTTGCATAATTTTGCTTATTCGGACTACATTTCTCATCTTGAGCGTTATCATTACAACGTTTCGGCCGCTGTAACCTCCGGCCTTCTCCAGGTGTATCCCTTCGAACTTGGGAATATTTTTTTCGAACTCGGGAATTTGACATGCTACCCCTGTAGATCAAATAAAGGGTTCCGTTAGAAATTCTATCCAGATTCCCGAGTTGGACAGAAATATTACGGAGTTGGAAGAGATACACCTGAAGAAGGTCGGAGGTTACAACGGCCGAAACGTTGTGATGATAACACTCAAGATTAGAAATGTAGTCCGAATAACCTAAATTATGCAAATTATCAATCCTCATCTAAAAAATTCAGAAATATAATGAATTTTAGTGTTGAAAACAAACGGAAATCGAAATAACTCTATAATTCTATGTACAAGTATTGCCATGGTTCATTCCTATTTCAGTCACGTAAATTATTCAGAGGGTTTTCGGATTGCTCCCAAATCACTTATTTTGACTTAAACGATGTTTTATTACCCCCTCCCACCAACACACACAAAAAAGTAAAAATACTGAATACATAGTAAGTTTCAAAACTTCCAATGTCGCTGATTTGCTGAGAACAGAAACTACACGTTGATCTTAGCCAAAAAGTCAATGAACTATCTCGCAAACATATGCGACCCGTGGGAGCACATATTCGCTAATTATTATAAAAAGGGAGAATGTCAAATTTTGAAGAAGCAGTACAAAATATACATCCCCACAGCAAATAACACGAAACTAAAAAGGGTCTCACTGAACTAAGATCCAATGTTTCTATTAATAAAGACATATCTATTTTCAACTTGTACAACTGGAAAGAATGATACATTTTTTCCCTTGCTTCATGGCGGGCGGTTGAAACTGAATGCTCTAAACGAAATTAGAATGAGATTCCCTGCTGAATTTGGCTCATCAACTCATCAACGCGTGCCGGTTGAGAACGGGTAAATGTTGAAGACACGAAATTACGTTTAGTGATGGAGACTCGATTTCCCCAAAAAAGTCTAACAAATGGCCAGTATAAAGAAGTGTATCTCGCCGCAGTACAAAACATGATGTCAATATATATATATATATATATATATATATATATATATATAATTTAATAAATGTTCCGAATTTGCTTTTTTAGAAACACCTACTATCACTTTTTCTCTTACTCCGTGGTCTTCTAATTATTTTTATTTAAGTTTTTCTCTATCAAAACATTACAAAGCATTTTTCCTGCCGTTCTTATTTCCTGTTTTAGTCCGGTATTAAAATTTTATTAACCAACTTCCGGTTTTAATAAACAATTACTTAATAATTAATAAGTAATTTTATGTATTAAAAATATTTTTCTTCATTTGTACGTTATTGTGTGTATTATTTGAACCAATAGGACTAATGGCTGACATTATGAAAGAAAATATTATCATTTTACGAACCTCTTCTAATAGTAGTGTTAACGTTTATCTACAGAATAATGTAAGTAAGTAAAAAGAAGTCTCATTCGCCTGTGAAAAACGTGAGAATAAAGTTAAATGAAGACAAAAAATGTTCTTAAATATAACATAAACAAACTTTTCCTTTCGGATAATTCACTAATGAAGCGTTTTCAAAAAATCTGTAAGAAAGCAACGCACAAAACAAATGAAAAATCCGGGAAAATCGTCTAACAATCAACCGTCGTTCCTGTCGATTTCTAGTTTGTTCTAATTTCATTTTCAAATCCTTTCTTTTTATCAATTCACCTGGACGCTATGCAAATTTCATACACGGCACGGGCTATTTTTTGTCGTTTATGTTGGGGAAATTGGTCCGGTCCATTACAAAATCTTGACTTTATTATCAAGAGAATCTATGTTTTAGAATGGGCAGAATCAATTGTAACAATTAAAATGTGTTTACAAATTCAGAACTTTTATGAAATTATCATTGTATTATATTTTGAGCGCTAGTAATATATGCACTATTGAGTTTTGTGTTAATGAAAAAGGAATTATATAATATCTCTCTATATATATATATAAAGGCTAATCTGATTCTCAAAGTTATACCTACAGCATCGCATTTGATTAATCGATATTTGATTCTGTCTAGCCAGTTAATTAAATACACTTTTCGTTTGCGTTTTTTTAAGTACAAAAATATGTCAGCGCGATAAAAGGTTTCACAATCACTAACCGCACTTCACATGTAAGGGTGGCACAATCATAAATCGCCTGTCATCTGGACCAATATTGCTTAATACGAATGGTATATCGTAAACGGAATTACCTCACTGTTCCCTATGATGGACGGTCGAACACGATGGTAGAGTACTTATGGTAAATATAAATCGACCAACAATGCTGTCTTCTAGATCAATGCGTGTAGACATGAGGAAGGAGACGAAGACTAATTATGAATAGTTTCTCGCGGTTTAACAACGATGCAACAAAATGTTTATCTCCTTAGCTTCGCATTTTAAAGACAGTTGGGAAATATTAGTGTTTGTCAAACAGTTATTCGCTGGTAATTTGTTAGGAATACAAACAATGAGGAATCGATTATCGTATGGAAATATATTTTACAAAAAAACAGGCAAAAGTTAATCACTGTGAATGGCATGATTCCCCTTGAGATCCTCGATAAAATAAACATCTCCAAATTAAATAACAACGTTCAAACTTTTTTTCTATTTCTCTTTTCTTCTTCGTTTTTTTTTTTTTTTTTTTGATCTTCATGAAAAATGTTGTCGGTTGGTTGGTCGATCTATTGGTCGTTCACGTTTCAGTAGAAAATAGCATTTCCATATTAAAACGCGCAGATCGAGTTGACGCATCTTCTTTTAGATACGTCCAAACATCTTTTTTTAAATCTTTATCTGTCGCACATTCTGTAACGCTTACGTTTGAAATAGCATTTTGTGACGAACAGAACTGCATTTTGTGACATAGTAAAACGCCAACAAACGTTTAAAACCCGGAAACCACTCTCATTCAGAAAAACTCCGTAACAAATCTAACAAAATAGGCATCCACGTCTCATGAACTTGTAGACAAATCGTAAATCCGAGCACCGATATCAATTGCAATTCTTTTTCGTAACAATTCATTATCTTTGAACGAATCTCTTTTTTCGTCTGTTCACCTTTATCTACGTTTTCTTTCTGCTTCACTCTTATTGTATCTCGTATTTTAAAATAGGTCGATGTCCACGCTTGAAAATTCGAGACAGCTAAAAAAACAAACAAACGCTGAGCTTGCGCATTTAATCTATTGCAAATGGCTACTCAACAAGTGAGGCATTAAATTGTATTTTCTAACAAACAGAAATTTATTTTGTGACACGGTAAGATGTAAACGACAGTCAAAAACCCGGGAGCAACTCTCGTCTAAAAAACACCGGATCAAAACTAAAAAAGACAAAACAAAATGCACGCGCAACTGCATCACAAACACATCTCAAGAACTTGAAAGTAAATCATAAATCCGATATCAGTTTAAAGTTTTTTCTCTGGACAATCGATAATCGAATCTTTCGCACAAATCTTTTTCTGTCAAACATAGAATAAATCCCCTAGCATTTATCTCCCTTAGTCGACCCTTTTTTCTTAGGAAATGCCATCAAACCCGTTACCGGCGGGATCGTTCAGGTAACTGTATCCTATTCTATGTAGTTGACTACTCCACGGCACCCATTGAGAGTTCTATCATCTTAAATATTCTGACATTTTCAGCATCGCCTGCACGAAATATTACCTTTAATTCTCTCTAAGAATAGAATTTAATAGTGCTAATATTACTTTTAGTATTATTTCTTTCATCTAACGAACCTATTTTACCTTTTCACCGCGTGTGAAACTCTATTTGACCTCTCGTAACTCGGCTATCACCTAGCATAATTTGTACTTTTTCTTTGTAGCATTATTTTTATGGTCAAAATATCTT